>CM035441.1:5407371-5839871 GCA_020310875.1 Ceratopteris richardii | reverse complement strand
AAACTTGGAGAAGCTTGTCGAAGGTAGAAAAGTGCGTCTCGAAGCGATGAAGTTTGGTCAAGCCAACCGGCACAAGACCAGCCCTTGAGCTTATGGAGACTCAAATAGACCTTATAGTCATGTGATAAGTGCAAATAAATACACTATGTACCTTGGAGCATCAAGGAGAATGAGTCGATAGAAAACAGACAGGTTCGCGGGTCGACTAGCTCAGAAAACTTACTATCTATGGAAGAGACAATGAACTTCAAATGCCCATAGCGACCAGCGTGATTACAATTAGAAAAAATCCTTTTATGGGAGTGATACACATAGGGTTGAGTGTATGGAATGCACAAAAGTATAAGGAATAAGCAAAATATGCTATAGAAATAAGTGCGACATTCACCGGTGGTACTTCCTATTTTTCAGGAATACGCAGAGATTGACCCCGAGGCAGACAAAACTAAGATTTCTCCAAATCTGCTGAACCAAATGCTTTGAAAATTTACAGGCATAAACTAGACACTAATACCTTTCCAATGAGTCCTCTTGCACTAAATTTGGAGCTCTGAGGAGAGAGCAGCAGCCTCTGCAAGATTACTGTTGGCGAAGAAGATGATGCAGAAAATTGAAGGAGCAAGACAATGATGGTCACAAGTGTATGTATATTGCTTCCATGTATAATAAAAGTGATTTCAACTCCTTATATAGCCTCTAGGAGTGTTCCACGACTTTTACAACTTGAATTTGAATTCAAATGAAGGTGGGAATGGTTGTTGGAGGGAATCAATTCACTTCCCTACAATCTAGGAAAAGTGAAGATCTTGATTGATCTACTTTTAGGTGACTTGATTTGCTTGATTGAATGCAACTTCAACCACCAAAATTTCGTGGGATTTTGGCTCTATATTTTTACCTTTACATGTGTCAAGCTCAAGGCTTTTACAACGGTAAATGAGCCATCAAAATATTCTCAAAAAAATACAAGAAATGAGCATATGAAAAAGAACTCTCCAATGGATATTCTTTCGATGCGATAGCCTTTGATGTAGATCAAATCCACCTCAAGCATAGTGTAAGCTTGATGTTCCAATAGGTCTCCCTCAAGCTAAAGTATGCTTGAGTCTTCATTCTCTGATAGGTTGAATACCTGCCATAGCTTTGAATCTACAAAGCTTTATTCCATCAAGTGCCTTCGTCATCATATTTGCTACTTGCTTTTCAGTCGGAACAAAAGAAATGTCAATCTCCTTTGCCATGAGCTCTCCCTGATGAAGTGATAATGGACTTCTATGTGCTTGGTTCTCGCATGAAAAATAGGATTTGCTGCTAGATGCATGGAACTTACATTATCTCCAAATATGTGAGGTTTGGAACTCACAAGTCCCAAATCTATATACAATGCTTTTAACCATATTGCCTCTTGAGTTGCTATGGTCAAGCCTCTATACTCTGCTTCAGTTGAAGATAAAGCAACTGTTGGTTGCTTCTAGGAACTCCATGACACGAGCTTTGAACCTGCAAATGCTAAGTAACCAGATGTACTTTTTCTATCATCCTTAGTTCCTGCCCAATCTGCATCTGAGTAGATTTTGATATCCAAATCTGAAGAGTAAGGATAGAATATACCTTCGTTGATTGTACCTTTGAGATACTTACGTACTCTCTTAGCCGCATCCATGTGTGGTCTTCTTGGTGAGTGCATGAACTGACTAAGCACTCCCACACTATATGAGATGTCTGCCCTTGTATGAGTAGCATATATCAAGCTACCTACCAAGCTTTGATACTCTTTAATGTCTTCAATTTTCTCACCTTCATAAACACTAAGTTTATGATTCATCTCCAAAGGTGTACCTGCAGGTTTAGTGTTCTCCATTTTGAACTTGAGAAGAAGATCCTGAATGTATCTTCTTTGAGTCAAATACATTCCTTCATCTGTGTATATCACCTGCATACCTAGGAAATATGTGAGCTCACCTAGGTCACTGATTTTGAACTCCTCTTGCATGTGTCTCTTGATCCTTTGAATGCCATTTAGATCATCACATGTCACAATAATATCATCTACATATACACATAGATAGATAACCTCATTGTGATCCCTTTTGATGAATAGAGAAGGATCTGAGCTGCTAGCTTTGAACCCTTGATCTTGAAGATATGTAACCAACCTGTAATTCCAAGCTCTTGGAGCTTGTTTCAATCCATACAATGCTTTCTTAAGTCTGCAAACATAAGATGGATGATTAGGGTTTTCAAAACCTGGTGGTTGTGACATGTATACCTCTTCACTTATCCAACCATTTAGGAATGCATTTTTCACATCAAGTTGGAGGAGTCTCCAATTCCTTGCAGCAGCTACACTTATCAATGTCCTGATTGTAGTCATCTTTGCAACTGGTGAGAATGTTTCCTCATAGTCTATACCATGAGTTTGTGAGCATCCTTCGGCAACTAATCTTGCCTTGTACCTGCAAACTGATCCATCTGAATTTCTTTTAGCTTTATATACCCATCTGCAACCAATTACCTTTTGATTCGGCGACATTGGAACCAAATCCCAAGTGTCCATTTCCTTCAATGCATCTATCTCTTCGTTCATGGCCTTTTCCCAATTAGGGTTTCCCTTTGCCTCTTCATAGGTTGAGGGTTCCTCTGAAATAGAGTCTTTTGCCAAGTAGATTGAATGCTTTGTAACAAATGTGGAATCATATCCATACCTTTCTGGTTGTTTCTTCTCTCTTGCTGATCTTCTAGGTGCTTGTTTGGAGCATTCTCCAACCTCTTGCATCTTTGCTTTGCCTCTTGACTTCCATAGCTTGTAATCCCTTTCTCTTTCATCTTGGTCATCGTCTGTATCACTTCTTGGATCCTGGACCTGTGTATCATGCTTGCTTCCTAATTGATGAGAGTCATAATCAAGATCATATGGTAGTGTTACCTTTTGTTTATCTTCACCATACCAAGACCTGTGTTCTTCAAACACAACATCTCTACTTGTAGTGAATTGCTTGGTTGAAGGATTAAAGAACCTGTAACCCATCTGAGTTGAATCATATCCAATAAACACTGCCTTTGTTGCCCTTTCATCTAGCTTACCTCTTATTTGTGATGGTACATGAACATAAGCTAAACAACCAAAAACCTTGCAATGTCCAAGACTAGGTTTTCTTCCATGCCATGCTTCATAAGGAGTCATACCTTGAAGTGATTTGGATGGTAGTCAATTGACAAGGTACACTGCAGTTGAAATAGCTTCTGCCCATAGATAATGTGGCAACTTCTTCTCTTCAAGCATTGTTCGGGCTGATCCAACCAATGTCTTGTTTCTCCTCTCTGCAATTCCATTTAGTTGAGGAGAGTACCTAGTAGTCACTTCCCTTTTGATACCTTTGTCCTGCAAGAACTCATCAAACTCTTTGGAGAAGTATTCTCCCCCTCCATCAGATCTGAGCTTCTTTAGTGATCTACCTGTATGATTCTCCACATGTGCAAGATACTTCTTGATGCAATAAAATACTTCATTCTTACTCTTGATAAAGTATAGAACAATCCATCTACTATGGTCGTCAATAAATGAGACATAATACCTTGATCCTGCCAATGAAGGTTCTTGACTTGGTCCCCATACATCTATATGTACTAAGTCCAATAAGTTGTTGTGGATGTAGCCTTTGTGGTTGAATGGTTGTCTTTGTGCCTTCCCAATCTGACATGCATCACACCTGTTGATCATGTGTTGCTTTGATATGTTCGGCAGTTCTAGAACACTTTGATCCCTGCATATATCCTTCAAGGTTCTTTCATTCACATGAGCAAGTCTCTTATGCCACACTTCGGCTCACTTAGGGTTTGAGACCCAAAGTTGAATAGAGCTATGTTCCTGGTATCTCCTACTTCAAAAGTAAAGAGCCTACCATGCTTCTCACCTCGGGCTATCTTCTTGAAGCCTTGACATGGATCTTCCACAAAAGCTCCATGTTGGGTGAACCTAACTTGCAAGCCTTTTTCAACTATTTGGCCTACACTTATTAGGTTTTTAGTGATAGTGGGTACATAGAGAACCTTACTTAGAATGTTTGTCCTGCCATTGGAAGCTTTGACATTACCAATCTTCTCCACATTGTGCTTCGTGTCATCCCCTGTTTGCACTTCATGTCTATGCTTTGGACTTTCCAAATCAGATAGAAGAGCAATGTTTCCTGCAACATGATTCGAACATCCTGAATCTATGTAGAACAAATGATCATCTTCTTTACCTTCTTTGTGGCTTAGATTCATGAGAAGTAGTGAGTCTTCATGTGGTTGATCTTCTGAATAATTGTTGTAGTCCCTTCGATTATAGCTTCTATTGTTGTTGTTGAAGTTGTGTCCACCTCTGCCTCTATTGCTACCATATCCACCCCTTCCACTTCCTTTCTGGGTCTTCCCATTGAACCAACAATTCTGAGTGGTGTGGTTGGTCTTATCGCATATGGCACAAGGTTGAACATTCTGACCTTTGGCTTTGTCTTGCTTTGATCCTTTCTTCTTCCCTTTCCACTTGCTCTTGCTTGCGAAGTTGTCTTGGGAAGTCTCTTCTTCATCTTCTTCCTTCTTCTTGCCTTTCTGCTTCTTATCCTTCTTATCTGCATATAGAGCACTAGTTGAACTACCATGATAAGAGTTACCTTCCTTTATGCTATTGTTGGCTTCTTGATTGAAGAGTTGTCCAAGAAAGATGTTGAAGTATGGAGTTTGCACATCCATGATAAGATCGTAAGCGGTCGTGAATGATTGCCATTGCTTATCACTTCGAATGCCGTTGAGAATTTGCCTCATGATGACCTCTTCTTCAATCAGCTCTCCAATGGATGCTAACTGATCCGCAACCTCCTTGACTTTGGTAACAAACTCTGTGATGGTTTGTTTAGGTGTCTTCTTCATTTGGTTGAACTCGTTCCAAAGATGATTCTTTCTTGCTTTGGTACTAGCAGAAAAGAAAGTCTCCAGGGCATCCCAAGTCTCTTGAGATGTCTTGCATCCTCTAATATGTGGTAATAGAAAGTCAGAGATAGAGTTTAGTATGTACGACCTTGCTTGAGCATCCCTTGCGCACCAAAGTGTGAGCTTATCTGTCTCCTCTTGTGTAGGTCCTCCTTTGGATCTTGGAATAGGCATAGCTGCATCACCTGCTACAATTCCATAAAGATTTCTACCTTGCAAATAGGCCTCCATTCTGATTTGCCAAGCCGCGTAGTTGTGTCGATCAAGCTTCTGGATCATTGAGGGAAAGCCGTCACCCATCTTGAACTAGCTCTGATACCACTGAAAGAAACTTGGAGAAGCTTGTCGAAGGTAGAAAAGTGCGTTTCGAAGCGATGAAGTTTGGTCAAGCCAACCGGCACAAGACCAGCCCTTGAGCTTATGGAGACTCAAATAGACCTTATAGGCATGTGATAAGTGCAAAGAAATACACTATGTACCTTGGAGCATCAAGGAGAATGAGTCGATAGAAAACAAATAGGTTCGCAGGTCGACTAGCTCAGAAAACTTACTATCTATGGAAGAGACAATGAACTTCAAATGCCCATAGCAACCAGCGTGATTACAATTAGAAAAAATCCTTTTATGGGAGTGATACACATAGGGTTTAGTGTATGGAATGCACAAAATTATAAGGAATAAGCAAAATATGCTATAGAAATAAGTGCGACATTCACCGGTGGTACTTCCTATTTTTCAGGAATACGCAGAGATTGACCCCGAGGCAGACAAAACTAAGATTTCTCCAAATCTGCTGAACCAAATGCTTTGAAAATTTATAGGCATAAACTAGACACTAATAACTTTCCAATGAGTCCTCTTGCACTCAATTTGAAGCTCTGAGGAGAGAGCAGCAGCCTCTGCAAGATTACTGTTGGTGAAGAAGATGATGCAGAAAATTGAAGGAGCAAGACAATGATGGTCACAAGTGTATGTATATTGCTTCCATGTATAATAAAAGTGATTTCAACTCCTTATATAGCCTCTAGGAGTGTTCCACGACTTTTACAACTTGAATCTGAATTCAAATGAAGGTGGGAATGGTTGTTGGAGGGAATCAATTCACTTCCCTACAATCTAGGAAAAGTGAAGATCTTGATTGATCTACTTTTAGGTGACTTGATTTGCTTGATTGAATGCAACTTCAACCACCAAAATTTCGTGGGATTTTGGCTCTATATTTCTACCTTTACATGTGTCAAGCTCAAGGCTTTTACAACGGTAAATGAGCCATCAAAATATTCTCAAAAAAATACAATAAATGAGCATATGAAAAAGAACTCTCCAATGGATATTCTTTCGACGCGATAGCCTTTGATGTAGATCAAATCCACCTCAAGCATAGTGTAAGCTTGATGTTCCAACATATATGCATGTGTCTATGTATGTGTGTATGTGTGTGTATATGCATGTATGTATATGTGTGTATGTATATGTAAGTATGTATATGTAAGTATTTATATGTGTGAGTATGTGTATGTAGGTGTATATGTTAGTGTGTGTATGTGTATGTGGGTGTGTGTATGCAGGTATTTATGTATGTATGTATGCATATGCATGTGCATTATGTATGCATATGCATGTGCATTATGTATGCATATGCATGTGCATTATGTATGCATATGCATGTGCATTATGTATGCATGTGTGTGTATGTTTTTCTCTATGTGTGTATATGCCTATTTATGTTTAGTGTGTGTATGTGTGTATGTATATGTGTATGCATGTGTATGTGTGAGTATGTGTCTCTATCTGTGTGTATATAAATATGTAAAAGAATGTGTGTATATATATATGTGTGTGTGTATGTATGTATATATGTGTATGTATATAGGTGTGTGTGCAGGTAAATTTATGTGTATAGTTATGTGTCTAGTAGTCTGTGCGTGTCCGAGTATATACATGTATGTAACTATGTGTGTGTAAGTATATGCATATGTTTGTTCATAGGTATGCATATGCCCTGATGTGCATATACGTATGTATATGCATATGTATGTGTGTGTGTGTATATGTATGCATATGTATATGTATATGTATATGTATATGTGACTATATTTGAATCTTTTGCAAAAACCCTAATTGGTTTAATAGGCTCTTCCTAGTGTTCTTCATGATCTTCATCTTCTTGAACCTGATTAGAGTCTAAGGACATTGTTTGTTTTGTTTGTGCATTGGTCATAGGATTAATTTTGATAATGAAATCCATGAAATGCCTTGGTGTTTTGAGTACATCTTCATCCTCCACTTCATTATGTGGCTATTGATTACTTATTGGCTCTTGCTCATCGACCATTTGATTTAATTCGTTCCAATGACCATCATCATTATCATCATGTTGTAAGTCATCATTCAATAAAGGTTGTTCATCCTCATGTTGAGATCCGAAATATTCTACACTAGATATGAAATTCTACTTGTTTAATATATCTATTCAAGAAATAAAAGTGTTTTAAATTTCTTACGTCTGAATTCCTATGCCTCCCTATATGAAGCCTTCAATAGTGGCATGAAAAATGATTTTTTGTTTTATTCCACTTGGTTTGAACCCAACCTCAACTCTCTAGCTTGTTGGAGTTAGACGTCAATAGAAGCATGCAAACATCACAAGAAAGAAGAAGAAGCTTAGAGCACAACACACGATACTGAATGTATTACTAGAGAATGTACAAAGTTGAGTAGCCGGTTAGGGCAATAGGCATATATACAAGTAGGGGGAAAAAAACCTCCTAAAGAGGGAAGAAAGTGCCCCGGCGGTTCTAGAGTGTCCACACACATCACTACCTAAATATATCAACAAATCCCCCCTGCGAGTGATGCGGTAAACGTGGAGCTGACACTCATGTATAAGGAAGTGCCAAGCTATGTGGAAAATAGGACTTTTGATGAAAACGTTATGTCAAATCAGGCTCCTGGGGGTCAAAACAGGAAAACAGGACCTTTTGGAAAAAATCACGATTTTGTGTGAAAATCGCGATTTTGGCCTTAGTGAAAATCGCGATGCTAAGCAACCATAAAAATCACGATTTTGTGAAATCATGAAAATCACGATGTTGAGCACTGATGAAAATCGCGATTCTGAGGGATCATGAAAATCGCGATGCTGAATAACCACAAAAATCACAATTTTGTGAAATCATGAAAATCGGGATGCTGAGCACTGATGAAAATCGTGATTCTGAGTGATCATGAAAATTGCGATGCTGAACAAACACAAAAATCACGATTTTGTGAAATCATGAAACTCATGATACTGAGCACTGATGAAAATCGTGATTCCGAGTGACGATGAACATCGTGATGCTGAACAACACAAAAATCACGATTTTGTGAAATCATGAAAATCGTGATGCTGAGCACCTATGAAAATCGCAATTCTGAGTGATCATGAAAATCGCGATGCTGAACAATCACAAAAATCACGATTTTGTAAAAATCATGAAAATCGCGATGCTGAACACCTATGAAAATGGCAATTCTGAGTGATCATGAAAATCGCGATGCTGAATAACCACAAAAATCACAATTTGGTAAAAATCATGAAAATCGCGATGCTGAGCACCTATGAAAATCGTGTCTTCTCAGAATCGTGTTTTTGAGAAATTTAGAGAATCGCAATTTTGTGCACAACTAGAGAATCGTGTTTTTTCCCAAAATTGTTTTGCTAAAAATCTTGATTTGTGAAAATCGCGATTTTGAGCCCACTGAAAATCGTCTTTTCTCAAAGTCGTGTTTTTGACATGAAAATCGTGATTTTGGATGAAAATCGTGTTTTTTTGAAAATCGGGATTGCCAACAGAGAATCGTGTTTGATCACAATCGTGTTTTTAGCTGAGAATCGCGATTTGTGAGAATCGCGATTTTGAGCACAACCAGAGAATCGCGATTCTGAGAATGACCCCAGAATCGTGTTCTTTTCAAAAAGCTTTTAGGCGGGAATTAGAGAATCGTATTTTTTTGAAAAAAAATGAATTCTTTGAAAATCGCAATTTGCTGTCAGAATCATGTTTTTTGGCAGAAAATTCAAATGTTTGAGCATCGAGCAATGGCGAGCTTCATATGTGTAGAAAATCATGAAAAAACGCAAGCGCTTGCTCTCTCTTGCACTTCCTAACTCCTCCTTGCACAATAATGCATGAAAGATGGTATGAAAATGGTGAAAATGCAATATAAAATAAGAAATTTCTATGAAGAAGAAGATGGAAGAAGATGGAGATGGTGATGATGATGAAGATGAAGAAGAAAAAATCAGAAAATGAACAAAAATGATAGTTTTTTTACCTTCCAACTTCGCAAATCTACAATCTTACCATCACAACGCTCGTCCTTGAAGCTCTCTCCCCGGCAACGGCGCCAAAATTTGGTGTAGCTCAAGCGTAAGCACCACCTCCTTTACTTGTCAATCCGCGGGGACGTGAGGACCAGTACGAAGACCACCAACAAGTGAAGGCACGTGCGTGAGTGAAAACACACAAACATGCACACACATACACACACACGCACAAGGTAAGATCAAAGAGAGGAACAATGGAAAGCTTCAATTGCAAAAGAGTTCTCTTAAAAAAGCTCTATTCTCCAACAAGCTAACCTCAAAAATGAGCTCTCTAGCTCTTTTTATAGTTTTTGGAATAGTTTTGGCCCTGTTCAGACCTAGTGTCCGGCCTAGTTAAAAATTAGGTTCCAAGGCTTATTTGAGGGCTCAAACGAAGTCTTAAAATTATGAAAATTGGTAGGATGATACTTCTAATACTCCTCAAGCTCAAGGACTCCTCGGCTTGAACAAAATGGATTTATACAAATGGAAAATGGTATTTACAAGGGTTTTTAGTGATGAAAATCTCTATGTTATAGGGATGTCTTTTGAAAATTTGACATACACTTCGTGGAGCTCCCTATGTGCTCCTTCTTCTTGTGTATCCATTTCTCTGTTGCACTTATTATGCTTGTCCTTGACCTTGAGTTCCAACACATGCCTATCTGATTGCACATGGTTTTGAGAAGAGTCCAACTCGGAGCACGTTATATGTTAAGCGTGCTAATGTTATTTGTGATCATTGTTGTCTATGTTGATGACATGCTGCACACTGGTGCTATTGAGAAGCATATTGCTGATTTTAAGGCTGATTTACATGCCTCATTTGAGATGTCTGATTTGGGGCATTTGCATCATTATTTGGGCATTCAATTTATGCACATTGATGATGGAATGGCTTTGTGTCAAATGAAATATATTGACAAATTATTGCAGCATTTTGGCCTTGAAGACTGTAAACCTATTGCCACTCCTATGGAGACAGGTTTACGACTGAGTCTTCATGATGATGGAGATGCATTTGACGTTGTTCTCTATCAGCAGGTTGTTGGATGCTTGATTTACTTATGCATTACTCTGCCAGATATTTAGTTTGTTTTCTCACAAATGAGCACGTTTATGCATTGCCCAGGAGTCTAGCATTGGCAGGCCATTAAGCGCATCTTTCGCTACTTGAGTGTTACTCCACTACTTGGGTTGTTTTATCCCAAGGGGGAATTTGCATGCTTTTTTAGATTCTGACTAAGCTGGTTGCTATGACACTTGTGTGTCCAATAGTGGCTTTTGCTTCATGCTTGGTAGCTCATGTGTATCTTGGTTGAGCAAGAAGCAGCCTACTATGGCCACTTCCAATTGTGAGGCTGAGTATAGGGCAGCTTTCATAGCGACTATTGAGTGTGTGTGGCTCAAATGCCTTATGGCTGATTTGGGTGTTGGTTAGTCTTTTGTCACCACCATCTTCACTGACAGTCAGAGCATATTGGCAGTTGCGAGGAACCCTGTGTTCCATGCTCGCACTAAGCACATTGAGGTGCATTATCATTATGTTAGGGACATGTTCTCTACTGGGGAGATCTGTAGACCTTGTCACAAAGGCTCTGCCTAGGGAGAAGTTTGAAGCTTTTCATAGAGCTTTGTGCTTACTTCCTTTTGTGGAGTGATTTCCACATAGCTTGGCACTTCCTTATACATGAGTGCCAACTCCTTGTTCACCGCATCACTCCCAGGGGGGATTTGTTGATATATTTAGGTAGTGATGTGTACACAGATAGTGTTGCTACTCATCTAAATGCGTTTGATGCTATATTCTCTCAGTTACATGCTCAAAACATGGATATGGATAATGAAATGAAATCAGTATTGCTATTATGCACCTTGCCTTCATCATGGAATACATTTTGCATAGCTATTAGCAATAGTGCACCTGGTGGTAAACTTGTCTATGATGACATATGTGGAGCACTCTTGAGTGAGGAGATTCGTAGAAAATCTATCGTTGGCACTCAGAGTGGAGATGCATATAATGTTCATGATTCTTACCAAGGAAAGAATCAACAACATGGTAGGAGCAAGACCAAGGAAAAGAATGGTCAATGGAATAAGACTAGAAGTAAATCAAGGAAGAGGGATATTGAATGCCATTATTGTCGTAAGAAAGGACACATGAAGAAAGATTGTTATGCATTAAACAATGATAAAGGTAAAGGACCGAATGTTGATGGGCATGTTAAACAGTTACCTACACCATCTACTTCGACTCTGAAGATTGAAGAAATTAATGTTATTTCTGACGATGTTGATGTGTTGACACTTGATAGTATTGTGCCAACTGAGGCTCTTATGGCTGATTCTCTTTCCCACACGTGGCTCTTAGATTGTGGTGCTTCTTTCCATGTGACACCACATAGAGAATGGTTCTCTAATTGTGCAACAAAATCTCTTGATACCGTGAGACTTGGTGATTCTTAGGAGTGTGATGTTGTGGGGATTGGAGATGTGGTTGTGCAGTTCATTGATGGTCCAAAATTTACTATGCATAATGTATGCCATGTACCTCAGTTATCATGCAATTTGATGTCAGTTGGTCAACTTGATGACCTTGGTTACAAGGTGGTCTTCTATGCTCACTCCTTTTGCACATCAAAGAGCAATATGGTTATTGCAAAAAGGAAGCAACGTTGGCTCACTTTATCCTTTATTCCTATCACAGAAAGAACAATTGTTAGCTATTATTGAACAGCCTATGGCTTGTATTTGGCATGGTCGTTTGGGCCATATATCTCATAGTGAATGGAAAATCTTTCTCGTTCTGGCTACTTACCAGTGTTATCTTTCTCCGATTTTTCATGTTGTGAGCATTGTCAATATGGAAAGCAACCTAGAAATATGCATAGAATGCACATTGACTCTTCAATTCAGCCTTAGATCTCGTTCATACAAATGTGTGTGGTCCTATGCCGACTAGGTCCTTAGGTGGTTCTCTTTACTTTGTCACTTTCATAGATGATCCTACTAGAAACGTCTGGGTATATTCTATCAAATCGAAGGATGAGGTGTTCCCTACTTTCAAAAAATGGCTTGGCTCAATTGAGGCTAAAAAGGAACTAAGCTTAAGGCTTTACGTTGAGATAACAAGGGTGAGTATACCTCACATGAATTCAACCTTTTTTGTTAGTCTAGAGGGATTCGTAGAGAGTTTACAGCTCGTTATACCCCAGTACAGAATGGAGTAGCTAAAAGGATGAATATAACTATTCAAGATAGAGTAGTCTCTATGTTGCATCATGCAAACCTCTCACAAGGTTTTTGGGTAGAAGCAGTTTTGACTGCAGTTCATGTGATTAACCTTTCACCTAGTACTAGAAAAGTTTGGGTATATCCTATCAAATCGAAGGATGAGGTATTCCCTACTTTCAAAAAATGGCTTGGTTCAATTGATACTGAAAAAGGAACTAAGCTTAAGGCTTTATGTTCAAATAATAGGGGTCAGTATACCTCACATGAATTCAACCTTTTTTCTCAGTCTAGAGGGATTCATAGAGAGTTCAAAACTCCTTACCCCCCAATACAAAATGGAATAGTTGAGAGGATGAATAGAACTATTCAAGATAGAGTAGGCTCTATGTTGCATCATGCAAACCTCTCACAAGGTTTTTGGGCAGAATTAGTATTGACTGATAACCTTTCACCTAGTACAACTAAAGGTTTGAAAGTGGCACAAGAGTTATGGACAGGGAAGCCACCATATTATGATCATCTTCGAGTTTTTGGGTGTGAAGCATATGTTCATATACCAAAGAATCGTAGACAAAAGTTGGATCATAAGTCAAAGAAATGCATTTTTCTTGGATATGGTTGAGAAGGACAATTTGGATATCACTTATGGGATCCTGAAACACGGTCACTGATCAGAAGTAGTGATGTCATTTTCAATGAGTCTAAGATGCATAAACAACCCATTAAGGAGGTTGAAGTTAGAAGAGTGGTGTTTGAGGATACCAGTCCTCCGGTTAGCATGCATAAAAATGCTGTACATAGGGATGTTCAAGAGAATGTCCATTCAGATGAGTCTGCACATATTCCTGTTCAGCAACCATTTAGACATTGTACATGTGTCTCACATCCACCTGATAGATATTTTCAAGGTTTAGATTTTGTTATGCTAACAGATGTCAGTGAGCCTTCTTGCTACAAAGAGGCTATGCAGACAGAGGATCATGTCAAGTGGGAGTGTGCCAGATGAGTGAGTTGGATTCTATTCACAAGAATGGTACTTGGGATTTAGTACCTTTGCCAAAGGGCATGAAAGCTTTACCATGTAAATGGGTATATAAGCTGAAATTCACCTCGGATAGTGATTCTCAAAAGTATAAAACACGACTTGTTGCAAAGGGTTTTAAGCAAGAACATGGTGTTGGTTTCGAGGAAATCTTCTCTCCAGTGGTCAAGATGACTATCATGTGCATATTGCTTGGATTTGTTGCAATGGAGGACTTAGAGATAGTCCAAATGGATGAGAATACTGCTTTCTTGCATGGAGATCTCATAGATGAGATCTATATGGAACAACCAGAGGATTATGTAGTTCCTGGAAAGCAAAGTCTAGTTTGTAAGCTTAAGAAAAGCTTGTATGGACTTAAACAGTCCCCTAGACAATGGTACCAAAGGTTTGATGCTTTTATGAAGTCTCAAGGCTATTCTCAAAGCAATGAGGATCATTGTCTCTACACAAAGAGATGCTTAGATGGCAGCTTGATATGCTTGATACTTTATGTTGATGATATGCTGATTACTAAGAAGTCCTCTTATGATTTGTCAATTGTCCAAAAGAAGTTGAGTCAGACATTTGATATGAAGGATTTGGGGGCTGCCAAACATATTCTTGGCATGCGCATTACTCATGATAGGAGCAAAAGGTGCATATACGTGTCTTAAAGTGAGTACATATCCAAAGAAATTCACAGGTTCAATGTTCAGGGTGGAAAGGCATTGACTACAACTTTACCCACATATGTGAAACTGAGCATGGATGATTGCCCCAAATCAAACAAGGAAAAGGAATTCATTACCAAAATTCCCTATCAGTCTGCTGTTGGTAGTCTCATGTATGCTATGGTAGCTACGAGGCCAAACATTGCATTTGCAGTGGGAGTTTTGAGTAGATATATATCTAATCCTTGCAAGAAACATTGGGAAGCGGCCAAGATGATTTTAAGATATCTGAGTGGCACTAAGGACAAGTGTCTATGCTTAGGTAGAGGGAAAGCATCCATTATTGGTTACACAGATTTTGAGTATGCTGATTGTGTAGACAATCGTAAGTCTACATCTGGGTACATTTTTCATTTTGTTGGAGGTGCTATCTCTTGGAGATCTCGTCTTCAATTATGTACAGCTATTTCCACCATAGAAGCAGAGTATGTTGCAACAAGTGAGGCATGTAGGGAAGCCTTGTGGCTTTCTCATCTTACTTGTGATATGGGTTTACCTTAGCATGTACCTCGTTTGCTCAATGATAGTCAGAGTGCCATCGCTTTGGCTAAGAATCCGGTCTATCATGCAAAGACCAAGCACATTGAGGTGAGGTATCACTTCATTCAAGATTGCTTAGCCACTAGCGCATTATTCTTGAGAAGGTTCACACTCGAGATAAGGCTGCAGATGCTTTGACTAAAGCTCTATCATAGGATAGCTTTCGACACTGTTGTCACTTGATGGGGGTTACTTGATTCATGATCTTACACAGTTACTTGTATATTGTGTAACATGCCCATCAGGTGGGAGGTATATTTTGTATACTTACACTCAGGTATTCTTTATCATTCTCTTTTTTTCTCCAGTTACTTTGGCCATATTGGCCTTTAGTGGGAGATCATTACCATTAGTGTCCATGTGAAAGGCCAAATGGTCACTGGACACCTCTTTGTATATGTTCTTTAATACAACATATAATGGCCTGGTCAGTCACAGACTGTAAGTTCGATCGCATTTGTAAGACCTAAGAAGTCTGTCTTCATGCTCCCTCTATACTGTGTTTTTCTGTGTATTTTGTAGTCTCTGTGCAGAGTATCGTGTGCAGCCTTAGGAGCTTGGTTTTCTACTCCGAGGATATCGTCGTGGAGATCGCGAGAAGCAGAGCGCACTGTGGTGCATCGCCATTGAAATAGTTCATCTATATTCCAAAACAAGTGATTCTGAGATGTCATTTAGCATGGAGAGACCTGTAGGTAGCTCAGGAGTGGCATACCTATAAAACCAGAAGGACCTACAAGACACAACTAGAATACATCAGGACCAACCGATTAGGTGCTCACATCTATGAGGACAGTCTGAGAAGATCTATTTCCCAGATTAAAAACCCAGATCAACCCATTGGACTAGAACATCCAGGAGTCGAATTCAAAAATGGTGCATACATAGATAAAGAAAGGACCATGTATGAGGTTACCACCCAACGAGATAGGACAGATGAATTTGGCGATATAATCTCAGAAGTTGAAATAGGTGACATAGAGCAAGGGAACTTAGGGAAAGAGCCAAAGACCCCCCGATGCAAATCAGTCCTGACTAGAATAATCACTCCAAAATGGGTTCCCTAGGACAATAAGAGCATAGATTTTTTCTTAACCTAAGAGACCGACGAGGCTTTTTGGAGGTATAAACTCAACCAGCCTAATGAAGTGGGAATGCTTACAATATATCAATTAAAAGACTTTGATAGCCCAAGCAAAGAGACCTAATTAGACAATATGTCAGAGAGGGTTTTTGTGGTCTCGGAGCATGGTGGGCATGCCTACACTTGGATAGGTGAATTTGTTTTTTCCCAACCAAGATCCAATGTCTCGTTTGTTCACCAAGGAGTTGGAACATCCCAGGCTCATGGAACTCAAAGGGACAGGAGTAGAGATAGACCGAAGGTAACCTTTGCAAACCCAATAGGAAGAGAAAGATTGAAAATAGAGATAGATAGAATGGAAAACAAGAGACATAGAGACCCAAGAAACCAAAGAAACGCAGATGAATTACCTCAGGCAAGGCGTAGAGAACACACGAGGACCTTAAGGCCTACACAACTGATCAAGTCTATGAAGAATTATTTTGATGGTACAAAAGACCCTTATGATCATGTGGAAAAATTTAGGCAAGTACTGAGAGCTGAGCAAGTTGATGACTTGTTCACTCAGCACAACACTTTTGGTCTCAAACTAAAAAACACTTCTCTTACATGGTTTCAACCGCTACATTAGAGGCAATTCAGGAAGATATACAAAATGCTAGAAGCCTTCATCACAGAGTTTTGTAAGAGTGGCATCAGGCACAACTTCGTCATTGATGTATATCTCTAAACAAAACCTCAAGAAACGGTTAGACTCGCAGGAAGAAGGTTCAGACAATACCTAGAGAGATGCCCTGCTCCAAAGTTACCCACTCTAGCCAAACAAGTGGCTTTATTCCTACCTGGATTGTTAAACACCAAATTGAGATCTTATGTGTACTTGAAGGACCCTAAAACCATAGAAGAGTGTGTACACATGTGCATTGACATTGAGGATAATCTAGGGGATGAGTTAGAGCTTTCAAAAATCTATAAAGATTCAAATAACTCTACTAGCCTCACTTCTAAACTATCCACATCTATCAAGGAACTGGCCGACAAGGTAGCTCAAAAACTAGGAGTCTCCAGCAAACAAATACCTAGAATTGCCCCTATAAAAGGATGCTACACCTGTGGTGGAGACCACATGGCTAATGTGTGTCTAGTCATGGATCAACCCCAAGCAAAACCAAATAGCCAATAATTTACCATAGAAAGGAGGTAACGTGTGTTAAGCTGCTCAGCAACCTCCATCTCCAACAAATGTGATTCTAGTAAAGTATGTAGCTGTAGAAGAAACGGGAATAGAGCCTTAGTGCCAGTCTCACCATTGCTTTCAAAACATGATCTGAGTGATCACATCTTTGAATCGACTCATATTGATAGCCCACATGCTTACTATATGCAATCACCTAAGCATAATGAAACATACTATTATGAAGATCCTAGTGAATCTAGTGGAGAGCCTGACTACACTAATATCATGTATGTAAATCCTAAATCTAGGCCCTAACCTAGATAGATCAGGCCCCAGGCACCTAGAGGACCAGTACGTCCGGCCACACACCCATTTTTGGGTAATCTACTTGTGAGAGTCATATCTCTCAATATATGTATCCCATTTTAGTGTTTAAACATTTGTTTGAAAGCTTATCTCAAGTACTTCCTCTGTCCAAAACAGTTTTATGAAATTCTTTATGCTCTATGAGTTATTCAGTTTTTAGTGAAGTCCAGTTTTTAGCCTAACTGAGTGGACAAGTAGCTTGTTTTGTATCAACGAGTTGCCAACCCAAATCTACTCCAAACTGAGTGTTTGATAGCTCATTTTACAGCTATAGGTGTCTAGTTTGAGTGAACAAAGTTTCAAGTTCATTGAATTTTTTAATTGGTACCAATTTTCATTCGAAGGTTCAGTTGTTGGCAAGAGTCTTGATCCTGAGAAGGTCTTCTACACTTTCCGTTGCGATTAGGAGAGTATTTCTCCAACATGTGTCTCTATCTATGTGTGTATATACATATGTGTGAGTGTATGTATGTATATATGTGTATGTATATATGTGCGTATACGTATATGTATATGTATATATGTATGCATGTGCATATATATATATATATATATATATATATATATATATATATATATATATATATATATATATATATATATATATATATATATATATATATATATATATATATATATATATATATATATATATATATATATAGATAGATAGATAGATAGATAGATAGATAGATATGTATGTATGTGTGTGTGTGTGTGTGTGTGTATAAATATGTTTGTGCAAGTAGATTTATGTGTATAATTATGTGTATACTAGTTTGTGCATGTCCTGGTACATACATGTATGTAACTATGTGTGTGTAAGTATATGCATATGTTTGTGGGCAGGTATGCATGTGATCTGATGTGCATATATGTATATGTATGCACATGTATGTGTGTTTGTATATGTATGTATATGTATATGTGTGTGCATGTGCATGTGCATGTGTGTATGCATGCATATGTGTATATGCCTGTGTCTATGTATGTGTGTATGTGTGTGTGTATATGCATGTATATATATGTGTGTATGTATATGTAAGTATGTATATGTAAGTATGTATATGTGTGAGTATGTGTATGTAGGTGTATATGTTAGTGTGTATATGTGTATGTGGGTGTGTGTATGCAGGTATTTATGTATGTATGTATGCATATGTATGCATGTGTGTGTATGTTTTTCTCTATGTGTGTGTATGCCTATTTATGTTGTGTGTGTATGTGTGTTTTCATATGTGTGTATGTATATGTGTATGCATGTGTATGTGTGAGTATGTGTCTCTATCTGTGTGTATATAAATATGTAAAAGAATGTGTGTATATATATATGTGTGTCTGTATGTATGTATATATGTGTATGTATATAGGTGTGTGTGCAGGTAAATTTATGTGTATAGTTATGTGTATAGTTATGTGTCTAGTAGTCTGTGCATGTCCGAGTATATACATGTATGTAACTATGTGTGTGTAAGTATATGCATATGTTTGTTCGTAGGTATGCATATGCCCTGATGTGCATATATGTATATATATGCATATGTATGTGTGTGTATATATGTATGCATATGTATATGTATATGTATATGTATATGTATATGTATATGTATATGTATATGTATATGTATATGTATATGTATATGTGACTATATTTGAATCTTTTGCAAAAACCCTAATTGGTTTAATAGGCTCTTCCTAGTGTTCTTCATGATCTTCATCTCCTTGAACCTTATTAGAGTCTAAGGACATTGTTTGTTTTGTTTGTGCATTGGTCATAGGATTAATTTTGATAATGAAATCCATGAACTGCCTTGGTGTTTTGAGTACATCTTCATCCTCCAGTTCATTATGTAGCTATTGATTACTTATTGGCTCTTGCTCATCGACCATTTGATTTAATTCTTTCCAATGACCATCATCATTATCATCATGTTGTAAGTCATCATTCAATAAAGGTTGTTCATCCTCATGTTGAGATCCAAAATATTCTAGACTAGATATGAAATTCTACTTGTTTAATATATCTATTCAAGAAATAAAAGTGCTTTAAATTTCTTACGTCTGAATTCCTATGCCTCCCTATATGAAGCCTTCAATAGTGGCTTGAAAAATGATTTTTTGTTTTATTCCACTTGGTTCGAACCCAACCTCAACTCTCTAGCTTGTTGGAGTTAGACGTCAGTAGAAGCATGCAAACATCACAAGAAAGAAGAAGAAGCTTAGAGCACAACACACGATACTGAATGTATTACTAGAGAATGTACAATGTTGAGTAGCCCGTTAGGGCAATAGGCATATATACAAGCAAGGGGAAAAAAACCTCCTAAAGAGGGAAGAAAGTGCCCCGGCGGTCCTAGAGTGTTCACACACATCACTACCTAAATATATCAACAAATCCCCCCTGCGAGTGATGCGATAAACATGGAGTTGGCACTCATGTATAAGGAAGTGCCAAGCTATGTGGAAATCACTCCACAAAAGGAAGTAAGCCCAAAGTTTTGCCGAAAGCTTCAAACTTCTCCACCATTCCACCATCAACGTGCATAAATTGACTGCCCAAATAATGATGCAAATGCGCTAAATCAGACATCTCAAATGAGACATGCAAATCAGCCTTAAAATCAGCAATATGCCTCTCATGAGGACCAGTGAGCAGCATGTCATCAACATAAATCACAATGATCAGAAGTACATCATTAGCACGCTTAACATATAAGGTGCTTTCAGTTGGATTGTTCTCAAAACCATGTGCAATCAGATAGGCATGTATCTTTTCATACCAAGCACGTGTGCTTGCTTTAAACCATATAATGCCTTCTTTAACCTACACACATGGTTTTCATGTCCTTTTTGCACAAAGCCACGGGGCTGGAAAACATACACTTCTTCATGCAAGTCACCATTCAGAAATGTTGTTTTAATGTCCAACTGATGTACCTTCCAACCATGATGAGCTCCAAGTGCACAGATGCTATGAACAATATTCATTTAGCAAGTAGGAGCAAAGGTTTCATTAAAATCAATGCCTCTTTCCTGCGCATAACCCTTTGCAACAAGCCTAGCCTTATACTTGTCAATTGTACCATCAGGTTTATGCTTCAGCTTTTATACCCACTTAGTGCCAATGACCCTCTTGCCAGGAGGCAAGTCACATAAAGACCAAGTACCATTCTTCATTATTGCATCATATTCAGATTGCATAGCAACTATCCAATTTTCTGAATTTTGTGCTTCATCAAATGAAACAGGCCTCAACCTCATCACACAGACTAGATGCAGCCATAGCATAACAATCTGATGCAAAAGAGGCACTATGAGATCTTGATCTAGTACGATATGATAGAGCTGCATCTAATTTGCTCTCACACAAGGTCTACACCAGCCATTTTGGCATAGTTCTTGCCTGCTCCATATCAGCTCTCTCATCAATAAGTGCGTCATGTAAATTTGCATCAGAAATGGAATGATCTGCATCATCATCACATGAAACCTGCAAAGGCTGATAAGTTTCCTCATTAGGACTAGCACCAGACTGTCCACCTGTAAAAAGAGGCAGCAAAGTATCATACATGTCTCTAAAGCTAACAGATGTCTCCTTAATACATGAAAGCAATGGTTGAATAACATCTTCCACAAAAACAAGATCACAGCTAACCAGAATGTGTTTAGTCTATGGATGATACAGACGATAGCCTTTACTTTCAGAACTGTATCCAACAAAAATACATTTTACTGCTTTATCATCCAATTTTCTGTGATGTTGTTAGGGCACTAATTCATCTGCCAAACAACTAAAAACACGCAGATGAGCAATAGATGGCTTGCGGTCATGCCAAGTCTCATATGGAGTGATAGACTGCAGCGCTTTAGTGGTACACCTGTTAAGTACATATGTTGCACACATGATAACCTCAAGCAAGAAACTATGTGGTAAAGCCTCACTCTTGACCATACACCTCGCCATCTCCATGAGTGACTTTTCCTTTTGTTTAGCAACTCCATTCTATTGAGGTGTATATGGCATGTACACTGATGTTTTATCCCACGTTCAACCAAAAATGCATTAAAATCAAAAGACATATATCCCCCCCCTCGATCAGAACGGAGGGTGCCCATTTTACATGCTAACAGATTTTCAGCCAAAACGAAAAGCTGTTTGAAGCACATGAACACTTCTAACTTTGTCTTCAATGGATATACCCATGCATGCCTAGAAAAATCATCGGTGAAAGTCACGCAGTAAAGATAACTCCCAAAAGAAGGTGTCTGCATAGGACCACATACATCACTATGTACAAGCTACAATTTTTTAGTAGCCTGAATTGAACCATCTTTTGGAAAGGATGAACGTTGCATTTTGCCCAAAATATAGCCTTCACGAACATGTTTTCGAGGTGCCTCAAGTTTGGGCAAAGAGGACACCATTTTAGATTTTTACAAGCGTAGCAAAGTAGCAAATTCAGATGACCAAAGCATCCATGCCAAAGCTTTGCATGTGACATAGCCTGAGAATCATGTACTGCACATGCCGAATCATTTACAGATCTTTTATAGTCTATGAGCTTATACAGCCCATGACATAAAATGCCAAAAGCAATAATCATGTCCCCATTTGAGAGATCATGAAATGTACACCTGTCATTAACAAATTTCACAACCAAGCCAATCTTGACTAATGCAGAACTTGATAACAGATTTTTCTTGATCCCTAGCACAAACAAAGCATCTGATAAAACGAAAGAACTACCATCAGCAGTAGTCAAAATGATGTTACCAACTCCCATAACACGATAAGAGGAGTTGGCGGTGCATGTAAGAGTATTCCCTATAGGGTCACACTCGAGTGAAGAGAAGAAACTACGCTGCAAGGTAATATGTTTGGTTGCCCCACTGTCAAAGTACCAAACATCTGAGTCTACAACACACATGCACTGCTCATGAGAAGAAGGGTCAAAATTCGAAACAGTAGTAAACGCCCATTCTTCTTCCTGCACAAGATTAGCAGACTGTGTTTTTGGTGTAGAGGCCTCTACAACAACCATTCTTGCCTCTTTCTTCTTTGCCTCTTTAGCAACCAGTTTTGGACATTTCTTTATGATATGATCATTTCCTTTACAGTACTTGCAAAACAATTTTTGCTTTTTTGATTTCTTTTCATCTTTGTCTTCCCTCTTCAATTGTGCAGAATTAGCAGATTTCTACTTACTAATTGAAGAGCTCCATTTTCCTTTTCCCTTCTGACTAGCCAGGAAAGCTTGATCTGCAACATGCATAATGGATCTGCTCTATTTGGACTGATCCTCCTGCAATAAAACAAAAACTAACTCCTCAAAAGATAGGGCATTTGGATTGCCTTTTATCATCAACCAAAGAGTAAAAGCAAAACTCTGATATGAATTAGGAAGACCATTCAAAACGTTGTGCACAAGTGAGCTATCTAGTATAACCTCATCAACAGAAATCAATTGTTACTTCAAGTCTTTGATCTTTCTTAAAAAATTATCCATAGAATCACCTTCATTCATGTGCTCACTCTCCAACTATTTTCGGAGGTAAGCAACACGAGCCTCATTCCTAGCTCGGTACAATGTGGTAAGTGTATCCCAAGCATCCTTAGCTGTTCTGCAAGAGTGAATGTGAGGAATAATGGCACGTTTGACAGACAAAGCTATTAATGCATGTGTGTGGGCATCTCTGCCATCCCATCAAATTTGCTTTACAATAGATGCAGTAGAAACCACAACATGGATAGGAATATGCATAATATCATCATCTTCGTCACCTTCTGCATCAACTTCACTACCTATAGTTGTAATAGTTGTAGGTGTGATAGGATGTTTTTCAACACCCTGCACAATGTTCCACAGTCCTTTTGCAACCAATACATGTCGCATCATATAAGCCCATAACAGATAGTTGGTACCATCCAACTTATCCTCATCAGCCAACATACGCAATACATCACTGCTTTCAGCCATGGCAGGTGACTAAAATACCTTGATGCAAAAAATTGACTGTATCTCAAAAAGTTGAACAGAACTGCCCATACGAATTCTGCTAGACCTATAGCAGACTTTGAGATGCTTATACTGGTGAACTAAAATTGGTATATACCTTTGGCACAAAAACACAAAATAGCCTACACAAGCACTGTGATAGTGCGTTTGGAGGTTGAAACAAGCTCATATCACAATTTTGGCACCACAAAGCAAAGCGGTTTTGATCTCAGAAACACACTGAGTATGCTCACCAAAATTCATGTGATTCTGAGACTTCAATCGAAGAGGTGTCGACAATGCCCTAGATGAAGCGGCAACCTGCTCTGATACCAATTGTTGGAGTTCGACGTCTATAGAAGCACACGAATAGCACAAGGAAGAAGAAGAATTTTAGAGCACAACACACAATACTCAATGTATTACTAGAGAATGTACAAAGAGAAGTAGCACGTTAGGGCAATAGGCATATATACAAGCCGGGGGAAAAAAGCCTCCTAAAGAGGGAAAAAATTGCCTCGGTGGTCCTAGAGTGTTCACACACATCACTACCTAAATAAATCAACATAGCTTTGTTTTGCACCTACGCTCATTAATGTTGGTACAAATTTCAAGCCTACCCATTTGGCTATAAGTTCATGAACAAATGAAGCTCCATAGAAACCATTGCTAGGAAGTTTTTATCCTTTACCATTTGTAAAAGTCATTTTTTGACATGAGAGAATATTTGTAATCGCTACCAAGCTAACGGAATTGTTAGTTGGAAAAGACACGACTTCATTTGAGGGAATATCTCCTAGATTAGAGGACTACCTTTTAGTGAGAGCCAATGGAGGATTCAAATTCAAATTCAAACATCACATCTATAAAAGATGGCTGGAAAACTCGCGGGCAAGAGGACTTCAATTCCGAGCCATTGCTGATTGGATTTGTAAGAGAGTGAGGCTCACATTGTAGCCTACACTAATCATCATCATTAGACATTGAGTATCAAGCCTATGATCTTGTACAACATTGTTCTTTAATACAATAGATCTAAATTTCTCATCTATGGTTTCTCTGTCATAGTCACTCATAACAGGCAACTTGTACTGATCATATCTCAGTCATTTCTTTACCATTTTCATTGTTCTATAGCTTGTTGGAATCCTTCCTAGTTCTTTACATGCTTACAAATTTTGAAGGAAATCCATTTGGCCAATTGGGAGAAAAGTGTGTCTAAGTATTCACTCGTCAAACTCTGCAGAGGTCCTAAAAAATGGGGGGTAATGATTTTATTACTAAATTGATTGCTCTATGTATAGTGCATCATTTTAAGTGATCCACTTGGAATCATTATCTTACTAAGCTAATTGGATATTTCTAAAAGGAATGTTTCTAATTCCTACTGTACTGGAAGCATTGAGCATAACAAGCAGCAGGTGTGTGAACAAAAATAGAAGATTTTCATTGACCTTTCAACTTGGAAGTAGTCTGTTTTGATTCAATCATGTCTCACATCATTTCCAAAGTACATAGGCACTTGTATAGTGTCATTGGAAAGCCAAGAGGGCCTACAACGCAACTCTAAAGCTACAAGGGGCTAGTACAAATCAAGATTTGGCAGTACCAACTCATTTCTTGGAGGGTCCATCCATCTTTCCCAATAGGGGTATCAGAGCAAAGTTAAGGTAAGATGGGAGATGGTTCTCCTTCTTTCATTGATAAATTGGACAGGAACAACCATCAAGCATGGTACTTGAGGATGAAAACATACTTGTAAGGAAGGAGCCTTTATGGATACATCTTAGGAGATGAGCAGATGCCCATATTCAGAAGCAAAGGACAACCTACAAGAGCGGAGCATGAAAGACTCAACACATGGTGTGCCAAGGATGCATTAGCAAGGTCTTACTTAATTAACTCAATCTGTGACTTTCATCTTCCACATATTAGTAACTTTAAGACATCCCAAGAGACTTGGGAAACATTATCTTCATATTTCTCTTCCAACACAAGGGCTAGGAAGAACCAATTGTGGATTGAGTTTACCACCCAAAGAAAGCAACCCAAGCAAGGCATCTCAGAGTACATGACCAAAGTCAAAGATGTATCTGATCAATTGGCAAGCATAGGAGAAGAAATTGAAGAGGAGCATATTGTAACACAAGTAATCAATGGTATTCAAGCTGATGATAAATGGGAGAGCTTCACAACTGCCATGGACTTGTACATGGACATGTTGATTCCAGACCTTACCACACTCATGGGGCAACTATTTACCCATGAAGCCAAGCTCAACAAGAATGGAGATTCATCAAGAGGTAATAGCTCTTTTGCCCTATACAGTGATAAAAGTAAGTCCAAAGAGAAAGGGAAGAACAAAAAGGTTAAAGATGAAGGAACTACCCCCCAAGCCAACTATGTAGGGAGAGGTAGAACCTCAAGAGGAAGGGATAGAGGAGGTAAGCAAGGTAGGGGGAGACCTTATAACTCCTCAGCATGTAATATTTGTGGATTGTCAAATCATATTACAGATGAGTGTTACACAAACTTGAAGAATCAGAGAGGTAGAGGATATCAAAGAGGTGGATATACACAATCAAGAGGAATATTCAATCACCATCAAGGATACAATAACAACTACAACAACAACTAAAATAGGAACTATCAAGGAGGCTACAAATCAAGGAAGGATTACAAAAACTACAGAGAGGAGCAAGATGATTCTCTTCTGATTATGAATAGACCTCAAAACGAGGTATAAATGATGACCATCTCTTCTACATTGACTTAGGATGCTCAAACCATGTGGCAGGCAATGTAGCTCTTCTCTCTAACCTTGAGGAACCAAAGGGTAAACATTAGGTACAAACAGGTGATGACACCAAGCACTTAGTGATTAAAGTAGGGAATGTTAAGACCTCTGATGGAAATAGAAATCTGTTGAGTAGGGTTCTATATGTACCTACAATTACCAAGAATTTAATGACTATTGGATAGATTGTGGAAAAGGGTTTGCAGGTTAGGTTCAATCAATATGGAGCATTTGTGGAGGATCCCCGACATGGATTCAAAAGAATTTCCAAAGGAGAAAAGACAGGTAGATTATTCACTTTTGAACTTGAAGATATAAGGAATATTGCACTCTATAGCTACAAAGACCAAACACTATCAAAGCTTGAAATTTGGCATAAGAGATTAGGGCATATTGGTGATAGAAATTTAAAACAAATATGTAGAGACCAATGTGTGCTTGGGATACCTAATGTATCTAAGCAACACATGATTTATAAATGTGGTGCTTGTCAGTTTGGAAAATCTCACAGGTTACCCTTCTGAAGGAAAGGCTACATGCATGAGGACTACCTAGAGCTTGTCCACACAGATGTATGGGACAAGTAAGGATACCTAAATCTTTGGATAAAGGTATTATGTATCTTTCATTGATGATTACAGTAGGTGGAATGTATTGTACTTTATGAAGCACAAAGATGAAGTATTTAGTTGCTTTAAACAGTATGTTAACACTTGTTGAGAACCAAACAGGGAGAACCTAAAGAGATTAAGGTTAAATGCGTTTGATGCATTCTTGCAGGACAGAGGAATCAAGAGAGAAATTACAACAAGGTATACCCTTGAGAAAAATGGGGTGGGAGAGAGGAGAAATAGATTAATTGTTGAAATGGCTAGGTCAATGTTAAATGAGAAACAATTACCTAATAACTTGTGGGTAGAGAGTGTATCTACTACCACTTATCTTGTAAATAGGTTGCCATCCACATCTCTTGATGGGATGACCCCATATGAAGCATGGCATGGTAGAAGACCTTCACTTGATCATTGCACGATCTTTGGATGTGTTGCTTATGTGCATATTCCTTCTCAAATAAGAGGTAAGCTAGACCCTAAGGCTTAAATATGCATCTTCATAGGGTATGACGTAGATCAGAAAGGATATAGGTTCTACAATCCCTCCAACAAAGGATTCATTATCAGTAGAGATGTTGTCTTTGATGAGAATGACTCTTGGTTTGAAAGTGAATGCAGGAAAGTACAGCTACCTTATGACTAGGAAGAGGAGTTTCAAAGCCTCACTAAGGAGGAGCCTAATCAGATTGAAGACATCAACTCAGATGATGAGGACATCATCAACTTAGAAGAATTCAAGGCATGGAAGTCCAAAGGCAAAGTCAAGATGAAGAAATTGGAGGATATACCTGAATCATCCAACCAAGCAATCATAAGATCACAAATGGAGAGCAAGAAGCCAATCAGATATGGGTATGACACTTCCTTAGTAACTAAGAAATATGTTTATCTTGCAAAAGACTTGTCATTTGAAGAGCCATCATCATATGAAGAAGCAAAGACCAAGGCAGATTGGAAGGAAGCTATGGATGAGGAAATTGAAGTACTCAAGGAGAATGATACTTGGAAGCTAGTGCCAAAGAAGGAGTCTATGAAGGTAATTGGTTCTAGATGGATCTATAAGATCAAAAGGAATTTTGATGGATCAATAACTAGGTACAAAGCTGGACTTGTGGCTAAGGGTTTTGCACAAACCCAAGGAGTTGATTATGAAGAAACCTTCTCACCTATGGCCAAAATGCCAACCATCAGGGTATTGGTAAGTGTGGCTGCATCAAAGAATTGGAACATGTATCAATTGGATGAAAAAATGCATTTCTAAATGGCTGGATTTCAAAGGAGGTATACATGTCTCAACCTCTTGGCTATGAGGGCACAAGCAAGGTAACACATGTATGTAAATTGAACAAAGCTCTTTATGGATTGAAGCACGCACCTAGGGCATGGAACCATAGGTTGACTAAATACCTTCAGGATCAACGATTTATCATGAGCAAAGCAAATACATCTTTGTTTTTCAAAAGTAGTAATTCAAAGGTAATATACCTATGTCTATATGTTGATGATATCATACTCACAAGTAATGATGCTAATGGCATCAAACACATTAAGAATCACATGATGTAGGAGCTCCAAATTAGTGACCCTAGATCACTAAACCTTGACTTGAGTTAGTCTATACTAACTCTAGAATTTATATTACTCAGAGAAAGTTTATATAGGACATGTTGAAGAAATTTCATTTGCAAGATGCAGAATTTGCAAGTACTCCAATGGAGGTAAATCTAAAATTAAGTGCTCAAGAAGGTGATGAGCTTGAGAATATCACAGGTTACCAAAGCATAGTGGGAAGCTTGAAGTATGCGACATTGACAAGGATTGATATTGCTTATGGAGTATATGGAAAGCAACCCAGAAATGTGCATAGAATGCACATTGAATCTTCAATTCAGCCTTTAGATCTTGTTCATAGAGATGTATGTGGTCCTATGCCTACACGGTCATCAGGTGGTTCTCTTTACTTTGTCACTTTCATAGATGATGCTACTAGAAAAGTTTGGGTATATCCTATCAAATTGAAGGATGAGATATTCCCTACTTTCAAAAAATGGCTTTCTTTAGTTGAGACTGAAAAAGGAAGTCAGCTAAATGCTTTACGTTCAGATAATGGCGGTGAGTATACCCCATGAATTCATCCTTTTTTGCCAGTCTAGAGGAATTTGTAGAGAGTTTACAGATCCTTATATCCCAGTAAAGAATGATGTAGTTGAAAGGATGAATAGAACTATTCAGGATAGAGTTGTTTCCATGCTGCATCATACAAACCTTTCACAAGGCTTTTGGGCAGAAGCAGCATTGAGTGCAGTTCATGTGATTAACCTTTCACCTAGTACTACCAAAGGTCTCAAATTGGCACAAGAGTTATGGACAAGGAATCCACCATATTATGATCATCTTTGAGTTTTTGGGTGTGAAGCATGTGTTCATATACCCAACAATCTTAGGCAAAAGTTGAACCATAAGTTAAAGAAATTCATTTTTCTTGGATATGGTCGAGAAGGAAAATTTGGATATCGCTCATGGGATCCTAAAATACGGCCACTGATCTAGGGTAATGATGTCATTTTCAATGAGTCTAAGATGCATAAACAACCTATTAAGGAGGTTGAAGTAAGAAGAGTGGTGTTTGAGGATACTAGTCCTCTAGTTAGCATGCATAAAAATGCTACACATAGGGACGGTCAAGAGAATGTCCAATCAGATCAGTCTATAAACATTCCTATTCAGCAACCATTGAGACGCTCTGCATGTGTCTCACATCCACTTGATAGATATTTTCTAGGTTTAGATTTTGGTATGCTAACAAATACCTGTGAGCTTTGTTTCTACAAAGAAGCTATGCAGACAAAGGATCATGTCAAGTGGGAGCATGCCATGAAGAGTGAGTCGGATTTTATTCACAAGAATGGTACTTGGGATTTAGTACCATCGCCAAAGGGCAAGAAAGCTTTACCATGTAAATGGGCATATAAGCTGAAATTCATATCAGATAGTGCTTCTCCAAAGTATAAAGCATGACTTGTTGCAAAGGGTTTTGAGCAACAACATGGCATTAAATTCGAGGAAATCGTCTATCGAGTGGTCAAGATGACTACCCTATGTATGCTGCTTGGATTTCGTTCCAATGGAGGACTTAAAGCTAGTCCAAATGGATGTGCAACTGCTTTCTTGCATGGTCATCTTACAGATGAGATCTATGTTGAACAATTAGAGGGATATGTAGTTCCTAGCAAGGAAAGTCTAGTTTGTAAGCTCAAGAAGAGCTTGTATGGAATTAAACACTCCCTTAGACAATGGTACCAAATGTTTGATGCTTTTATGAAGTCTCAAGGCTATTCTGGAAGCAATGAGAATCACTATCTCTACACAAGGGGATGCTTAGATGGTAGCTTGCTATGCTTGATAATTTATGGCAATGATATATTGATTGTTGGGAAATCCTCTTATGACTTTTCAATTCTCAAAAAGAAATTGAGCCAAACATTTGATATGAAGGATTTGGGGGATGCCAAGCATAATCTTGGCATGCACATCTTGGAATTTGTGAGCAGCAGTGGATGTTTACAAAAGCTAGTCAATGGATAGCTAAGGAGCCGACTGTGTTCCCTGATCTAATTCCGGTAACACAGGTCCCTTTGCCACAGGCAAGATCGAATGAATAGAACTCTACCCCAACAACATTAGAATCAGCACCAGAATCGGTGATGACCACAGCCCAAACAGATCAGGTATGGGACGTTCTATCTAAGGCTTCAATCACACTCCCTTTGGGACAATTGCTCACCTTAGTTCCAGGAGTACGACAACAATTCCAACAGCAGGTTAGTCCCGGACCTTCATGTACTCCGGTGACTGCGACCATACAACCAGAGATGGATTCTACGGTGGATCATTCAGTCCCACTGATTACCATCTGGTATAAAAACTAGAAGATTACCCAAGTTTTAATTGATGGCAGGTCTGGTGTGAATATTGCAACAGCTGCACTCTGTAAGAAACTGGGTTGGACCCAGTTTCTTACAGAGTGAATTCGCTGACATCTTTGCTTGGGATTACTGAGACATGAAGGGCCTTGACCCACAGATTTATCAACATTGAGTGGTACTAAAACCCGATGCAAGGCCTATCAAACAACCTAGTTATAGGATGAACCCTAATTATGCGGCACAGGTGAAGGCTGAACTTGATCGTTTATTGAAGGTGGGATTTATTGTGCCAATTGAGCATGGTGAGTGGATATCACCAATAGTGATAGTGCCGAAGAAAAATAAATAGTTACGCATTTGTGTTGATTACCGGAAACTTAACGCAGCCACCGTACCGGATCCATTCCCTCTCCCCTTTCTAGATACAATGCTCGCCAGGGTAGCAGGTCATGAAATGTATTCTTTTCTGGATGGCAAAACAGGATATACCGAAGACAACATTCATCACTAATTGGGGTGTCTATGCTTGCACCATCATGTGGTTCGGTTTACGGAATGCCCCGAGGACATTACAAAGATGTATGTAGGAAGTCTTTTCACCTTACTTGACCACGTTTATGCAAGTATATTTGGATGATTTTTCCTTATTTGGCGACACTTCGGTGCACCTGTATCATTTACGGTGCTGTTTTGAAAAATGCCGAGAGTATCAATTATGTTTGAATCCTACCAAATCAGTTTTTACGGTCTCTTATGGCAAACTGCTCGGTCATATCATTTCTAAACAAGGAATACAGGTAGATCCGGATAAAGTAGCAGCTGTGTTGGAGGCACCAGTCCCAAAGACACCGAAATAAGTTATGCGCTTTCTTGGCCAAATCTGAGGGCATGGCAGACATTTACGGTGGTTAGCTCATTTAGCGACACCACTTAATCGGCTTATGACGAACGCTCCACGGTAGTACGAATGGACTCAGGAGTGCCAAAGTGCATTTGATCGGTTGAAGGTCTTATTCACGCAGGCACCGATCCTGCAACCACCTGATTGGGATCGACTGTTCCATGTCTTCGTGGATGCGTCAGATATTGCGATTGGTAGTGTCCTGATGCAACAAATTGACAAATGGTTTCAGCCTATATACTATGCGAGCCGCCGATTAGCTCCTGCGGAGAAAAATTACTCTATGAAAGAATGAGAATGTCTTGGTTTGGTATACTATGTTAAGAAATTTCGGCATTACTTGTTGGGTCGTAAATTTACTTTCCATGTGGATCATGCTGCACTGGTGTACTTGGTTCGGCAGCAGCATTTAGGTGGTAGATTGGCAAGATGGGTTTTACTATTACAGGAGTTCGATTATGAAGTTATCCATCGACCCAGCACAACACATGTCTTGGCGGATTTTCTATCTTGACTGGGTTCCGGTGAGTCTCCGGTAGGTGTGGATGATACGACACCGACTATTTACGTCACCGAGACAACTCTTGAAGAATCTGCAGAACTTCCTGTGGCTCCTACATACTATGATATGTTAATGACTTTCCTCACTGACGGATGTCTTCACCCTAATACTCCCACTGCTCTGCACCGCAAAATTGCAGTCTATAGTCGACGATTCCAGTTGATTGTGGGTCAATTGTATTACATAGATCATACTGGTGTTTTACTTAGATGCATTCCTCCACATGAAGTGGAATCAGTTATTGTTATGGTTCACTCATTACCCATTGGAGGACACTTCGCAACTGATCTTACTCACCGAAAAATTCAGCAAAGTGGGCTATGGTGGCCTACAATGTACAGAGATGTGGTTCAATTTGTGCAGTAGTGTGTGTCTGTCAACGGTCTGGGCAGCCCTTGCAGCGACACTTCTTTCCCCTTCAACCTGTCTTACCTTTGGAACCCTTTCAGAAGTGGGGTCTAGATTTTATTGGCCCAATAACACCACCAACGACCCTCACCAACAATTGATACATATTGAGTTGTACAGATTATGCCACTAGATGGGCAGAAGCTTGGTCTTTACGTTTTTCCACAGCTGTTTCGGTGGCCAAATGTTTGATGAAGGATGTTTTCCCTCGATATGGATTACCTCTGGAGATAGTGATGGACCAAGGAACACATTTTTCCAACAACTTAATGCAAGTACTGACTCAAACATTTCAGCTTATGCATAAATTCAGCTCACCGTACTATCCGTGTGCTAATGGTCTGGCTGAAAGTACCAATAAGACTCTATTGAATATGCTCCGCAAATTGATCTTCGAATGTCCGGAACGTTGGGATCAACTCTTTTTGGTTAGCGACCTTAACCGGTGTTCTCCTACCAAAAGTGAGTAATGGTTCTAAGCTTCGCCAATATCACCAGCCATCTAATAACCTATGACGTGTACTTAGTCTTTTTCGAGTGTCACTTGTTTTTCTTTTTCTTTCCATATTTCAGTTGACCACTGGCCATAATCTCCTCGTTTTGGTATCTAACTATGATTAATTGCCGCCCTGTGTTACTGTTTCTGATCATGCATGCATGTCGTAATCATGAAGGATATCTCTCCAATACGGTGCTATGATTAAGGTTTTGCCGCCTAATGTTTTCGATGCTCTTACTTAATCGTGTTCTTTCCACTGATAATTGTTATAGTGTTTTTGTGATTGTGCATTCTTTGTCTTTTGTGTTCTCGTGTTTACTTGTGCGCCATGGAAGCTCTCGCGAATGTTGCAACCTTCCGTGTAGGCCTCACTCCCGAAGTGCGTGAGTATTTGCGCACTCCTGGTCTATTAGCCTTCGTTGAATTCCCTTGGCATTCAGTGGAGTGTCATCCATTCCACGCACAGATTATTTCTGCTATTGCCGCCACACCTGCTACAGAGCAGTGTTGGCCCATTGCGTGTTTACCATCTCGTGTTTTTATTACTTTAGCTACATTTGCTGAAGCTTTTTGACTCCCTCGGGAAGGATTGGAGAATGGTCCACTTCTTTCCGTGGCCACCATGAAAGAATTGTTTCCCCGCCACTCATCTAATGAGTATGCCATTCTTTGCAGAGCTAAACCAGAGCATACAGCTCTGCAATTTTTGGTAGCCACCCTGAATTTACAGAAACGCACATGTTGACAGTATACGGGAAGAAGCAAGTACGGACACACATGCAGATCTAGCACTAAGGCAACCCTTCATTTTTTTCAAAACCCTCACATCATTTTAAAGTGATTCTCATCACTACAAACCCTTGTAAATATCATTTCACTTTTTTGTAGCTCCATTTTGTACAAGCCGAGGAGTCCTCGAGCTTGGGGAGCCTTAGAAGTAGTTGCCTGCCAATTTTCATAATTTTTAGATCTCGTTTGGGCCCTCAAATAAGCCCTGGAACCTAATTTTTAACTAGGCCGGACACTAGGTCTGGACAGGGCCAAAGCTAGTCAAAAACTATAAATAGAGCTAGAGAGCTCATTTTTGGGCTAGCTTCTTGTAGTTTGAGCTTGTATGAGAACTTTGTTGCAATAGAAGTGATTCCATTGTCTTACTCTCTTTGTTCTTGCCGTGTGTGCGCGTGTGCGTGTATGTGTGTGCATGCTTGTGTGCTTCTCACTCACACACTTGTGCTTCCACTTGCTCTTGGTCTTCATACCATCCTCACGTCTTCCCGGATTGACATTAAAGGAGGTGCTACTCATCACTGAGCTACACCAAATTTTGGCACCGTTGCCGGGGATCGAGCTTTGAGGACGAGCGTGTGATGGTAAGACGTAGAGAGGACGCGTTGGAATGGTAAGTAGTTGGTAAATTTCTGATTTTTCTCCATCTCCATCTCCATCTTCACCTCCATCTTCATCTTCACCTCCCTCTCCATCTCCACCTCCACCTCCTTCTCCACTACATATTCCCTCTTCCTTATCATTCCCTCATTTGTTGTGTGCGAGTTTGAGAGAGAGCGAGTATGTGTGCTTGTCTTTGTGTGTTTTTTGCATGTTTCTTGCAGGTGGCAGCTCCATCATCATCTCCAGCAAGCTCAGCAGGTACAGAATTTGTCTGCACAGTCCTCGAGGCGTTGAGCTCGAGCTATCGCGACACTCCGAAAATTTCACCCAATCACGATTCTGAGTGCACCACGACACTGCGCAGGCCTAGAGCTCCCAGGATCACTAGATAGAACAGAAAAATTCACCATATCCCGAGCTATCGCGACACCTCACGACCTATCGCGACACCTCACGACCTATCGCGACACCTCACGACCTATCGCGACACCTCACGAGCTATCGCGACACCTCACGAGCTATCACGACACCTCACCACCTATCGCGACACTTCGACCTATCACGACACCTCACGAGCTATCGCGACACCTCACGACCTATCGCGACACCTCACGACCTATCGCGACACCTCACGAGCTATCGCGACACCTCACCACCTATCGCGACACCTCACGACCTATCGTGACACTTCACGACCTATCGCGACACCTCACGAGCTATCGCGACACTTCACGACCTATCGCGACACCTCGACCTATCGCGACACCTCACGAGCTATCGCGACACTTCGACCTATCGCGACACCTCGACCCGACCTATCGCGATACACGGCCTTTAACGCATGAAAATTTAGGGTTATTTTTTGAGTGATTGGAAGGGTAGTTGAGCTTAATTTTAGGCACCTTGGTATAACTTTAGAACCTTGGAAGTGGGCAAAAGGCCTAGAAACCAGAGAGGGATCTCCTGAACCCTGAGAGCCTGTTTTGACCCTTTAGTGCCTGAATGGTCATAACTTGACCATACGAACTCCGATTGATGAGATTTTGGTCTCGTTGGAAAGCTCGTTGAGAATCCTACGTGGACCTTGACTGGTTTTTGTAAGAATCATACGCGGAGTTTTAGAACATGCATTTTTAAGTTGACCTTTAGGTGGAACTAAGTGGTCCTCAGATTCAGGGGTACAGTGAGTTACTCCAGGGGGACTAAAATTATTGATGTGTGTCTTTCAATTACTTGTGGTAATAGAACTATACTAACGGGTGAGCTTTTGCAGGAGCATTGTGTGCACTCAAGGCAATCCAAAGCAAGCTAGCAAGGGTGAGTACCAAGCTTGGGAGGAGGCTTCCTGGGCTTGTGTAGCAGTCTGGTCAACCAGCTAATTGAGGTTGGAAGATCTCTCAACCCTCCTTTGTCAATTCCTAGCCTACGCTAAGTACGACTTAGGTGTGGTAATTAATTAGGGCAACGTTAGGCACGAATCAAGTCCAAGAGTATTAATCAACCAAGTACAAGAAGTAAGTAGGTCTTAAGTGCGAAAACTCTAAGGGACAAAAGGTAAACTGGAGTCGATCACTTATCAAGTGCGGAAATTCACTTAAGTACTCCTGACGACGCGATTTCAGACAAGACCATAAACATAATATTCAACTCAAAAGAACAAAGTGATTGGTGCAAAATTAACCTGCAACGAGAGTGTGCTTGGGTCCCAGGGGGTAGATAAATCAGGCATATGAACCTTAGATCAGGCAGACACTTAGGCCGAGACAGACAAAGCCTCAGATCTTCTGAAGCGAGTGTCAATCACACTGCCAGGTCTTGGGCCCAGCAGTTGAGTGATTACCCATACACTCCCAGATCCGAAACAAGTGATTCTGGAATGTCCTATCACATGGAGAGACCAGTAGGTAGTTCAGGGTTGGCTTATCTAGAAAAGCCAAAAGGACCATACAAGACTCAACTGGAATACATCAGGACTAATCGTCTAGGTGCTCGCATCTATGAAGATGGCCTGAGAAGATCGGTGGTCCAGATTAAGAACCCCGATCAACCCCATGGATTAGACCACCCGGTAGTCAAGTTTGAGAATGGAGCATACCTAGATAAAGAGGGGACTATATATGTAGTCACCACTCTTCCTGATAGAACTGATGAGTTTGGAAATGTGGTTGCTGAGACCGACATGGGTGATATAGAGCAAGGGAACTTAGAGAGAGAACCAAGAACTCCCCGTGGTAAATCTATCTTGACCCGAATCATGACTCCAGAGTGGATTCCACAGGACAATAAAAGCATAGACCTGCTTTTAAATCGAGAAACCGATGAGGCTTTTTGGAGATATAAATCTGCTCAACCTCAGGAAGTGAGTGCCCTCACAATCTATGAGGTTAAAGACCCTGATAGCCCAGGCCAAGTAACCTACCTAGACAATGCATCAGAGAGAATCTTCGTGGTCACTGAGCATGGCAGACATGCCTACACATGGAAGGGTGAATTTGTTTTTCCCCAACCTCGGACTAATGTGTCATACAGTCACCAAGGAGCTGGGACCTCCCAAGCTCATGGAGCTCAAAGAGATAGAAGTAGAGACAAACCTGAGGTAAGTTTTGCCAACTCCCTGGGAAGGGAAAGAACGGGAACAGAAAGGAATAGAGTGGAACCTGAGAGACATAGAACCCCATGGAATCAAAGGAATATTGACGATTTTCCCTTGCCAAGGCCGAGAGAACACACTAGGACCCTGCGACCAACTCAACTGGTGAAGTCCATGAAGAATTATTTCGATGGCACGGGAGACCCTTATGACCATGTGGCAGAATTTCGGCAGGTATTGAAAGCTGAACAGATAGAGGAGCTATTCACACAATATAATGCTTTTGGTCTAACCCTTAGGAACACTGCCCTTACGTGGTTTCAACCACTAAACGAGAGGCATTTCAGAAACATAGATCAGCTCTAAGAGGCATTTATCGTTGAGTTTTCTAAGAGTGGAATCAGGCATAACACTTCCTCACTAATTCATAGCTTCAAACAAACACCTCAAGAGACGGTCAGACTAGCTGGAAGAAGATTTAGGCAGTACCTGGAGAGATGCCCGATGCCGGAGTTACCCACACCAGCCAAACAAGTGGCCTTGTTCTTGGATGGATTGTTGAGCACCAAGCTCAGGTCATATGTGTATCTGAAGGACCCCAGAACGATAGAAGAGTGTGTGCGAATGTGCATAGACATTGAGGACAATCTAGGTCAGGAATTAGAACTATCAAAAATCTATAAGGATTCTGATAGCTCTAGTAACCTCACATCTGGCCAATCCACATCCATTGAGGAACTTGCAGAGAAGGTAGCCCGAAAACTAGGTGTCTCTAGCAAATAAATTTCGAGATTCGCCCCAGTTAAGCGGTGTTACAATTGTGGCGGCGACCATATGGCAAGTGTATGTCCCATTATGGCCCAACCCCAGGCGAATCCTAGTAGCCAGTACTGCACCATAGAGCGCAGGTACACCAACCACACTACACAAGACTGCCCATATAACAAACAAACTGTTAGGCAAAATTACCCTCAGACATATCCACAACAGGGTAGATACCAGAATCAGTACCCACCACAACAATACAACAGACCACAGCCAACTTATCAGCCACCGTATCAAGGGCAGCAGAGACCTCAACCAGTCCTAGTACAGCAACCCCCTGCTCCAACCAATGCGATCCCAGTGAAATATGCATCTGCTGAAGAAAATCCGAATAGAGCCATAGTCCCAATCACCCCATTGCTATCAGACAGTGATCCAAGTGACCATAGTTTTGACTCCACACATATTGATAGCCCACAGGCTTACTACATGCAGTCACCCGAGCCTAACGAGTCATACTATTATGAGGACCCAAGTGAAAATAGTGGGGAACCTGAGTATGCTAATGTCATGTACACAAACCCCAACTCTAGACCTCAACCTAGGCAGGTACGAACCCCATTTCCTAGAGGACCATGCTTCAGATGTCAGGGAGATCACCTTATACGTGATTGTCCACTGCCTGTCCCTACACAACCTCAACCAGTAACCATTCAGGGGTTCTGTCAAGACTGCGGGAAGGAACATCTCCTACGAGATTGCCCAAAGAACCCTAATAACATGCCTAAAATCACTCCTATCAATGTTGTTGGGTTAGTTGTAGACTCCACAGGGAGTGTGACTTCCACTGCACCTGTGCAGGTGATCACAAGAGCCCAGGCACTTCAACAACACCAAGGTGTTGGTCAGGAAAAGAGCCCCGAGGTAAGTGAAACAGAGAGCATAACCAAAAAGAGGACTAGAGCCTGGAAGGATAGTCGTGAAAGAATGAAAAGGCAATGGGCAAAAAAGATAAACAAACTTGAAGAAAGCTTGAGAGAAACCAAGGCAAAAATCATAGAGATCACATCTCAACCGCACTCCCACACACTTCGACCGCTACCATCCCCATCACCCTCCATTCCTCCACCCTCTAATACACCCCACGTAACCCACCCACCACCCCGAGTAGGATCAGTATTCGCGGATCCCACTCCTGAAGGCTTGGACATGATGTTCAAGGCCTACCTGGCTCGACTTCAAGAAGGGCCAACAGCTGCAAACCTAGACAAGAGTTACCCTAGAGCAGATTTAGAGATTGAACGGATGAAAATGTGCATGAGAATGGTAGAACAAGCTCAAGCTATACTTGAGACTAGTCAAAAGTTCAATCAGACAAACTCTGTCAAGCCGGATTTGCATTTCCAAGGCTTACTAGAAAGATTAGAGCAGTTGGTAAACAAATCACAAGTTTCTTTACCTCCACAGGCTCAACCAGTCGTTGAAAGAGGAAGCTCACCACCAATGGGAGCTTATGTTCCTAATTCCACGGATGCTGGAATACCTCCTTCAATTCAACAGTACTCTCAAGAGTTCTTGCAGGAAATACAAGAAGAGAAATGGGCCAAGGAGAAGGGTGATTCCCCTCCTATTCCTGAGATTGATGATCTTCATGATCAATTTCCCCAAGACATTCCGTCTATCTATGGAGATCAAACAGAGCAACAAGAGGAGGAGAGATTAGATTTTGAATCTAATTCTTTACAAGAGTTGCCTCATTTCACAGGCCCATGGGAATCTGAATCTCTCCAGATCAGAGCTCCCACAATATTGGTGAGAAATGAAGACTCAGTGATTCCAAGAAACACTGATGTTGTGAAGAACACTAAGGTTCAATGTCATCTCACTGTAGAGGAGCTGCTCAAGGAAAAACCAGAGCTCTAGAATCATGTGAAGGATCAGGTTCCAGAACTTGATTCCAATATGCCAAAAGTAGGCCCTAAGCAGAAAGTACCAGAGATACCTCTCGACAAGATAGGAGACATGAGCGAAGGTGAAGAAGGTAACACTTATCTTCCGATCACCTATCAAGGTTACACAACCAAAGCAATTGTGGATTCGGGTGCTGGTGTTGCTATTGCGACCACCTCCTTGTGGAAGCGATGGGGCAAACCCACCTTAAGACCAACGAGAATGAAACTTCAAATGGCAGATGGTCATTTTGAAAGACCTCTAGGATTGCTTGAAGGGATAACTCTAACCACTTGTGGTGTAGAGTTTGAACATACATTTGCTATATGTGACTTTGAGAAAAATAATGTCTACGAGATGATCCTAGGAAGACCCTTCCTACGACAATTGCAAATAGTAAAGGATTGGGGAACCAACTCCTTGTACTTACAGCACTTAGGGGTCACCACCAAGGTCAATTTGAAGGATTACACCTTCAGAGATGTACCACCCCTACAGTGGAATCCTATCCACAAAGCGAAAGAAGATTCTATCTCCGTGCATTCTGGAAGTTCACCTGATCCATCCTGGCTGCATGAAGATACTCACTTGTGGATGTGCAAGGTCGCGGAGGAAGAGGAAAAACGCCTAAAAGCGAGAGAAGAAGGAACTCCCCTAGGAGATAGACCAATAAAAGACCCAGCCTATACACCGATGATATTTCCAGATGAGGAATTTGAGCCTCATGGTTGGGCAGAAATCTTAGCTACCATGGACATTGCAGTCAATGAAGAACAATGGACACCTCATTGTGATGAGGAGGGTTATGATATTTCAGTGTTCATGTGTGAGCCTCTGTTGGAAGAGTGTGATCCTAGTGAGTTCATAGAAGAAGAAGAGAGTGACGATGATCTCGAATCCATTGTGATGGATACTTACTTTGACTCAGAGGAACACTACTTAGAAGACATAGGAATGTTAACCCAAAAAGAAGAAGAACCCCTCGCGAGTATTAAAACGATAAATTCAAAGAAAGGGAGTGAAGAAGGTCAAAAGAGGAAGAAAAGAAAAGCAGTGAAACACGAAGAGGAAGAATCATTGTTTGAAGTACCAGAAAATTTCAAGAAATATGAAGTGGAAGACCGAAAAATTTTGGTACGAATGCCTAAGAGAGAGGCCATTATAGGAGAAGCATATGACAATAAAGAAAAGACCAAAAAAATTGTAGTGACCATTGAAGGGAACGAAGAACGATGTACGTACATAGGAGATGACCTAAGTGCAAAAGAAGAAGCAGAGCTTGTAGCTCTATTAAGGGAATATAGGGATGTGTTCGCATGGCACTATAAAGACTTGAAAGGAGTAGATCCAGAGATTTGCTCTCATACGATTCCGATGACCGCTGATGCCAAGCCCACCAAACAAAAGCCCTACACATATAATGACAATTATGCAACCAAAATAAAGGAGGAAATTGACAGGCTGATTGAAGCTGGATTCATCTACGAGATTGAGCACACTGAATGGGTGTCCCCCATCGTAGTGGTGCCCAAGAAGAATGGGAAATTGCGAGTGTGCATTAACCTTAAGAAAGTTAATGCCGCTACGATCAGAGATAGTTATCCACTTCCAATCACCGAACATCTATTGGAGCGTGTTGCAGGCAAGGAAGTTTATAGCTTCCTTGATGGATTTTCAGGTTACAACCAAGTAGCCATTGCCCCCGAAGATCAACACAAAACGGCCTTTGCCACAGAGTGGGGAATCTTTGCATTTCGTGTGATGCCATTTGGGCTCACCAATGCACCTGCAACATTCCAAAGGCTCATGTGTCATGTCTTCAAAGAGTTCTTGCGAAAGAGCTTAGAAGTATATGTGGATGATTTATGCGCTCATTCCCAAGAAAGAAGTTACCACATCCTTGAGCTCAGACAAATCTTCAACAAGTGTAGAGATTATCGAGTGTGTCTGAACCCAGAGAAGTGTGTGTTCATGGTACGACAAGGTAAGATCCTAGGTCACATTGTTTCTAAGAATGGAATTTCAACAGATGAAGACAAAGTAAGAGCAATAGCAGAGCTGCCCAGGCCAAGGAATGTTAAAGAGGTACAAGCCTTTATGGGCCATTGTGGATATTACCGTAGGTTTATCCACATGTATGCCATCATAGCTAAACCTCTTTATGGGTTGTTAACAAATTTTGAGTGGAACGAGGAATGCGAGAATTCCTTCAACGAGTTGAAAAGACGTTTGTGCACAGCACCAATATTGACTACTCCGGATTGGAGCAAAACCTTCCATGTCCATGTAGATGCCTCCAATCATGCAATAGGATGTGTGCTAGCACAACCCACAGGTGAAGGAAACCTAGATTTGCCGATAGCATATGCTAGTAGGCAATTAAATGCAGCTGAACGAAATTACACCACAACGGAGAGAGAAGGCTTAGGCATGGTATATGCTGTGAAGAAGTTTAGACACTATCTATTGGCCAATAAGTTCAAGTTTTTCACTGATCATCAAGCTTTACTATATTTGGTCAATAAACCTTGCAATACAGGCCGCTTAGTAAGATGGTTCCTCTTACTAATGGAATACGACTTTGAAGTTGTTGTCAGGAAAGGTAGAACCCATCTTAGGGCAGACCATCTTTCTCGCATCACTTCAGGAGAGTCACCACAAGGAGTGTCTGATGAATTGCCCGATGCTTATCTGTTCAATTTAGAAGTTGTTCCTAAATGGGCAAATAAGTTGGTACCAGTCCTAACCTTCGGGCCTGCAAATAAAAATGTGAAAACAAGCAAAGAGGAAATTGTAAAATCACTAAAGTATCAAATATTGGCCGGAAGTATGTACAAGCAAGATACCGAGGGCGTATTAGCTTGTTGTGTCGAGGAAGATGAACATACTAGTTGGTTGCAACAAGCCCATGAGGGATTGCTAGGAAATCACTACTCTAAACAACGAACATTGCAGAATCTAAGACACTTAGGAGTGTATTGGCCTAGCATGGACAAAGAAATACAAGAGTGGATCCACAATTGTCCAGTGTGCCAGAAGAGACCCCCAGTGGAACATGCCACTCTTTATCATGTGTCATTAATCCCAGATTGGAGTGCTCCATTGGTCGAGTTCATGAGATCGGGAACATTACCCAATCAGGCTAGTCTTGCAAGAAAACGGAGCATGGAGCAAGAGGCTCAAGACTATGCCTTAGTAGGAGACAATCTATATCAAAGAGGCAAGGATGGTTACCTAAGACAGTGCATTCATGAATCAGACTATTTGAAAGTCTTAGAAGCTGCACACAGCGGTGCTGCAGGTGGACACTTTGGGCCTGACAGAGTAATTAAGACCATTCTATTCTCAGGACTTTGGTGGCCCACTCTTCATATGGATGCACACACTTATGTGAAGAGTTGTGACACATGCCAACGTGCCCAATATCCGATAAGAAAAGATGAAATGCCTTTAAGGCCAATGATGGGAGGACGTGCATTTTCAAAATGGGGTATAGACTTTGTAGGTCCCATCAACCCCCCAGCTAGAAACTCCCATGCAGAATATATTATTGTAGCCACAGATTACCTTACAAAGTGGGTGGAAGTAAAGGCCATGACAAAGAATGATGCTCAAACGACGGCTAAGTTCTTATTCGAAAATGTGTTCACTAGATATGGGTTACCAATAGAGTTGTCTAGTGATAGAGGTACGCACTTCTTGAATGAGGTCATTGAAAATCTCCTTCAAGAATTCATGGTGACACATAAGAAGTCTGCACCCTATCACCCACAAGCTAACGGACAAGCCGAGAGCACGAATAAGATCCTATGTAACATATTGACGAAACTTGTAAATAATAAACGCTCTGATTGGGACAAACAACTTCATCATGCTGTTTGGGCATACCGAGTTGCCTACAAAACGGTACTCAATGCCACCCCATTTCAGATGGTCTTCGGACAGAATGCGGTGCTACCATTAGATTTCCTAATCCCAGCTTTAAGAGTAGCACAAGAGCATGAGTGGAATGGACATGAGTTGTCCTCTAGGATCTTTGATCTAGAACGTTTAGGTGAGACGAGGCTACGAGCAGCAGCAGGCATCTATGCTGCAAAGAAACGGCAAAAGGCATACTTTGATGCCCATGTGAAGGATAAGGGCTTGAAAGCAGGAGATCTAGTTTTAGTCTACACATTGAAACAACACGCAAGAAAGCTAGAAAAGAGAGGCTACGGACCTATGATCATCAATAGGATCTCCACGAGTGGAGCAGTACAACTAGCCACTTTAGAGGGGGATGTCCTCCCAAACTATATTAGCGGATGCAGAGTCAAGCTGTATCAGGAACCCCTCACGGAGGAAATGCTAAGTCGACTCAATACTGCTAAGCAACGTAAAGAGGAGGAAAAACGAATTCGAGAAGAAGCACAGGTAGAGGCCTTAGAGCGTATCAGACGAATGAAGTTGAGGAGACAAGGGAGGGATCAGCCTGTGACTGACACTCAAGAGTCTCCAGGCTATCACATGGCCATGTGCGAGGCTTCAGGTGAACGTACCCATAAGATAGTGGACCGACGACCTTTTGTGACCCTAGAAATAGGACAAAGAGACAGCACAACAAACGTGAGAGCATTAATTGATTCAAGAGCAGCCACAAGTGCAGTTCGGCTTTCTTATTGCCAGCAGCTGCAATTGGAGGTAAAACCCCTAGAAGCATATCTGATAGGATTAGGAGGTGTTGAAACCCCTTGCATGGGAGAGGTGGATCTTCCCCTCTACATACAAGAGGTCCTCATGCCAGCAAAAGTGCTAGTGTGTGAAGACGAGGATCTGACCGAACCTCTGGTCTTGGGCCAAGACCGGATCTACGATCACGCAGTCAACCTCAACCTAAGAAGTGGACTTCTTCAGGCTTGGGTAGGCCAAAGCCATCTCACGATTGAATTAGAAAATCAAGCACTCGAACCAATAGAACAGGCACCAACTCCTGGTCCCTCCAGGAATCCACATGAAGATAACAATGTTGTTCTTGAACAAACTTCTATGGTGCAGAGGATTGTCAATCTTACTGAAGATACAGGAGCCAATAAGGAGTTCCTAACTGACCCAAAGAAGATTCTAAACGAGCAGACCGAACATCACTCGACACGAAGGAGGCTGCTGATCAAGAGGCAGGAGCGCCAACCCGTGCAACATGGAGCATCTCGTGGCGTGAAGCAGATCTGGATACGCAAGGATGGAAAACCCACAGCTCTAATAGCAGACTCTCAAGGCAAGAAACGTGCCTCACCATCAAGGAACAAAGTGAAGAAGCCCCCTAGGATAACCCCTAGGCATACCATTTCTATTTGGGTTCCTAAGCGGTCAATGAAGGCCACCCCTAATGCTAGACAGATATGGGTGCCCAAGGCTTGCTTACAAGCCCAAATTACTTCACCTTCAGGCACTAGGATGAAGCAACTTTCACAAGCACTCATGACCAACAACTCAGAAAATGAAAAGATACCTACACCTCTCACTGTCCCCACTCCCATCAACCCTAGGAATATCTGGAAATGGGTACCCAAAAGGTCCCAAATACATCATACTCTCATCCAGAAATCTTCACCTGTCTTTAGCTCTAAGAGCTACGACTCCTCTATCAAAGTGTGGAGAATTAAACTGTGTACTAAACCCCCTGACCCAATTCTGTAAATCCGTCTACTCTATCATAGGAGCATTCTGAGCCATTGCATAACCAAAGTATGCATCTAGGATGACTCTGACCTCTAACCACCACTCACACCTATCACAAACACTTCACCACTAACTACTGACCTCCGGGATTGTCATGTTAGTATTGTGAAGGGAACACCATTACAGCTTGTTTCCTATGCAACACTAATGTGCCTTTCGTCTTCCAGCAGATAAGCAACCTACTCTCATGGCAACAGTGGCAGGCACAAGCTCTCAGGCAGGATCTGGTGCTCCAATCAATTGGGATGCCATGCCGGTGGAGGCCCCACCAACAGCTCGACCTGAGGAGTTCGTGAATGTGCGGAGGATTCCTATTCTAGATCCACCAAATGGCCTAACCGAAAGAGTAAAGGGGCATTCTCACTGGTTCAATGAGATGCCAGGAGATTTGGGGGACGCGGATCATATCTGGGAGTCCAAGATGGAATGTGGAGGAGTGTGGTGGACCTTCCAGTTCTTCTCACGAGAATTCGAAGCATTGCAAAATGCAGCTCCACTTCAAGATATCTGGCAAAAAGCAGGATTACAAACTTATTTCAGTGCAGCTCTACCTAAACCAGATTTCCTCAGGTGCTACTACCTAATTGCCACGCTGAAGCCGACAGGGGATAAGGATCATTCAGGCACATTCTGGGTGCCCTCCTTGTCAAATCTGGAGGAAATGAGGAAGTTCGAATTGAATGTGACTTTAATCAGGGACGCACTTCAGATGTATGGCACGCATGTACCTTCTGACCGCGACCCCTTGATACCGGAGTCGATGAAAAGCAATAGAATCAAGAAGCTAAAAGAAATGTGCGCCCTCACCCCCAACATAGCCATACCTTTGCGGATGTGCCTACAACACTTCGCATTCCCAGCTCAGGACCGTTTCACCCAACCTCACAAGAAAATATGGTATTGGCTATATCTAGCAGAGACTGGAAGCTTGCCCATTAAGATGCCGGTATGGATCTTAGACCAAGTGTATGAAGCAGGAAAGCGGGGAGTGAGGAAGCCCACTCTACATGGCTGTTGTGCGCTGACAAGAATTATCTATAGATGTCTTGCATATGATGTGCCAGTTGCCCGAGCTCTAAAGTATGCACAACTGGAGCTGTTCAAAGGGCGGAAGTCAGGGAGCCAGCCTGCAAAACGAATGCGTGGATCGCTCTCCCAGGTAATGATCCCTCAAGAGGCCACGACCGAAGCCTCTCCCAGACCAGAAGCTCAGGTCGCACCTTTTACGATCCATCTTCAAGGAGCTCAAGTTGGGGAGGTGGTACAACCTGCTCCATCCGCCCCTCCACTACCTACCGATGGAGAGTTTGCATCTATGGCCACCTTCACAGAGGATCCAAACTTTGATTTTGAAAGATTCCTACAGACGGTCCCCCTATCAGACAGTGAAGATTCCCCTGACAATGTTGATCCGGGTGCATCAGTCCAAAGAGAACAGCCACGGGGCGAGACGAGCAGAGTACATGGGGAAGAAGTGGCACAACATCCTCTTGACCCAACCACACAAGTTCAGGAAGGTGCACAAAGAAATGAACCAGAAGACAGTGAAGAAGAGGCCCCTGCCTACACGGCACAACTCAGACGGCTGTACAAAACCATCAAGCAGGTATAGAGAAGACATAAGATGACAGAAGAGGCGAATAGAGCTCTAGTGAACCAGATGCTTCAAACCGAGAATGTCGACTCACATTTTGTGGAATCATTGAATCTATTGGCACAGACATGTGGGATTGGGGAAGCATTGAGGACAATGGTCTATCAGGAAAACCCTATCTATGATCAACGAAGGATTGATACACGGCCACGACGTGGGAAAATGATTCAAATGGAAGCCTCTACCGCCTTGCCTACTATAATTTCAGAGGATGTTCACATGACGAGCCCAAGTCCCATTGACGAACAAGAGTTAATTACACACGTACCATCTCCACCGCCATCTTCCATCCACCCTTCAGAACCCTTCTCCACTATCCCTTCTGAACAACCGATATCCACCCATCATGAAACCATTGTACACACCTCCGTTTTTGCATCCTTCCCTTTACCCACATCCAGCACTTCCACCCAAATTTTTGAACCTCACACCGGTCATCCGGCCACCGATCAAACCATAATAGGTCACCCTTCCTATCTCCCCGCCCTTGGACAACCACTTGCCACTAGCCAGACCTTATCCCAGCCTTTTCCATCCACCACTCCCCTAGTAACTGCCTCACACTCAACCCAAGTCACACAACCGTCATTCTGGATGAACCTTGTAAATATACTCTAGCAGGTGGATAATTATAATAAAAAGTCCCTTTCCCAACCCCACTCCCCCACATTCACTGCCACCACTATCACACCACCCACCATTCCTGTATTCACAGTTCACGAATCACACACTCTCACGTCCGATCCCATGGACATCTCACCATCCACAGGATCACCCACCACCACCGTTATTCCAACATCACCACGTGTCATTTCACTTACGTCGCCATTTCCAAACACTGTAGGCACAGCATCCACTTTTCCCTTTCCCATCTCCCGACCCCCTGCATCTTCCACCCTCACCCCTGCACCCACCTCATTTAGTCATGCACTCAACACCATGCTTGAAGCTGCTGCCCAACTTAAACAGGAATACAGTATGTGGAGCACTCTTGAGTGAGGAGATTCATAGAAAATCTATGAATAGAACTCAGAGTGGAGATGCATATAATGTTCGTGATTCTTACCAAGGAAAGAATCAACAACATGGTAGGAGCAAGAACAAGGAAAAGAATGGTCAATGAAATAAGAGTAGAAATAAATCAAGGAAGAGGGATATCGAATGCCATTATTTTCATAAGAAAGGGCACATGAAGAAAGGCTATTATGTATTAAAGAATGCTAAAGGTAAAGGACAAAATGTTGATGGGCATGTTAAATAGTTACCTGCACCATCTACTTTGACTGTGAAGATTTAAGAAATTAATGCTATCTCTAATGATGCTAATGTGTTGACGCTTCAGAGTATTGTGCCAACTAAGGCTCTTATGACTATTTCTCTTTCCCATATGTGGTTGCTAGATTCTGGTGCTTCTTTCCATGTGACACCGCATAGAGAATGATTCTCTAATTACACAGAAAAGTCTCTTGGTACTGTGAGACTTGATGTCTCTTACTAGTGTGACATTGTGGGGGTTGGAGATGTGGTAGTGTAGTTCGTGGTTCAAAATTTACTATGCACAATGTATGCCATGTACCTCAATTATCACACTGTTTGATGTCAGTTGGTCAACTTGATCACCTTGGTTACAAGGTGGTCTTCTATGCTCAGTCCTTTCCCATATCGAAGGGCAATATGGTTATTGCATAAGGAAGCAAAGTTGGCTCACTTTATCCTTTATTTGTATCATAGAAAGAACACTTGTTATTTGTATCATTTGGGCCATATCTCTCATAGTGGAATGGAAAATCTTTCTCGTTTTGGCTACTTACCTGTGTTATCTTTCTCTAATTTTTCATTTTGTGAGCATTCCCAATATGGAAAGCAAACTAGAAATGTGCATAGAATTCACATTCAATCTTCAATTCATCCTTTCGATCTTGTTCATACAGATGTATGTGGTCCTATGCCCGCATAGTCATCAGGTGGTTCTCTTTACTTTGTCATTTTCATAGATGATGCTACTAGAAATGTTTGGGTATATCCTATCAAATTGAAGGATGAGATACTCCCTACTTTCAGAAAATGGCTTTCTTTAGTTGAGACTGAAAAGGGAAGTAACCTTAACACTTTAGGTTCAGATAATGGGGGTGAGAATACCTCACATGAATCCATCCTTTTTGCGAGTCTAGAGGAAGTTTTAGAGAGTTTATAGCTCCTTATACCCTAGTACAGAATGGTGTGGCTGAAAGGATGAATAGAACTATTCAGGATAGAGTAGTTTCTATGCTCTATCATGCAAACCTTTGACAAGCCTTTTGGGCAAAAGCAGCATTGAGTGCAGTACATGTGATTAACCTTTCACCTAGTACTACCAAAGGTCTGTAAGTGGGGCAAGAGTTATGGACAAGGAAGCCACCATATTATGATCATCTTCGAGTTTTTGGGCATAAAGCATGTGTTCATATACCCAAGAATCTTAGGCAAAAGTTGAACCATAAGTTAAAGAAATTCATTTTTCTTGGATATGGTCGAGAAGCACAATTTGGATATCGCTCATGGGATCCTAAAACATGGTCATTGATCTAGAGTAATGATGTCATTTTCAATGATTCTAAGATGCATAAACTACCCATTAAGGAGGTTGAAGTGAGAATGGTGTTTGAGGATACTAGTCCTCGAGTTAGCATGCATAAAAATGCTACACATGGGGACATTCAAGAGAATGTCCAATCAAATTAGTCTATAAACATTCCTGTTCAGCAACCATTGAGATGCTCTACATGTTTCTCACATCCACTTGATAGATATGTTCCAGGTTTAGATTTTGTTATGCCAAAAAATACCTGTGAGCTTTGTTGCTACAAAGAAGCTATGCAGACAGATGATCATGTGAAGTGCGAGCATGCCATGAAGAGTGAGTTGGATTCTATTCACAAGAATGGTACTTGGGATTTAGTACCATTGCCAAAGGGCAAGAAAGCTTTACCATGTAAATAGGCATATAAGCTGAAATTCATATCAGATAGTGCTTCTCCAAAGTATAAAGCATGACTTGTTGCAAAGGGTTTTGAGCAACAACATGGCATTAAATTCGAGGAAATCTTCTATACAATGGTCAAGATGACTAACCTATGTATGCCTTTTGGATTTCGTTCCAATGGAGGACTTAGAGCTAGACCAAATGGACGTGCAACTGCTTTCTTGCATGGAGATCTTACAGATGAGATCCATGCGGAATAATCAGAGGGATATGTAGTTCCTGGCAAGGAAAGTCTAGTTTGTAAGCTCAAGAAGAGCTTGTATGGACTTAAACACTCCCCTAGACAATGGTACCAAAATTTTGATTCTTTTATGAAGTCTCAAGGCTATTCTAGAAGTAGTGAGGATCATTATCTCTACACAAGGAGATGCTCAGATGGCATCTTGCTATGCTTCATAATTTATGTCAATGATATGTTGATTGTTGGGAAGTCCTCTTATGACTTGTCAGTTCTCAAAAAGAAGTTGAGTCCAACATTTGATATGAAGGATTTGGGGGATGTCAAACATAATCTTGGCATGCACATTACTCGTGATAAGAGTAAAAGATGTACATACTTATCTCAAAGTGAGTACATATCTAAAGTACTTCACACGTTCAATATGCAAGGTGGAAAGGCATTGAGTACACCTTAACCCACATAATTGAAATTGAGCAAGCATGACTACCCCACATCAGATGAGGAAAAGGAATTCATCACCAAAATTCCCTATAACTCTACTATTGCTAGTCTCATGTATGCTATGGTAGCTACGAGACCAGAACTTGCATTTGCAATGGGAGTTGTGAGCAAATATATGTCTGATCCTGGCAAGAAACATTGGGAAGTAGTCAAGATGATTTTGAGATATCTGAATGGCACTCAGGACAAGTGTCTATGCTTAGATAGAAGGAAGGCATCCATTATTCATTACAAAGATTCTGACTATGCTAGTTCTGTATACAATTGTAAGTCTACATGAGGGTACATTTTTAATTTTGTTGGAGGTGCTATCTTTTGGAGATCTCGTCTTCAAGGATGTATAGCTATTCCCACCACAGAAGCAGAGTATGTTGGAGCAAGTGAGGCATGTAAGGAAGCATTGTGCCTTTCTCGTCTTGCTTGTGATATGGATTTACATCATCATCTACCTCCTTTGCTCAACGATAGTCTGAGTGCCATTGCTTTCGCTAAGAATCTAGTCTATCATTTAAAGAACAAACACATTGAGGTGAGGTATCACTTTGTTAGAGATTGCTTAGCCAATGAAGGCATTATTCTTGAGGAAATTCACACTCAAGATAATGGTGCAGATGCTTTGACTAAAGCTCTACCACATGATAGCTTTCGACACTATTGTCACTTGATGGGGGTTACTTGATTCATGATCTTACATAGTCACTTGTATGTTGTGTAACATGCCCATCAGGTGGGAGGTATACTTTGTATACTTACACTTAGGTATTCTTTATCATTCTTTATATTTCTCCCATAGTTACTTTGGTCATACTGGCCTTTAGTGGGAGATTGTTATGGTTAGTGTCCATGTGAAAGGCCAAATGTCCACTCGACATTTCTTTGTGTTTGTTCCTTAATAAAACATATAGTGGTAAGGTCAGCCATAGAGAATAAGTTTAATCGTATATGTAACACCTAAGAAGTCTATGTCCGTGCTCCCTTTGTACTATGTTTTTCTGCATATTATGTAGCACCTATGCAAAGTACAATGTGTGGTGTTTGGAGCTCGGGTTTCTACTCTGAGGATATCATCGTGGATCTCTCAAGAAGGAGAGCGCATTGTGGTGCATTACCAATGATATACTTCAGTAAACGTATGAAATTATCTTTGCATGGGAAAGAGAGTTACGTGTACACACATATAACAATAACACCCTATGAATCCTTCCATTCAAGGCTTATAGGGCATGCTAGAAATTCATATGTAAACTATACTATATGCCACTTTGGTGGGATATGAAGCTCAACATGTGATGATCAAGGATGAAATATATCATTTTTCATCTATTTGACATGTGTAATGATTATGTCGATATATTTGTGGGATAGTCTTTTTGATATTCACCAATTCAGAGCAATGAAACATGTTTCTTTTTGACACCTCAGTCTTTCATGGAAGTTAGGTTTTTCTTCATGTAATTTTGTTTATATATAGTACTCATTCCATTGTTGTATAAGGTCATTCTTGTAAATTCTCTTTATGTAATATAAGTAGAAGAACAACTTTCCTACTTGCCTCAATGTGTGTGTTCTCCACTCCTTGTATATGAGAATGTGTGAGAGGTGCCCTTCGTATCTCCTTTGTCTTGACATGCATTCCCATTTCGCCTTTGCACATAATACCTTAATGCATGCATTTTCATATGGGCAAGGATGCATAGTATGCATGCTACTTGAATGTGACTCTATGCTAGCCTTAGAGCTCCTCCTTTCAAGATTTATAATCTAAAACTTATTTTTATAAGAGAACATTTGCAAACACCAACATAATGCTTACTATTTTATAATATGTATTGAAAAAAAATTGAGTAATCAAAGGAAGAAGCTATAACTATTTCCAGGTTTATGTTTCTTGAAGAACATCCATTTTGACCATGACCTCATCCTCACTTTCTCATTGTGGTTGATTAAGTGCTATTTATCACCTCTGAGTGATATTTCTTTCCTCTAAGATCTCCTCCTTCTTTTTCCATGTATAAGCTCAAAAAGGAATGCATCCTATAGAGGGTATCACATGTAGGGATTTCTCTCTCTCTCTCTCTCTCATATATATTCATATAGTACTCCATTATGGACACATCTCTCCCCCTCATAATGCACAATCCATTGATAACAATAACCACTAAAGCTTAGATTATTCTTGCTTGGTAGGAGATGCTATAGATTTTCTTTGTTATCTCTCGTAATTATTATATTTTAGTTCTAGAAGCCATATATGTGAATTCAAAATGGATAACCTAGAAAATGAGATGTGAAGTTTTCAAATTCATTCAGACTATTGAAATTCACTTTTCAAACAAGAAACACAGTGTGATGGATTTTTTAGAGGGTCCTAACTCTCATAGTTAGAAATACTTTACAAAAGAGCCTACAAAGAACCTATTTGGATAATATAATTGACTTTCATGCATGTAGGAAACTTGCATCTCATGCATTTTTTATGTTGATATATTTTGGTAGTGATGTGTGTCAACAAACGTAGGACCACCAAGGTACTTCTTTCCCTCTTTACAAGGTTTTTTTGCCTTTCTTGTATATACAACTATAACCATAATGGATCATTTACCTTTGTACATTCTCTTGGTAGTACATTTAGTATTGTATTGTGCTCCAAGCTTCTTCGTTTTCCTTGTGTTGTTTGTGTGCTTCTATAGAAATCAAACTCCAACAATTGGTATCATAGCAGGCCATGAATTTCTCTAGAGTATTGTCGACACGCTCTGGTCATAGTCTCAAAATGGCATGATAATTGGTGATCATATTGTGACAAGGAAGGAGATAAGGAAGAGAGCTCACACACACAATCTCACAATCAAGGAGAAGCACACACATAGATTGAGGCAAGGAAGAATGATCTTCTTCTTCTTCTTCTATTGCATAAAAGGAATGTACAAGAGTGACTTAAAAAAAGGAACACAACAAGTGCAATATATAAAGACGAATACCCAATGAAAAACCTAATGTCCGCAAATGAGTGAGCTCGCAAGAAACAAATGTGCCATCACTCTCGGTAGGTAAATCTACTCAAGCTCAATGAAGTGTCCATGACATATATCGGCATGACCACTATACATGTTAGAGAAATAAAAAAGTGATACATGTTATCCTGGATCATCACATGCTGAGCTTCTCAACACTCCCCCTCAAGCACAACACCATGTGCTATAATCCAAGCATCTTCAGAAACGTCTTTAGCTTTTTTGCTCCAAGTGCTTTAATGAAAATATCAGCAACCTAATCATCTCAATATGCTTTGTTCTTGCATGAAAAATAGGGTTTTGTGCTAATCTTATGCTGCTAAGATTATCACAATAGATGGTGATAGGCCTTTGCACTTCCACACCTAAATCTCCAAGTAGCATCTCCAGCCATGATGCCTCACATGCTACCATTGCAACACCTCTATACTCAACCTCTGTACTCGATAAAGCTACACTAGGTTGCTTCTTGCTAAAACCTGCACATGTTTTACTACTAGCACAAAGGTTTTCTTTACCTTTTTTGGATGTATTTGAGGAATTTTTTGGACTTAAATTTCCACGCAATCTTCCACTCCTTCGATTTGAGTTGGAACTATTGCTTGGTGATGCATCCGGTCCATTGAGAACTTAAGATTATGCACTCACTTTTTAAGCATTTTCTTTGTCGTTTGATTCAAGATTAAGCCCATCTTTAGCATCTGCATAGAAGCTTGATATTTCATGAAATACCACATCTTTGCTCACCTTCACCTCTCATGTGAGTGGGTTATAACATTTATATACCTTTTGTTCAAGGGAGTATCCAATGAAGATACATTTTTCTTCTTTTGGATCAAGCTTCGTCCTCAACTCATCTGGAACATGTACATATGCTATAAATCCAAATACATTCATATGTGATAAGTTTGGCTTTTTACCTGTAAAGTTCTCTTCAGGCATCACTTGATGTATAGCAGTAGCGGAGTTCTATTCATGATATATAGAGCAGTATGCACAGCTTTTGCCCAATAACAATGAGGCATATTCTTCTCAACCATCAAGGATCTTGCTATTTCTGCAATGTGTCTATTTTTTTGTTCAGCAATGCCATTCTATTGTGGTGTGTACCTGCATGAAATTGATGTCCAATTCCATGACTTTTAAGAAAGTTGTTGAACTCATTTGACATGTGTTCACCTCCTCCATTAGATCTTAATGTCTGAATATGCTTCCCTATCTACTTTTCCACCATAGCTTTAAAATTCTCGAAGTGAGTGAACACCTCACTCTTCTCTTTCATGAAATATACCCATACTTTCCATGTATGCTCATCAATGAAAGTAACATAAAATCTGCAACCATCCATAGATGAGGTCTTTGCAAGACCCAAAACATCTCTATGTACTATTTCTAGCACATTCTCACTAACATGCTTGTCAAGTAGAAAGGATGCTCTTGATTTTTTACCAAATTGACATGTTGCACATACCTTTTGCATTTCTACAACCCTAAAATTTGGTAGTCCATTGAAAATCTCCTTTGATTGCATCAATTTTAGCTTTTGCAAATTTGCATGTCCAATTCAATTGTGCTAGATCTCTATATCAACAAAAACTCCTACACCTTTTGCAAAAATGGCTGCATTCATCTTAGGAATCTTCACCTTTAAGGTGAACATCCTACCCACTTTGTTTCCTTTGGCAATCAATCTTCCATCCTGTTTGTAGTGTTCTACATATAACCCATCAGCATTGAACCTGACTCGTAATCCCTCGTCAACCATTTGTCCAATAGAAACGAGTTTCTTTGTTATATTTCGAACATGCAACACAGGAGCAAGATGTTTTACCTTTCCATCCTCCATAGATAGTGCTATGTTTCATGTATGCTCAATAGGGTGTGATATGTCATCACCTATTTCAACATATCCAAGAATTGGTAATTTTTGCAAAGTATTAAACCATTCCACATGACTAGTCATGTGATTTGAAGCAATTGAATCAACATACCACAATTTATCATTCGATTTTGAAACACTCGCAGACATCCTATGCATCCTGTGATGTTGAACCATGAACAGCTTCTCAGAATCATGTGCAGTGTTGCATAGTTGTTTTGCTACATTCTGTTTTTTTTTTATTCTTTAACCTACAATCACGTTCAAAGTGTCCAGGTTTACCACAATTCTAGCATCCTTTACTGTCATTACCTGAATCATTTCTTTGGAAATTTCTACGACCTCTTTGGCTCCCCCTGCCTCGAAACTATCTTTTTCCTCCTGCATGATTTTGTTGTTGACTTTGGTCTTTGTTATTGTGTCCTCTTCTGCTTCCGAAGCCTCTTCCTTTGCCTCTTCCTTTTCCAGAGTAGAATACCTGATCAGAGGTTGGTTTTCCTTAAGAGTTTGAATCCTCACTAAGATTCTTTTCCTCAATAATCTACGTAGATACCAAATCAACAAAATTCAAAATATTTTCCCTAGTCTGTATAGAAATTTTGAATTTCTTATATGCAGCTCCTAAACCACGAAGGCACACTTCCATCTTATCATCATCATCATCTACATTCACACCAATAGATGCAAGTGACTCACATATGCTTTTGATTTTCACGGTGTAATCGATTACCAACATCCTCTTTTTCTCCAATGTATGCAACTCGTTCTTGAGTTGCAATTTCGAGGCCTTTGTATTGGTCTCATACAATGTGACCAAACTGTTCCAAGCCTCTTTCGGAGTCTTGCCATCGTGTATGTGCCCAATCATGTTATCCTGTATGCTAACAGATAGCCAATACATTAGCTTTCATGCTCCTTGATTCCATTCTTCATATGCTCTTAGCTGGTCTGCAGTCTTATTCCTCTCTGGTAATTATGGAGCATTTTCATTCTCTCCTATGATGTACTTCTAGTAGCCTTTTCCCATCCAAATATTCTTCATCCTGAATCTCCAAGCATGGAAGTTGTTCTTGTCCAACTTATCGTTCATAAGCTGAATCATTCCATCTGCGTTTGCCAATTTTGTAGCTATTCACAACACTGCAAAACACTACAAGCAGCACTTCTACTTGAACATTATCGCACTATGACATGACAAATCGATCTCAGAAAAACATAGTTTTCATGTATCAACACTATACAGAATCACATGAAATTCTAGATCTCGATTATACAGGTGTTTTCGAACATGAGCAAGTTTTGGCTTTGCAAATTGACATGGGTTTTTTGTGGGCCCCACCTTGCAGGCTCAAAAGAGAGGTCGAGATGGCTCCAAAACTATTTTGAGGTCTTCTACCTTCATGCCAATTTCCATAGCAATCTGAGGCCATTTGCGAATCGTGCTTTCTCCATGCCTTCTTGCATACTCTTCACCATGAGCCTTCTCTACGAGCTCTCTATAGCCACACTGGCTCTGATAGCATGTCACGAGGAAGGAGATAAGGAAGAGAGCTCGCACACACAATCTCACAATCAAGGAGAAGAACACACATAGATTGAGGCAAGGAAGAATGATCTTCTTGTTCTTCTTCTTCTATTGCATAAAAGGAATGTACAAGAATGACCTAAAGAACAAGAATACAACAAGTGCAATATATAAAGACTAGTACATAAGGAAAAACCTAATTTCCACGAATGAGTGAGCTGGCAAGAAACAAATGTGCCATCAGTCTCGATAGATAAATCTACTATAACTCAATGAAATGTCACTAACATATATCGGCATGACCACTATACATGTCAGAGTAATAAAAAAGTGATATGTGTTATCCTAGATCATCACATGTTGATCTTGATATCTCAACACATATTTGAGGAAATTAGTGGTTAAAAATTATTTTCATTTGTGGTGTAAAAATTTATATTTAATCTCATTTTGGCCTTCAAATGCATTACCATAGTAGCTGAGTAAAGGATTTCATACTTATTTGCAAAGCATATATGTTCAGTGTTTTGAGATACAGTCAATTTCTTGCGTCAGGGTATTTATTCACTAACCATGGCTAAAAGTAATGATGTGCTCCATATATTGGTTGTTGAGGATAAGTTGGATGGTACGCATTACCCATTATGGGCATATATTATTCCTTATGTATTGATAGCAAAAGGATTGTGGAATATTTTGTCAGATGTTAAAAAATGGTCTACTACATTCGCAAATATAGTTTTTGAAGGTGATGAAGATGTTGTTGAAGATGATGAGAAAAGCAAACCATCTTGAATCTAAGATTCCATGTGACTTTCTATATATCATGATTGATTCGGGGTTTGAAAAAACTAATGCTTCCATTGCATCGCAAATGTGCCAATATGCTAAGACTGGCTATCTATTTTCTTGATTTTGACATGCAAGGGTCTTCTTTTGAAGATGAAAAATGTTGCTACACATGATGCTTATCAGCGCTAAGCATTGTTGTGCATTATGCCCCGCACAACAGTCTTGTTTAACGCTTGCAGTTGCATGTGCTTCCCGCGTTCTTGGCGGGAAGAAAATTTTGAATACGTCCATACATAGGGAATATCATCACCTATGCATGGAAATGCATTTTGAAGGACCCTTGTCCGATTCTCAATTGATCTCAGCAACATTGATAATGGACCCGCGGTCGCTTGCATTGAGTTCTAGTTTCATAGTGGCGGAGGAAAGAGTCAAAGATCCTCCATGGTCGATTTACTCCTTCATACACTTATTGGTGTGAGTAAATTTATTCTCACATAATCCTTATGGTTGGCCACTACAATTCATTAATTCATTTTTCTGGGAAGATTGTTGAATTCTCTCCTAGAATCTCACATGATGTCATAACTCTTTGAGCCTTAGTGGTGTTTGGACTCTTCTAACTCCATTATCATTCTATTCAATTTCCTACCATAATGGCATCATAGGTCTCAAGCATGTCTAGTGGATCAGGGTCTAGTGCCAATGCTCCAAGGAGGAGCTATAACTTGTAGGGCAAAGACCATTTTGAGATTGGAAAATTTGATGGCACAAACTTCCCATGAGTTTGATTCTTTTCTTCAAGAAAGAGGAATCAAAAGAGAGGTAACTACAAGGTACACTCTTGAGCAAAATGGAGTGGCAGAAAGGAGGAATAGGACAATTGTTGAAGCTGCAAGGTCTATGTTAAATGAAAAGCATTTACCTAATTACTTATGGGATGAGGCTGTATCTACAGCCACTTACTTGATTAACAGGTTGCCTTCAAAATCCCTTGATGGGATGACTCCATATGAGGCTTGGAATGGAAAAAGACCAAGCTTAGATCATTGTAAAATTTTTGGATGTATTGCTTTTGCTCATGTTCCTTCACAGGTTAGAGGAAAGATGGATCCAAAGGTAGAAAGGTGTGTATTTATTGGATATGACAACAATCAAAAGGGCTACAGGTTATACAACCCTACCAACAAAGGATTCTTGGTAAGTAGAGATGTAGTTTTTGATGAGAACAATTCATGGTATGAAGATTCATGCAGGAAGATCAATTTACCATATGATCTTGAAGAAGATTTTCCAAAGCTTGATAGAGAACAACCAAAGATTGAAGAACAAGACACCTCAGAGGATGATGAAGAATCTCAGATGGAAAAGATCAAAGCATGGAAGTCTAAAGGTAAAGCAAAATTGCAAGAACTTGGACATGAGGCAGAATCATCACATCATGGCCTAAGAAGATCTATGAGGGAAAAGAAAAGACCAGAAAGGTATGGGTTTGACACCTCATTAGTAACTAAACATTCTATCTACATAGCACAGGACATAAACCAAGAGGAGCCATCATCATTTGAAGAGGCCAAAGCAAAAACAGAATGGAAGCATGCAATGAAGGAAGAGATTGAAGCACTTGAGGAAAACAACACTTGGGATTTGGTGCCCAAGACTTCATCCATGAAGGTAATAGGCTCAAGATGGGTCTATAAACTCAAGAAGAATTCTGATGGTTCCATTAACAGGTATAAGGCAAGGCTTGTAGCAAAAGGTTTTGCACAAACTCAGGGAATTGATTATGAGGAGACCTTCTCTCCTATGGCAAAGATGCCTACTATTAGGGTTTTGCTTAGTATTGCCTCTTCCAAGAATTGGAAGATACTTCAACTAGATGTAAAGAATGCATTCTTGAATGGTTGGATAACAGAAGAGGTATATATGGCACAACCACCTGGTTTTGAGAATCAAGTTTATCCTGATTATGTGTGTAAACTTAACAAAGCATTCTATGGTCTCAAGCAAGCTCCAAGAGCTTGGAATTTCAGGCTTGTTTCATTCTTGCAAGACAAAGGCTTTCAACCAAGCAAGGCAAATCCTTCACTCTTTATCAAAAAGAGTAATTCTGAGGTCATCTACTTATGTGTATATGTAGATGATATTATATTGATAGGAAATGATGCAGATGGTATGAAGAAGATCAAAGATCAGATGAGAGAGGAGTTCAAGATAAGTGATTTGGGTTCACTTACCTACTTCTAGGCTTGGAAGTTGTCTACAAAGATCATGGTTTGTTTCTCACTCAAAGAAAGTACATTAAGGACATGTTGGCAAAATTCAAGATGCAAGATTGTAAGATTGCAGGTGCTCCAATGGAGGTCAATCACAAATTGAGCTCACATGAAGGTGAACTCATAGAGGACATCACATCATATCAAAGTCTAGTGGGTAGTCTCAACTATGCCACATTGACAAGAGTAGATATATGTTACAGTGTGAGTGTGCTAAGCCAATTTATGCACACACCAAGGAAACCACATATGGATGCTGCCAAAAGGATTCTCAAGTATGTCAAAGGAACCATAAATGAAGGACTTTATTATCCTTATGTATCTGATTTAGGTTTGAAGCTATTTTCTGATGCAGATTGGGCTGGCTCCGAGGAAGATAGAAGGAGCACTTCAGGTTATCTTACCTTTGCAGGTTCAAAGCTTATTTCATGGTCATCCAAGAAGCAACCCACAGTTGCTCTCTCTTCTACTGAAGCTGAATATAGAGGTCTTGCCATAGCTACTCAGGAAGCTATGTGGATGAAGACATTATTCAAAGATCTTGGATTGGAGTTTGGAACCCCAACTATTTTTGGTGACAATATGAGTTCTATTCACTTGGCTGCTAATCCTATTTTTCATGCAAGGACTAAACATATTGAAGTTCATTATCACTATGTACAAGAGAAGGTTATAAGCAAAGAGATTCAAATATCATATGTGTCCACTCATCAACAATGTGCAGATATTCTAACCAAAGCATTGGATGGTACAAAGCTTTGCAAATTCAAGGCTATGATTGGTTTGTAGGTAATCTTGGAAGATTGAAGACCTCAAGCATACTTGGCTTGAGGGGGAGCTGTTGGAGCAAGTCTATGACAAGCCTAAGTATTGGCTTGAGTCCCACAAAGTCATGAAAAAAGCTTTAAAATGAAGACTATGTAAAGTTCACTTGTGAACTACCTCTTGTAACTTTTGAAGAGTTTACTTAATGTAAAAGTGAAAGAATCTTAAGTGGTTGAGTCCACTTGATCAAGAATGGAAAGAGGAGCCACGAATTCGTGATTTGTGGTAGGTAGAGAATCAAATCAATCATTGATTGATTGGAGAGTGATTGAGGGAAGTTAGCCTGCCAAACTCAACTATAAATAGATGGCAGTTTTAGTCGTGGTTAGAGAGACCTATGTGAAGACCTCCAAGACCTGAGCTTTATGCCATATCAAGGTGTGATTACAAGGCACACATATGTATCAGTAAGTCCATTGTATTGTACAAGCAATATACTTTCATTTTCATGATCATGTGGGTTCATATTTCCATGTTCTTGTGAAGTGTACTACTCACTGCCATTACTCTTAGTTTTCTCAGTCAGATTGCAGAGATGTTTTCTCTGAGCATGGTGCATCGTTTTCAGTGATTTAACTTGTTAAAGTTAGCTCTAAAAGTCTACTATATGCTCACAAATTTTCATGTCATTTGGATGTTGCAATCTTCAGTTATGTTCAGTTGAAGTCAACAGTGTCTGTTCATCTTCACTTCTCTGTCAGGTACCCGACTTTTTCACTCACCTTGTCAGAGCCATTTCTCAGTGGTTACTTATTCAAATTCAATAATTTAAAGATTTTTGGATTCACCTTATGGTCTAGTATAACCATATATATTTTCATAATCATTGGATTCCCACATTTTGAGTTATGTTCATTTTTCTGCTCACTGGTCTCAAACTGTAGCAGCCCATGAAAATTGGGATGATGTCATCACTTGTTAAAACTCATTCTCAGTGTGTGGTTTATTATTTTTTATGTGATTACTCTTGAAAGTTAGCTCTTTAAGTTAACTAGACTTCCCCAAGAGGAATTAAGCTAATTGCTGCTATGCTCAGAGAATTATGTAAAACACTGGACAGGTGTATGAACCAAGAATTGCAAGTTTTCACCTCTGAGCTAACTCCAACTTATCTGTTTTGATCTATCTTTATGAGAGTGATCTTCCAAGGTACATAGGGTGTCTAATACATCCATTGGCAAGCTAAAAGGGCCCACCATATACTCCTGGAGTTCATTTGGCTGGTGTAGATCAAGGATTTTGCAACACCTCTTCATCTTCAAGCACATACCTATCCATCTCTTCACACCTCTTCCTCTCCCATAGTAGAATACCTACTCAGAACTGGATTTTCCTTAAGAGTTTGAATCCTCACCAAGATTCTTTTCCTCAATAATCAGCATAGATACCAGATCAGCAAAATTCAGAATATTTTCCCTAGTCTATATAGAAGTTTTGAATTTCTTATATGCAACTCCTAAACCACGAAGGCACACTTCCACCTTATCATCATTGGTCTCATACAATGTGACCAAACTGTTCCAAGCCTCTATCAAAGTCTTGCCATCCTCTATGTGCCCAATCATGTTATCCTGTATGCTAAAAGATAGCCAATACATTACCTTTCGTGCTCTTTGATTCTATTCTTCATATGCTCTTAACTAGTCTAAAGTATCATTCCTCTCTGGTAACTATGGAGCATTTTCATTCTCTCCTACGATGTACTTCCAGTAGCCTTTTCCCATCAAGAAATTCTTCATCCTGAATCTCCAAGCATGGAAGTTGTTCTTGTCCAGCTTATCGTTCATAAGCTAACTCATTCCATCTATGTTTTCCATTTTTGTAGCTATTCACAACACTGCAGAACAGTACAAGCAGCTCTTCTACTTGAACACTATCACACTATGACGTGATAATTTGATCTAAGAAAAACACAGTTTTCATGTATCAACACTATACATAATCGCTTGAAATTCTAGATCTCGACTATATGAGTGTTGTCGAACACGAGAACATTACGGTTTTGGAAATTGACATGGATTTTTTATGGGCCCCACCTTACGGGCTCAAATAAAGGTCGAAATGGCTCCAAAACTATTTTGAGGTCTTCTACCTTCACACCGATTTTCATAGCAATCTGAGGCCATTTGTGAATCGCGCTTTCTCCATGCCTTCTTGCATACTCTTCACCATCAGCCTTCTCCATGAGCTCTCTATTGCCACACTCGCTCTGATACCATGTCACGAGGAAGGAGATAAGGAAGAGAGCTCACACACATAATCTCACAATCAAGGAGAAGCACGCACATCTTGTTCTTCAATTGCATAAAAGGAATGTACAAGAATGACCTAAAAAACAAGAATACAACAAGTGCAATATATAAAGACTAGTACATAAGGAAAAACCTAATGTCCATGAATGAGTGAGCGTGCAAGAAACAAATGTGCCATCACTCTCGGTAGATAAATCTACTATAGCTCAATGAAGTGTCCCTAACATATACCGGCATGACCACTATACATGTCTGAGAAATAAAAAAGTCATACATGCTATCTTGGATCATCACATGTTGATCTTGATATCTCAACACATACTTGAGGAAATTAGTGGTTAAAAATGGCTTTCATTTGTGGTGTAAAAAGCTATATTTAAGCTCATTTTGGCCTTCAAATGCACTACCATAGTAGCTGAGTAGAGGATTTCATACTTATTTGCAAAACATATATGTTCAGTGTTTTGAGATACAATCAATTTTTTGCATCAAGGTATTTATTCACTAACCATGGCTAAAAGTAATGATGTATTCCATATATTGGTTGTTAAGGATAAGTTGGATGGTACTCATTACCCGTTATGGGAATATATTATTCCTTATGTATTGATAGCAAAAGGAATTTGGAATATTTTATCAGATGTTAGAAAATGGTCTACTACATTCACAAATATAGTTTTTGAAGGTGATGAAGATGTTGTTGAAGATGATGAGAAAACGAAAGCATCATGAATCTAAGATTCCAAGTGACTTTCTATATATCATGATTGATTCAGGGTTTGAAAAAACTAATGCTTCCATTGCATCCCAAATGTGCCAATACCCTAAGACTGGCTATCTATTTTCTTGATTTTGACATGTGAGGGTCTTCTTTTGAATTGATGATATCATCAATGATATCATTGATGACATCATCAATTCATAACCTTCATTGATGAACCACCCTTTAAAACCTAAATAAGGAGGCTTTGGCCACAAATATACTTACTCTTGCCAATACGAGTCTTGGGAGCTCAAGGAGCCTACTGACATGGATGAAGATTATTGGGATGAGTTTGATGAAATGACCAGGTCTACCATTTGATTCCACCAAGCAGATAATGTTTACTTTAAAGTATTGGATTTTGAAAGTGTAGAGGATCTTTAAGAGAAGGTATGCAATACATATGAAAAAGAAACAACATCAAATAAAGTGTATGTGATGAGAAAGTTATATGAACTTCATATGAAGAACAAAGATAGTGTTGTTGCTAATCTAATTGAGTTTGGTGCTATATTCTCCCAGTTACAGGCTCATAAATAGACATGGATAATGAAATGAAAGCACTCTTGTTGTTATGCATCTTTCCATCATCATGGGATACATTTTGCACACTACTATTAGCAGTAGTGCACCTAGTGGTAGACTAGTCTATGATGACATTTGTGGAGCACTCTTGAGTGAGGAGATATGCGAAAAATCTATGGCTGGCACTCAAAGTGGAGATGCATATAATGTTCATGATTCTTACCATGGAAAGAATCAAAAACATAATAGGAGCAAGATCAAGGCAAAGAATGGTCAAGGAAATAAGAGTAGAAGTAAATCAAGGAAAAGGAATATCAAATGCCATTAATGTCATAAGAAAGGACACATGAGGAAAGATTGTCATGCCTTAATGAATGCTAAATTTAAAGGTCAAAATGTTGACGGGCATGTTACACAGCTACCTACACCATCTACTTTGACTGTGAAGATTAAACAAATCAATGCTATTTTTGATGATGCTGGTGTTGACACTTCACAGTATTGTGCCTAGGGAGGCTCTTATGGCTAATTTTCTTTCCCACACATGGCTACTAGATTGTGGTGCCTCTTTCCATGTGACACCACAAAGAGAGTTGTTTTATACTTATGCAACAAAGTCTCTTGGTACTGTAAGACTTGGTGACACTTATCAATCTGATGTTGTCGAGGTTGGAGATGTGATTGTGCAGTTCATTGATGGTTCAAAATTTACTATGCATAATGTACACCATGTACCTCAGTCATCATGCAGTTTGATGTCAGTTGATCAACTTGATGACCTTGGTTACATGGTGTTCTTCTATGGCCAGTCCTTTCGCATATCAAAAGGGAATATGGTTATTGCAAAAGGAAGCAAAGTTGGATCACTTTATCCTTTATTTGTATCACAGAAAGAACACTTGCTAGATGTTACTGTATAGTCTATGGCTTGTATTTGGTCCTTTGGCCATATATCATATAGTGGAATGGAAAATCTTTCTCATTGTGGCCACTTGCCAGTGTTATGATTCTCTTGATTTTTCATTTTGTGAGCATTTTCAATACAGAAAGCAAACTAGGAGTGTTTGCAAGATGCAGATCGGCTCTTTAATTCAACCTTTAGATCTCGTTCATATAAACTTCTATGGTCCTATGCCCACATGGTCATTAGGTGGTTCCGTTTACTTTGTCACTTTCATAGGTGATGTTACTAGAAAAGTTTGGGTATATCCTATAAAAGAAAAGGACGATGCATTCCAAAAAATGGATTTGCTTCAGTTGAGACTAAAATAGGAATTAAGTTTAAGGCTTTACATTCACATAATGGGGGTGAGTATACATCACATGATTTTAGCCTTTTCTATCAATCTAGAGGAACTCATAGTGAGCTTACAACTCCTTATACCCCATTTCAAAATGGTGTAGCTAAAAGGATGAATAGAATTAAATAGGATATATTAGTTTCTATCCTTCATCATGCAAACCTTTCACAAGATTTTTGGGCAAAAGTAGTATTAACGACAATTCATGTTATTAACATTTCACCTAGCACAAGAGTTATGGACAGGGAGCCACCATATTATGATCGTCTTTGAGTTTTTGGGTGTGAAGCATACGTTCATATACGCAAGAACCTTACACAAATGCTAGACCATAAGTCAAAGAAATGCATTTTTCTTGGATATGGTCGAGAAGGAGGATTTGGATATCGCTTATGGGATCCTAAAAGATGGTCATTGATCAAAACTAGTGATGTCATTTTCAATGAGTCTACGATGCACAAAAAACCCATTAAGGAGATTGAAGTCAAAAGAGTGGTGTTTGAGGATACTAGTCCTCCACTAATCATGCATAAAAATGTTTCACATAGGGATGTTCAACAGAATGTCCGATTCAATCTATCTATAAATGTTTTAGTTCAACAACCATTGAGACGCTCTACACGTGTCTCACATCCACCTTATATATATCTTCCAGGTTTGGATTTTGTTATGCTAACAGATGTTGGTGAGCCTTCTTGCTACAAAGAGGCTATAAAGACAAAGGATCATGTCAAGTGGGAGCATGCCATGAAGAGTGAGTTGGATCCTATTCACAAAAAGGGTACTTGGAATTTCGTACCTTTTTCGAAGGGTAGGAAAGCTTTACCATGTAAATGGGTATATAAATTGAACTTCACATCAGATAGTGCTTCTCCAAAGTATAAAGCATGACTTTTTTCTTTGAGCAAAAACATGGTGTTGATTTTAAGGAAATCTTCTCTCCACTAGTCAAGATGAAAATCCTTCAAATGTAGCTTGGATTTGTTGCAATGGATGACTTAGAGCTAGTCCAAATGGATGAGAAAAATACTTTCTTGCATGGAGATCTTATAGATGAGAGATGAGAACTATATGGAACAACTAAAGAGTAGCTGTAGTTCCTCGTAGAGGAATTCTAGTTTGTAAGGTGAAGAAGAGCTTATATGGACTTACAAAGTGAGTACATATCCAAAGTACTTCACAGGTTCCATATGCAAGGTGCAAAGGCATTGAGTACACCTTTACCCACATATGTGAAATTGAGCAAGGATGATTGACCCAAATTAGTTGAGGAAAAGGAATTCATGACCAAAATTCCTTATCAGTATGATGTTGATAGGCTCATGTATGCTATGGTAGCTATGCGACTAGACATTGCATTTGCAGCAAGAACTATGAGAAGACATATGTTGAATCCTAGCAAGGATATCTGAGTGGTAGTAAGGACAAGTGTCTATGCTTGGATAGAGGGAAAGCATCCATAATTGGTTACTGAGATTCTAATTATGTTGGTTGTATAGAAAATCGTAAGTCTACATCAAGGTACATTTTTCATTTTGTTGGAGGTGCTCTCTCTTGGATATCTCATCTTCAAGAATGTATAGTTGTTTCCACTATAGAAGCAAAGTATATTGCAACAAGTGAGGCATTTAAGGAAGCATTGTGGCTTTCCTAGCTCGCTTATGACATGGGTCTACCTCAGCATATACCTCATTTACTCGATGATAGTCAGAATGCCATTGCATTGGCTAAGAATCCAATCTATCATGCAAAGAACAAGCACATTGAGGTGAGGTATCACTTCATTACAGACTGCTTAGCCATTGAGTGCATTATTCTTGATAAGGTTCATACTCAAGTTAATGTTGTAGATGCTTTGACTAAAGTTCTACTACAGGATAAATTTCCACAATGTTGTCACTTGATGGGGGTTACTTGATTCATGACCTTACATAGTTACTCCTATAATGTATAACATGCCGATCATATGGGAGGTATAGTTTCTATACTTATACTCAGGTATTCTTTATCATTCTCGTATTCTTTATCATTCTCTATTTTTCTCCCATAGTCACTTAGGCCATATTGGCCTTTAATGGGAGATTACTACGACTAGAGTCCATGTGAAAGGCCAAATGGCCACCGGACACTTTTTATATGTTCCTTAATAAAAACTAAAGTGGCTGGTCATCCAGATACTGTAAGTTTGACCACATTTTTGTGACCTAAAAATATATTGTGTTCATGGATTGTGTATTGTGTGGCTTTTATGTATTATACAGCCTTGTTGCATAGTACTTTGTGCGATGTCTAGAGCTCGGTTTTGTACGTACGGTGAGGATATCATTGTGGAGCTCTCGAGAAGGAGAGTCCATTGTGGTGCATCACCATCAAAATACTTCAAGTCTATCATGACAAAGAGTAGTTTGTCATGATAGAAAGGCTTCAATCATCAATTTGATATGTCATGGAATCATCTATTGAAATACATGGGTGTTCATGGTGATAGAGGGGGCTCTATCATGATAGATGGGCCTTAACATGATAGATGGATTCTATCATAGTAGAGGTCTATCGAGGTTAGTTCGAGTCCTAAAACAATTTTTGGAAAATCTAAGGTAAATGGTTCAAAGTCTTTGGAGTAGACTCAAAGAGAGCCTCACGTTTTTAAGAATGTGCTTCTTGAAGAGGACTTTGAAAACCCAAAATGAGAAAAAGTTTGATTTAAATGCATAAATTTAGGACATAGAGAATGAGAATTGTGATTATAGGCAAGTTCAAGTGATGCATTGTGGTAGTGCCCTTGGATGCCAAGAGATGTGGCATCAATAATAAGAGTTTTGACCTCATGACTTGTTGAGGTCACATCGATGAGTTAAAGGTTGCAATGTTCAAATCATGATTGATGTTTGGATAATACATAATTTATAAAGTATGCCCTTGTTAAGACGTTGAACCTTCACAAAGCCCTTCACCACATAGACACGTTGTTTCAACAATGCAAGGTCAAGATCCTTGCATCATGGAAATAATGGTCTTTAATTTGGAACTAGAAATCCATGACTTCAATAATAAATTGAGAAAATGAAGTTACATGGATCACTATGACATCAATGCCTAGGTGGCACACAAAGTAGCACATCTTGGTCCATCTAATTACATGGAGGCCTTGGAGATTTTTGAGCACTTGGTCCATACACCCTACTCTAAGAGGAATAATGATCATGGATCTCAAAAAGATCATGGTAACAAAAAACAAGAGCAACATGATAAGCAAGAATTACATGTAACTAATGGCCTTGGAAAAGGTACTTGCAGCTCAAAAAGTGTTAACAAATACTCTCGTGGGGAAGCAAGATCTCAAAGTATCTACAATTCTAGTTCACTCCACTTAGCCATAAGGTGACCAACAAATAATTCATTCCAAAAGCAAGAGCTACGTGCAACATAACGTTTAATGAAGACTCCTAGTGGTACAACAAATTGTCCTCTTTGAGCGTCAAGGCTAATGGTTCATGTTCAAAAGATAATGTTGATTCTTGGGATTACTTCTAACACACAGGGAAAGCCTAAGGAAAAGTAGACTCAAAATCTAAACCCATGGTTTGATATGGTGTGATCCATATCTATTGTTGGAGACATCAAAGATGAAGAAGACCCAAAGTGGACAGCCACTGAGTTGCGTTGGGCTTGTCTATGCCTCAACAAACCAAAGACTCATCAGTATCCCCCAAGCCTCATATTTTCCTTAACAAAGGCCTTCGGCCCTCAACAATCCTTAATTCAATTATCAAAGCAATTTGTGCTGCCCTTACAACAAGGCATGCCGTTGGCCTACCTCGATGCTATTCAACAAACATTCTCACAACAAAAGGCCCGAAGTGTACAACAAGTGGCGTGGGCACTTCTATCAAGTGAAAGTCTCATGTGCGTGGGACTCTTCTCTTAAGAGCCAATTACACAATTCCTACTTAAAATCTCCTACATGAACACTTTTTCTCACCAAAAGCCTTTTAATGTTTCTTTTCCTCATTTTTCTTAGTTTAATAAACCTCTTCTTAGTTTAATAAACCTCTAGTTCAGTTTCCCTTTCTTGACAAGGAGGTCACAGTTTTAGAAATGCACAGAATGTTGAGATTCGCAAAAAACTATGAGACTCCCAACCCATGACCTATCGTGCTAGAACTCTTGGGGCTCCTTGGGGCCTCCGTGGGGGTATGTTGAGGCATCTCCCAAGGACCTCTGGGCACCTATGAGGGCATGTTTTGAGGCACGTTGGAGACATTGTTTTCAACCTCTGAGGCCTTTCCATCCCATCTCCTTGAAACCCTTGACCCTCTTGGGGTATGGAAGCCTATATTTCTATCGAGGCACCTTGGTTTAAGGCATCAAATCGTGTGCAACTATGAGGGGGATCTTGTTAAACATCCAATCCAGCTGACCCTAGCTGTCAAGAGTACTACGCTACCTTTCAAGAAACTGTGACCCTTTCAACTTCATGACACAAGAGATATTAATGATCCACCAATAGGAGGGTAGTGCACACAATCAAATCCCTTTTTCATATAGAACAAGCATGGGCTTCTGTTTATTTTGTGTGGTGAAAGACACTAAGACCACCTATGCACTTTAGATATGGTTTACCTGACCATTAGATCCATACATGGTTTCATGTTTAAGAATGACTCTTTAAAAGAAAAGGGTAACTTTTTATCTTTACCATTGGATGAATGGTTCAAGTCAACTTTAGTTTCGAAATGGGCCTCAAGCACCATAGGCACTTGGATTTCACTTCATTTATTGGTTACAATGAAGAGGGTATTCCTTAATGCACGTGAGATTCCTTCCAATACATGTTGTCACAAATTTTCTCTCTAATACCTAATCCAATTTAATATGAGCCATTGACTTCAACCATCAAATGGCCATGATTGTTTCTTAAAAATCAAATATAGAAGTAGTTCAAATACTCCAATGGAGAATATCCCAAAAAAATAGTAGAAAATCCTTACAAAGACAAAAGAGGCTTCAGTTTTATGCAAGAATAAATATACATCAATATGTGCAAGCATGTTTACATTTATGACATTATTATGTTTCATCACATTAGATACATGATTGTAAAAGTACGCCACAACATGTACATATGTTCTCTATTAGTGCATCATGTATCATTGATCCCTAGATACCACTCAAAGTGATTAAAATGAAAAAAGAAGCTGGTTTTGCCCTCGTTATACCCAAAAATCTTTGAAACACACTCACCGAGATAGATAAACTACAAATATATGCCTACAAAAAGTGAGAAAGAAGGCGATTAGGGATATTGCGTGCTTCAACACATGCACAATATAGACTACGTCAAAGAACTTGCATAAACTATTATACCTCCATCCGGATCGCATATTGTTGCATTCACATATGCTGTAATCTAAAAAATTTAGATTTCTTAATAAATGATTAAGTCTGCGATCTTGAGTATTTAATTTTCTTAATAAATGATTGAGGTAATTATGAGCAAGTGAGTTGGAAACTTGTCTTGTTGAAATCAGTGGCTTATCCTTTCTCCTCTAGTGTTGTGCATAGCATTCTTTCATCTTCATGCTCCTAAGGTCGGCTTTCTTATCCGACAAGAGTGATTATTTGTAAATAGAACTAAGAACTCGCGTACATTTGGCTTCTGCAAACATTATAAAATCAACAGGGCCACCTTTTGATAATTGTGGTAATTGCTTATTTTCTTGCGTTAGCTCCTCGATACATGAATACGAAAGAATATATGCTTCCAAAATCATCGAAGAAGTAGAAGGGAAGCTTCTACCACGTACGAAGGCTGAAGATGTAGAATGCAAGTTTCTGCCACGAAGAAACAATACTGAAAATAATTCTAGTAATTGAGAAAACCTTACGTGTGCTCAACAAGCGATACTAAGAATGATTAGAGAAATAAAATTGGTAAGTGAATCAATTCTCGAGCTTGTCCATCCTTCCTCTCTCAAGACAATGAGCCAAAGACATCCATTCTCAGCAGAGGACGTTATACAAATGTTCTGTACTTTTCCATGTACTCATGTCAGTTCTCAGCTTAAGATGTGTTGTGAAAAGAAAAACGTGAGCCTCTCTCTCTCTCTCTCTCTCACACACACACACACACAGAAACATTCTCTGCTTATGTGGATTCTGTAGTTCTAAACTCACAGACCCTCTCGTATTCCATGTACTTGATCGCGTTGGACAGCGATAACTATTAAAGTGGACGTTGCTTGAAATGAACCATCATGAAACTCTATTCGAATCCGATTTCTTTTCATGCAAATTTGATCAACTTTGTCTCTTTTATGGAACCTACGAAATCGGGATTTCTGTCGAAATCACTAATCGTAGGTACAACGTGTGCCTCAGACAAAGAGAGTCGCGGATAATTCTGTGCTTCACTTCCCGAGCACGAAGCTGTAGAGTTCATCTCCAAATACATCATAAAAACTGAAAGACATGGAGTCTGAGTCGACTGTAACGGCAAGAAAGCCTTGTCCATCTCTTGCAAACCGAACCCCTTGTTCCTCGGTATATGCTTGCAGCCCGGCGTAAGATTTAGAGCCACCGCCGCTTGTAAAGAAATTGACAGTACTGCAACAGATTACCAAATGCCTGTGTTAGTGTAAATCCTTTCGAAAATGTTGTTAGCGCTTCAAGCAAGGAAGCATCATTTAACTTCATAACCGTGACAATGCTCAAATTCATCGCCATCCATACAGCACACGCGAACACAATTGAGTATATATGGTGATTCTGTTCAATGGCTATTACAGTGAATATGGTTCGATGCACCCGTAAGATTCATGACTAAAGACGAATGGGAGAGCTTAATTCTGTTCAATGGTTATTACAGAGAATGTACGCGTGTGTCTGTGTGTCGAATGATGTAGGAATGAGAGACTTATTAAAAACATTCCATAGAAGATGGAGCATTACCTGTCTTGACGTAGGATGTGCTGTAGATTGTGATCATGACCATTGATGTACGCATTTACTTTGAATTCCTGAAGAAATGTAAGCAGAAATGACTACCCAAATGGACGGAGGTCTATTAATAGTTATAAAATACTAAAACTCCAGAGGCTGATCATGAGGATTAGTGGCGCATGCATAAACCCGAAAGTGCTTTTCAGCCACACAGAGAATTAGAGCTTCTACCTCCAAGATAGGGAGTAGTTTTTCCACAAGCTCAGCATAGTCACCGTGATTGCCTACGCTCCGTATAGTATGGTGGCCGACCACAATCTTCCAGGTTGCAGACGAAGTGTTGAGCCCTTCCCTAAGTTCCTGAAAGACAGTGTGCAAGGCCAAGCTCTAATATAACTTTACTGTCAATCCATGTCCGCATGGATATTCAGGGATGGAAGTTCGGGAATCCCTTACATCTAGTTGAAGTTGGAGCTGCTCCTCTCGTGGTGCAAGTCCAGTCCAATTGAATTTTGATATCTTTTCTGGTGTCCAGTACTCGTCAATGAAGGGCGTCGTGTCAAAGAAGAACATGTCGAGAGTCGCGTTGCAGGATCCTGTTCCAACATCAGAAGTTAGTCTGATATTGCGAAGCCCGTTAAAATGGTGCTGCGGCGCCATGATCATATGGATGCCGCTCCATACTTCCGCCGATTCCAACATCTCTCTCTCTCTCTCTCTCTCTCTCTCTCTCTCTCTCTCTCTCTCTCTCTCTCTCTCTCTCTCTCTCTCTCTCTCTCTCTCTCTCTCTCTCTCACACACACACACACACACAACGCATCTATATAACTCACACTCGATACTGTGAAAAGAGTTCGGGCCAACATAAAAGTCCAAATGCCATGAACCGGCTTGGAGTGCATGATGCAATTACCTGCGGAGGATCCATTGCACATTGTGAAGTTGAGCTGGAACGATCGACGGCAAAACCATCTCCAATCGCGGGTCACGATATCATCGCTCAACTGGGCAAGTACGTTACCCTTGTAATCATGGTTCCCCAGCACTTCAAACACATGAATAACGATTTAGTCATTGCACCATCTCGCAACCCGGAGATTATTTACCCTAGTCGAAGTCCAAACATCTTGAACGCGCATCATGCATAAAGTAACACATGTGACTCGACCACCAGTTATGAAAATATGCTGCTGAACCTCGTTGGATTGCATGTAAACACATCTCTACTCGCCGAGTCATGTGCAGGAAATTACCTATTCAGACATCGATGTGCATGCGCATGCCCTAACGTAGTCAATACAGCATATCGGAAGCCCATGATCACTAACCCTAATCGAAATTCGAAATATTACTCGACTACTATCAGTTACGGGAATGTAGAGCTGTGCACGGATCGAACAGAACGCATATATTCGTCAACGCACATGCGTATGTCTGTGATCTGATTTGTGAGCAGAAGTTAGAAGAAAAATAGGCAGACATCGATGGACATGCACAAGTACACATCAGCATCATGAATAAAATAAGTGCAAATATATAGGAAGCCAACAATTTTTTGCCCGAATCACTATCGACAATCTTGTTCAAGAACGTGCAAGTAAACTTATGCATGTCGCTTGACTCTCGCTTCTCAAAGTGCAGGTGCTGGACAGGCTGACGAGTGCATGAATGGCTGGCGCACGGTAAGATGCATACATAATGATGCACGTACATGTACATACGTGCAGCTCATGATATGTTATTTACCTGCGTACCACGTTGTTTGTAAGCTAGATGCGGTGTACACATCAGTAAAAGAGTATGTGAAGGTAGGATCACTGACATTGCTGAGTCCGCTATTGTAAAAATTGTCTCCAGTTGATACCACGAATTGTGTCCCCAGTTCTCCGCCGATCTTCCCCATCTACATTCAAAGATCTCCAAGATGGTTCATGCAAAACCAACCTACAGTGATTGTGGAATAACATGAATTTTCATCATACTTGCTGCGCGACCAATGTTTGATTGTAGAGGCCCTCTCGTCCCCAATCTCCCACGACAAGAAAACTGAGATTTTCCCGATTGGCTGCAATCGTGGGTTTACTGCTCGTTGTTGTGTTTGCCATTGATCTCGGAGAGCATATCCAGAGGCCCAGAATTCCGATGCTCACGCAAACCACCAGCAGGATCCTTTTTCCATTGAAAACCGTCGAGATCCTCGAAGATGCACCACTCTGTCACATTTACGACAGCAGGATCTGACCAAATGTCATTCATTGTGTAGAGCAGAAAGATGTGTGAAGCGAGAATTAGAATTCTCATAATTTTGGCTCTTTCAGATCTTTTTCTGAGACAGGAAGTGTGAATGCTAAGTCGAATCATGTTGCGGCTGCTGTTTCTCAACCAGAGGTTGCAGGAACTCTTCATTGCCCTAACTACAATTAGCGTGAAATCTTAACCTAAGCAAATTACTAATTACAACAGTCCGTAACATCAATCATGGACTTAGCTACACAATGAAGATCTGTCGGCAACCTATAAGTGAAGGAAACAATATGCATGCAGCAGAAGAAGAGTTAGTCACGGATTCTTCAAATCAAAGGATAAGAAAAGTCAAACCTGCTGGACCTGCGGCAGCAAAGGAGTTCTATCGTTAACCATGTTTGATTTTTACAAGTCAACTATCTTGATACTTATAACGGCAACGTAATGGTTCAGACAGTGAGTTGCGCTGATTCACTTTTCGGTTACAGCGAAAATTCCTCTTCTCATGAGGGCAGGAAGCAAAACGGATATAGTATGGCGTCGAGGCGGATCTTCTGGTCTCTCCCGCTACTATGAAACCCTAAATGAACGACAAGTTACAACTGATCTCAGTGTTAATGCCGGGGGCGTATACAATCGTCAGGCTGAGATCAGTTGACTATTGTACATCAAACCTCTAATCTACATTTGCATTTGCATGCGTACGGGCGTATTCGGAGCTTTCTTCCCGCTAGGAACGCAAACAACAGTTAGAAGCCGCAAACATTCGACAAGACTGCTGTACATGGCATATAATCCCAACAAGGTTGCTGCTGGCGCTGATGATGAGTAGCATGTGGTGCAGCATATTTTTATCCCCGCGCACCTAATACCCCGTTAACTGTCTTGTCATGACGTAGGTAGCCTCCCTGAATTTTATCAGAGGTCATATTAGAAGTCTGAAGATCCTGTCAAGTGAAATGAATCTCGCAGGGCCCTAGTAGCCTATAGGACCTCCACAGTTCTAGGTTTCTAACTTCTTCACTTCGTCGCCTGGAAATTGGCAGAATGCGAGTGCGATGGCCGGTGCTGAGAGCGCAAGTAAACCCCTGGGGCCTGGGCCCTCACTGCTCAGTATGTCTGTTTGTCTTTTAGCAGAACAAAGAGAATGGCTACTTACAGAACTGACGGCGTGAGGCGTGAGGCAGGCGTTGGAGCTGGCTGCTTAGGGCCCCGGATTCACGAGTCACGACTGTCGAGTCTCGCGAGTCGCGTCCCGAGATAAGCCAGCAGCCGAGCACATCAGCTACTTTGGAGCCTGGGCCAAACAAAGCTGACTAGATAACTATGGATACTCTTCCATTGGAATTGAAAATTGGAATCCCTTTATAATACTGAGAGCTAATAGGGATAAAATAGTGAGGAAAGGAGACAATGTTGCTGAATACTAGGGAAGGTCTTATGGAAGGAAGAATCCATCAAAAGGATCAGGTAGCAGCTTTTGCATATAGCACCTACCTCAGTAAAGAGCAGTAGCGCTCTTTAGGCAGATTATTTGTATGAACAGAACGTCAGTTACAAACATAACGACGTGAGTACAGTTTTTTTTTTTTTGACAAAACAGAGAATATATAAAATTGATGCAGAAAAAGAAAGATTACAAGAAGCCTCTCACGATGAGAGCAGCACTCAGGGAAAACTCCTCACCAAGCTACATCAAGCTTGCAATATACAGATTAATAAAGTGATACATATTGACTCTAGTCAAGGACGGGATCTGTAACAATTTTTTCCTCCAAACATTGCAGGGATAATTCTTAAGAATCATAAAGGGACTAGTCTCAACACTTTGCCCATTGGGAACAACCTTCATACAGAGGGACAAAAGTCTTTTTATCCCCATCAGACAAGTGAAGAGGTAGTCCTTGTTTTTTTTGTCATAGATTCTACTGTTTCTATTCTTCCAGATAGACCAGAGAGTATGAGCCCTAATCCACTCCCAAAGGACAATGTCCATCTTGTTGGCTTCACCAATGAGGATTTCTCTGGTACCAGGAGGTCTCAGCCCAAACGTGTTGCAGTACATGTAGATGACCTTCCAAAATCTCGAAGAGACCTTGCATTTGAAAAAAAGGTGCTCAAGGTCCTCCTCTTGACCACAATGATGACACAATCCAGCATCAATTTTATAATCTCTAGCCTTGCTGCCTGTCCAAACACCCTTATGTAAGATCAGCCTGCTTGTTATCAATAGGGAGGGACCAATTGCACCGGAATCTGTATCTCCACTGATGAGCTGACCAAGCCAATTTCCACTTCTTGTTTAGAGTATCAGTGAGAATCTTGATACTGTCCGGAGTCCGTTTGTAGTGCAAAAATATGTCTTGAGCCACATCAGACATCGAGACAGACTTCGACCAAAGGTGATTCTTGTTGATGTGTAAAACACCACAAGAAATGAATTAATGAGACACTAGAACACCTCTATGGTCACCATTAACTCATTGCCACTCCAAACTTTGAGAAATGATAGCCTAAAGTGAGAACTTTGCTTTTACAGAAATTCCTAGTCACGGAAATGACATACCTTTAGTATTTTGCTAATTTCTCCTAGCTCACATATTATTTCTCCATGAAATTTTATAGGCGGAAACTAGAAGAGTAGAGCTTTCCAACAAGCTATCATACGCATGAAGCGGATCTCTAGAACTCAAGTTATGGCCCTCACAAGATGACCCTGTATGACCTTCCAAAACTGGAAATCTTGCCTTCTTTAGTAATTTCGGTGTCCAAAAATAAAAAATTCGATGCCTGGCATCGAATTTCAGCCAAGGTCGATGCCGAGCATCGACTTTGAGCTTTTTTTGCCTCTTTTTTGCACCAAAAATTACCTCTTTTACACACACATGAGGAAGACCACTTGTATGCTAGAAGTCGATGTCGGGCATCGACTTTATGTTGAAACTCGATGTCAGGCATCAAGTTGCTCCACAAACTTCATGTTTTTAGAAGATTCAACAACAGGTAACACACAGAGAATGAAAACAATGACTTATCAGCCAAGATTCGATGCCAAGTATCGAATTGCTCAGAAAACTTGAACTTTTGAATTCATCGCACAATAGGCAAGCATGGAGATGATGGAGAGAGACTCATACACAGAACTTTACTCAGTTCTTTCTCATAGCTATGAAAACTCAGAAGTTTTACAGATGCTTTCTCACTCAGAGAAGCCCGACTATACCCAGTCATATAAAATGAACTCCTTCTCTCTTTCTATCACTCTCTTCCACTTCTTCTCTCTCACTCTACGTCAGTTAATACAAACTAACTTATATAGATTTTCTCATTCCCGTGACTTTTTAAAAAACTTCTAGAACTAAAGTAAACTAACTTTACAAGTATAATACACTTGTGAATTTGTCCCTTCACATAGGCATGTGGTTTTCTTCTAAAGCTTTGACCCTCAAATATATGTCCAATTAGTGATTGTTTCTCCAACAGCTCCCCCTCAATCATTAATTGACATTCTCTGTTTCTTCATATCATCTTCTTTTCTTTTACTCCTGTCATGCTTTTGAATCTGCTGGTCTTCACACCATCCAAGCTCTTTGTCATTATGTCTGCTAAGTGATCTTTAGTAGAAATGTACTCCACTTCAATCTCCTTCTCCATTACCTTTTCTCTGAGAAAATGATACTGTATCTCTATGTGCTTTGTCCTTGCATGAAATACTGGATTTTCTGCAAGATAAAGTGAACTCATATTATCTTCATGTATTGTAGGTGTACCTTGATCAATGCCCAAGCTTTTGAACAATGTCTGCATCCATATGACCTCCTTAGCTGCTTCCACAAGTCCTTTGTACTCTGCTTCAGTTGATGATAATGCTACTGTATGTTGTTTCTTTGAACACCAACTTACAAGCTTATCACCAATGTATATCATGTAACCATGAGTTGATCTTCTGTCATCTTGGTTACCTGCCCAGTCTGAGTCACTGTAGGCTCTCAACTTCAAATCTGATGTAAAAGGATAATATAATCCTTCCTTTATAGTTCCTTTGATATATCTAAGAACTCTTTGACTTGCAATCCAATGTGGGTCCTTTGGACAATGCATGAATTGTGACAAAACTCCCACTGCATAACTAAGATCAGGTCTTGTTAGTGTAGCATAAATCAAACTACCCACAAGAGATTGATACTTCCTCATATCTTTGTATTCTGCACCATCATATTTACTGAGCTTGTGATTAACTTCAAGTGGAGTTGAAACTTCTCTGCAATTTTCCATATCAAACTTCCTCAATAGATTCAGAAGATACCTTTCTTGTGATACATATATGCCATGATCTGTATAAGTGACTTCTATTCCAAGAAAGTATGATAACTTTCCTAGATCACTAATCTTGAATTCTTTTTCAAGTAATCTCTTTACCTCCTTGATTCCTTCATCTGAAGTACCTCTGATTATAATGTCATCTACATAAATACAAATGTAGATTGTACCTTCCTCTGTTCTTCTGATAAGTAGACTTGAATCTGCTTTTGAACTTTGATATCCAAGATCATTGAGATACTTCACCAGTCTATAGTTCCAAGCTCTCGGAGCTTGCTTCAATCCATACAATGCTCTTCTCAACCTGCAAAAAAAAATTGGATACCTGGAATCTATAAACCCTTGAGGTTGTTCCATGTATACCTCATCTGATATGTATCCATTCAAGAATGCATTCTTTATATCCAATTGACTTAGAGTCCATCCTTTTGAAGCTGCAATAGCAATGATTGTCCTTATAGTTGACATCTTAGCTACGGGACTGAATGTCTCATCATAATCTATGCCATAGGTCTGGGCATAGCCTTTCACCACCAATCTAGCTTTCTATCTGGCTATACTTCCATCTGCAAGCTTCTTCACTTTATAAACCCATTTATTTCCAATTACTTTCTTACCATTTGGTTTAGGAACAAGTTCCCATGTCTTGTTCTCCTCCAGTGCATTGAATTCTTCCTTCATTGCTTCTTCCCATTGCTTCTTACCTTTAGCTTCATCATAGTTCTGGGGTTCTTCATCATCTTTGACCATATATGCATAGTTCTTCTGAGTTATGTAAGAAGTATCATAAGAATACCTTTCTGGTTGTCTTCTAGTCCTGCTTGACCTTCTTGGTTCACATTCTTCATAAGTTTCTGGATACACCTCTTCATCAAATATAGGAGCTTCTTCATTCCTTCTTGTTAATCCACTTCTGGATGTACTTGCTTGCATATAGTCTTCATCTCTATTTACCTGCACAATTGATTTCCCTTTCTCACATCTTCTTACCTCTTCTTCAAATTCTTCAGCTGTGTGACTTTGATCTGCATACCAACTTTTCTGTTCATCAAATGTAACATCTCTAGAAACAAGAAATTGTTTTGTTAGAGGATTCCACAACCTGTAACCCATCTGCTTTTCATCATAACCAATGAACACATATTTTTCTGCCTTTGGTTCAAGGTTATGCCTAAGCTGTGATGGCACATAAGCATATGCAATTGATCCAAACACTCTACAATGATCTAGTGTTGGTTTCTTACCCCACCAAGCTTCATATGGAGTCATTCCATTTAGAGCTGCACATGGTAATCCATTCACAAGATATGTGGCTGTATTTACAGCCTCAGCCCAAAGATAATTTGGACAGTTCTTCTCCTTTAGCATAGCTCTAGCAAACTCAACCAAAGTCTTGTTCCTTCTTTCTGCTACACCATTTTGTTGTGGTGTATACCTGCAGGTTATTTCTCTCTTAATACCTGCATTCCAAAGATAATCATTGAACTCTTGGGAGAAGTATTCTCCCCCTCCATCAGACCTCAGTCTTTTAAGCTTTTGACCTGTGACTCTCTCTGCATATGCATGAAAATGCTTGAAAGCTCCAAACACTTCTGATCTTTCCTTCAAAACATATAATGTTATCCATCTTGTAGCATCATCAATGAAAAGAACATAATACCTTGAGCCACTGATAGATCCTTCTTTTGTTGGTCCCCGTACATCTGTATGAATAAGCTCAAGTACTCCATCATGTTTGAATCCTTTCTTTTGAAATGGTAACCTGTGTGCTTTTCCCATTTGACATGCTTCACATTTATAAACCATATGTTGACTTTGCACATTTGGTAATCCTAGTACAGACTGATTAGCAACCATAGCTTTAATTCCTCTTTCATTGAAATGAACTAATCTCTTATGCCAGAGATCAAGTTCTGTAATCACTCCTTCACCATGTGTGAGCAAAGCTTTAACAATGTTCCCTTGTACTCTTAAAGTAAAGAGTCTACCTTCTTTCTTACCAGAGACAATCTGATTATATCCATTCTCTGGATCTTCCACAAATACTCCTTCATTTGTAAACCTAACTTGAAAACCTTTTTCAACTATCTGTCCCACACTAATCAAGTTTTTAGGTATTGTAGGAACATACAAAACATTGGTTAGCAAATCTGCTCCACTCTTGCATTTCACTTTTCCAATTGAATGTACACTATGTCTTGTATTATCACCTGTTTGAACTGTATGACTAGAAATGCCTTTTTCCAATTCTGACATCAATTCTATGTTTCCTGACAAATGATTAGAACATCCAGAGTCAATGTAAAATACCTTTAGATCTTCTTTATCTGATGTGTTGATTGAGTTCATCATCAATGATGTATGACTTTCATTCTGTGTGTCATTTGCGTAGTTATAGTAGGTGGTGTTGTAGGATTGATTCTATCCCCAACTTCTTCCTCCACCTCTACCATAGCCTCCTCTTTGACTTTGTCTACCTCTTTGGAAATTACTTTGATATCTTCCACCTCGACCTCTGCTATTGTTGTTTTGATTCTGGTTCGATCCTTGTTGGTTGTGCCAACAGTCATGAGTTACTCAATCCACAGATCCAGCAAGCCTTCTTATTGTTATTCTGATTACCTCTACCTCTTCCAAAACCTCTTGCTCTTCCTCTGTCAGTGCCTTTACCTCTTGCATAATAAGCTTGAGAAATAGACTCCTCTTCATCCTTTGCTTTACCTTTATCTCCTTTCTTCTTATTCTTCATGTACATTGCAGAACTTTGTCCTTTATCTCCATCTCCCTTCAAGTCTTGCTCATATGTGAGCATCAAACCAAGCAATTGATTCAAATCTGGAACATAATGATTTAATGACAGTTTTGTTGATAAGACAAAAGGTTTCCACCTTTCATCCCCTCTCAAACCTGCAAGTAGTTGAGCAATCAATCTGTGATCTTCAACATCTTCACCTATGGATCCAAGACTATCTGCAAGATCCTTCATCTTAGTGACATAATCACTGATGGTTTGACTTGGCTTCTTCTTGAATGTTGTAAACTTTGACCATAGACTTGCTTGTCGTGCTTTAGTAGTGCTTTGGAAATGATACTCCAATGCATTCCATATATCTTCAGATGATTCCAATCCTCTGATGTGTGGTAGCAAATGATCAGAGATTGTATTGTAGATGTAGGCTTTTGCACTTGCATCCTTCTTCTGCCAATGCTTTAAAGCATCAAGTTCTTCTTTCTTTGGTCGGCTTTCATCTTCAAATACTGGCTTCTCTTCTTCACCTGTAACATATATCATGAGATCCTTACTCATAAGTAAGGCTTCCATTCTCATTACCCATGTGGGGTAATTATCTCTGTCTAGTTTGTCAATGGAGATATGATCTGCCATAGTTCTTTCCTTCTGCTGCAACCTGTGAGCTTAAAGGATAAAGGATAATACCTTTTGAAGTTCTTTGTGTATGAGGATACTTTTGAAGTAACCTTTTGATGCCTTGTGTCTTCAAATGCTTCACCTTTCAAACTTTAATGGAAAACTTTACAAAACTTCTCGTACCTTTGTCGTCTTCTGCTCTCGAGAATCTTTCTGCTCTGATACCACTTGTTGATGTGTAAAACACCACAAGAAATGAATTAATGTGACACTAGAACACCTCTATGGTCACCATTAACTCATTGCCACTCCAAACTTTGAGAAATGATAGCCTAAAGTGAGAACTTTGCTTCTACAGAAATTCCTAGTCACCAAAACGACATACCTTTAGTATTTTGCTAATTTCTCCTAGCTCACATATTATTTCTCCATGAAATTTTATAGGCTGAAACTAGAAGACTAGGGCTTTCCAACAAGCTATGATACGCATGAAACGAATCTCTAGAACTCAAGTTATGACCCTCACAAGATGACCTTGTATGACCTTCCAAAACTAGAAATCTTGCCTTCTTTAGTAATTTCGGTGTCCAAAAATAAAAAATTCGATGCCTGGCATCAAATTTCAGCCAAGATCGATGCCGGGCATCGACTTTGAGCTTTTTTTGCCTCTTTTTTGCACCAAAAATTACCTCTTTTACACACACATGAAGAAGACCACTTGTATGCTAGAAGTCGATGCCGGGCATCGAATTTATGTTGAAACTCGATGCCAGGCATCGAGTTGCTCCACAAACTTCATGTTTTTAGAAGATTCAACAACAAGTAACACACAGAGAATGAAAACAATGACTTATCAGCCAAGATTTGATGCCAGGCATCGAATTGCTCAGAAAACTTGAACTTTTGAATTCATCACACAGTAGGCAAGCATGGAGATGATGGAGAGAGACTCATACACAGAACTTTACTCAGTTCTTTCTCATAGCTATGAAAACTCAGAAGTTTTACAGATGCTTTCTCACTCATAATCATAATTACCAATCAACTCTTTCTTATAAGAGTGAGTAAAATCTTTTTGGCCACTATCGTGAATCTTTTTCATTTTTGCTTATCCAGATGTGCCAAAGAATCTGGAACCTCCAATATGCAAAAGGATCATATCCATTCCATTACAAACTCCATGTAGCACCTCTTTGTATCCAAAATTTGGCAGACCAAGAGATTGGCAATAGTTCCTAATCAAGTTCCAAAACCACTGAGCATGAGTGTAGTTTACAAACAGATGGGCAAGATCCTCCTCCTTGCCACAAAAGGAAAAAATTCCATTATTAATTTTCGGAACAAAGAAATCTAAAATTGATGATTACAAAGAGTTTAAAGCAAGTCAATGATTAGATTGAAGTGAAAGAAGTCATTTGAGAAAGTGAAGAGATTTCAGAATGATAGTTTGTATACATATGTACATTATAGGTGGAAATTCTTGTACTATGAGTATAGTTAATCCTTAGGATGATAAGGAGTAATGTAATACACGTGGGATAAGTCTAGAAACATATGTATATAAGTCAATGATGTAAAGAAATAAGTGTGAGAGTCATTAGAAGCCAAGTGTCATTAAGATAGATGTGTAGAGAGTCATCTTCACGAGTTTAGCATCGAGTCTTTCTCTGATTTCTCTCAACCTGATCATGTGGATTAGGAAATCTTTTGTACACATCTAATCTAGAAGTTAATAAAGCTATGTTCAAAGTTTAATGGCCTAATTCCTTTCATGTTGTGAGTATGATCAATAGTAACATGTGTATGTAAAGTCTGCAGGAAGAGCTCTCAGAGTCGTGCATTTTTTCGTGTCAATGTTTTGCTTAGATCTCAGGCACAATGTAAAGTTTTTGATGAGTGGGCATTCAAAATCTAAGTTGGAAGATAAGGAAGCTATGGCTAAAAGCATTTAACAAAACAGGATTTGTGATGTTCAACCTTAGAAGTTACCTATGTCAAAGTCGCTTGTTCAGGAAGACAGTTTCTGACATACTTTTGATCGTAAGGATCAAATTAAAGTTTTACTGATTCTTTTGAAGGACTAATAGTTGATATGATTGTGCAAAGGTAGTGTGAAGATACGTGCATCATTAGTTTGAAGAAATCTGAAGATATGTGCAAGTAATGAAGTCAATTTCTAAAGTAGACTTTCTGAAGAAGGAAGTTTTTCACTCAGAGAAGTGATAGTGAAAGTTTTGGTAAATGAAGGTAACATTTGTGTAAAGTTTGATCCATAACTGATATAGAGGTGTTCTTAAATCAGTATAGATCAAACCTTTGGAGATTAAGAGGTCTCCAGTAGTGGTATCAGAGTAGAAGGTGCAATACAAGTGAAGTAAAGGCATTGGAAGTCCCCGACTGTGGTAGATATTGAAGCTCCTTCTAATTAAAGGTGGACAAAGCAAAATTCTTGAAGATAAACTACAAAAGTACAAAGCACGAGTTCAAAGGATCAAGAAGGATTAAAGCTTCATATCAAAGGTACACTCTATTATCATAAATCATAGTAATTGCAGACATAGAAGATCAAAGATGGGAGAAAGCTTGCAGATTGATAAGCTAGATAGGGAGAACTATCCAGCTTGGTCCATGAGGATGGAGGCACACCTCATGAGCAAAGATTTGATGGCATTCATTACAGGAGAAGAGGAAAAGCCTGAGTTTGAAGATCCTAGTGTTCTAACTAGGGAAGAACTTGCAGGTTTGAAGAATTGGATGAGAAAGGATGCTCAAGCTAGAAGCATCATTTACATGGCTGTAAATGATTATCTTCTACCTCACATTAGAGGATTAGAAAGTGCAACAGATGTGTGGAATGCTTTGGAAGAGCATTTCCAAAACACAACCAAGTCAAGGAAGTCCTAATTATGGGCAGAGTTCACAACTTTCAAGAAGAAGAGTTCACAATCAATTTCTGATTATGTGGCAAGGATGAAGGATATTGCAGATAGCTTGGGAGCAATAGATGAAGACATTGAAGAAGATAAGTTGGCAAGGCAAATACTTACAGGTCTGAGAGGAGATGAGAAGTGGAAGCCTTTCATATTTTCCATAGAATTGTCATTAGATCACTTTACTCCTGATCTTAATCAATTGCTAGGACACATGCTAACTTTTGAGTAGGACATTAACGGAGACAATGAAAGGAGTGCTAGTCAAGCTATGTACTCCAAGGACAAGAAAAAGAATGGCAAAGGAAAGCAGTCAATCGATGATGAAGGAACTTCAAATCAAGCTAACTTTACAAAAGGAAAGATGAACTTCATAGGTAAAGGAAGAGGAGGTAAGAACAAAGACAATACTAAAGCTTGTTGGATTTGTGGTAGAACCAATCATTTGGTAAATGATTGTTGGTATAACAATCAAAATGGTGGAAGTAATAATCAGAGCTTCAATCAAAGAGGTAGAGGAGGCAGAAACCAAAGAGGCAACTTCAGAGGAAGAGGTGGTAGGACATTATACGCTAGAGGAGGTGGAAGAAGTTTTCAATCTCAATCTTACAACAACAATTACTATAATTATTCATGAGATAAAAAAGATGACATGACTCTCATCTTGAATGCAACACATGAAGCAGTAGGAGAAGACCAACGGGTGTTCTATATTGACTCAGGATGTAGCAATCATCTGAGTGGCAATATATCATTGATGACTGATATGGAAGCAAAGGTGAACGGACATACAGTTCAAACAGGTGATAACACCAAGCATAAAGTTGAGAGCATTGGATTAGTGAAGACAAAGAATTGAAGTACACTCTTGAGCAAGCTACTTTATGTTCCTACTATTCCTAAAAACTTGATAAGTGTAGGAAACATTGTGGAGAAGGGATATGAAGTTGTTGGAAGTGAGGTAGGCCCTTGGCTCATGTCACAGGTCCATGGTTCCATAGGTCCAGTATATACAACATTAATTCCAACATTCTTCAATATTGACAAAACATGAACATACCACAACTTAATCATACAGATGATGAGACAAAGATAGAGAAAGAATAGACAACATGTGTAAGGTGTTACGTAAGCCATCGCTTACTCATAGTATCATATATACCAATGTTCAATGTACAATGTGGGAGCAAAACTCTCAACCACTCTATGTGATGAGAAATAGATTGAAGAGTGGATGTACAAATGTAACAAACATATTCAATGTTGGGCATAAATCTGAATATACATGAGATGTGTTACCTTATAGGTTATAGAAGAGTGAATATGAGTGACTGAAAGAGGAAGGATCAGTGTGAAACTGATAATCAACAAACCCTCATCTGAACTTAGGCTATGGAAGACCCTAAGTCAGATATGTGTGTGAAAAGATCACATACTTAAAAAGTAGAAAAGAATGCTAACAAGTTTGCTGCCGGAAATCCTCAAACTCATGTGAACACACCTTCTCAAACACCTCATCCAAATATGCATAAAGCATATACATATTGTTTCTCTTGTACCTATGCTGAATAGGACTCCTCCTGATATGAACGCTACTCCCTCCATAAAATTCAAGTAGTACCTTTGTGCATAAAGAGAATATGTACCTGAATACTTAACATAAGATGTAAATCTTACGTTAAACACCATCCAATGTCTTTGACGTAGCCCGACATCCTCTTGTAGAAGATAATCTTCAACTACAACATGTAGATGGCCGATCCTCACCATCAAGCTCCTAATGACCAAGTCTTCTTGCCATGAACAAGAGATAACCTCCTCTCCATGAGCTAGAGTGTGAGCACACCCTTCATCTTCTCCAAGAAGAATCATTAAGAAGAACTCCATAGCTGCTCCTCAACATGCTTCAAGTTAGCACCATGGCTGCCCCATGTGCTAGAAGAAACACCACCTCTATTGAGGTCCAAGCTCCAAGCTTGTGTTGAATACTAGGTGAAGGATGATTCAAGTGATCCCAAGCTTGTGTTTATATAGCATGTTCTTGATCCTAATAAATCACTTCCAAAAGCAATCGTTGATAAAAATGCTCTACGATCGCTATCATCGTGAAAATCACGTCGTCGTCGTCGTGTTAAGCTAATCGTTGCTTTAGTGATTTGAAAAGCATGATATGAAAAACTATATCGCACGCCGATACTGGATGGGGGAATCGAACTCGGGTGCCTTCGATAAGAGGTCAACGCCTTAGCCATTGCGTTAAGCCCTTTTGATGATACAAAGACTATATCAAAGCTCTACACATCCTATAGAATGTGTAATAAAAAGAGCAACTTATCCTGTAGACTTTTGGACAAAGTAGACCAATCTTTGGACAATGGACATTGTTTCCAACAATCCCCCCTACAATGTCATATTGGTACAACCTGGACTGAATCTGCAAACTGTCACAAGCTGCAAACTATTACAAGTTTCAAGCTTGTATTCCCGCACTTCAGAACTTGTTCTTCAAAAGTGATCTTCAAAACTGAATTTGAATTTCCTTCAAAAATCTGAACTTGCTGAATATGAACCATAATACTTGAGAAAATATGCAAACTTGATATCCAATAGTGTTCTCATCAAGCAATCACTGCTTGACAATAAATATAGCATGAACTGTTTATGAACCTGCTATCTCCTGTCTTCAAAAAACTGAAAACATACACTAGGATCCACATATTTACATTTACCTTCCAAAAACGGTTTCTCAACGTACTTCTGCTGCGTCATGTAAATACACTAAACAAATTCAAGAACTGAATCTTGGAACCTGTGACTGACAACTCACAACTTAGTGCATTATGAACACTATTGGTTCATCTCTGACTGTACTCAAGTCAACTCAACTCAACTCAACTCAACTCAATTGAAATCAGCTGAAAGCAATTGAAATATGAGTAAAAATCTATGATATCATCATGTCTTCATCCTTTAAATCCTTCATACCTCTTTCCTTCAGAACTTGGTACAAACATATATGTGCGCACTTTTGAAATATACCTTTCTGAAATATCAAGCTTCTCTTCAATAGAACTCTGGAACCTTCTACTGAACAGGAACATCCTAACAGGAACTTTCTCCAAACATTCTTCTTCTTCCTTCTTCTTTCAAAGTTGGAACGAAAAGAGAAACTGACTAAGGAAATATAGGAATACCTATAGGTATGACTCTGCATTCTTTTATATATGGTTGAAAATAAGTCTTCATGTTTCATCACCCCCCTGGACGATTTAACACTAGTATCCGGTATTTTTCAAATTATATCAGACTTTATGAAATCTTGGACGTCCTTCTTCATAAATCTGATCTTCAGTGATCAATACCTGTATCTGAAACAAAATCTCTGAACCCTTTTTATTAGCACTGTACACATGCTAATAGCTTTGCATGTCATTCCTCAGCTTTCCAAATTGTAGAATAAGATTAGCTGACCCTAACATAACAAAACCTTGCTGAAAGCATTTTAAGATTCATAACCTTCTGTAACATAACAAGTATCTTCTATCTTTCTGCAACACAAATTTGATAGAGCCGGAATCTTTGACTTACTTCTTCCAATGTTAAGAATCTTCACAAACAAAGGATAGAAAACTGACTCATAAAAACTCAAGATCATACAAGATCTATTCAAGATCAATGATCTCTCTTGTGTAGAATCTGCTCTTATCAAACCTTCATGACTGAATGTTTGATTTGTTACCTGAATGTCTCCAAGTGTCCATTTTATACATAAAGTTGTAAAACTTTTCTTCAAACAAATCTTTTCCAAGAATCTGTAACTCCTACTTGAAACATAAGTGGACAAACTTCTCACCTTGAGAACTCCAAAAGCTGCAAGTTGATACTTCATAACTTTCATATTTTACCCGGGTGAAATGTGAGAGTACCTGCTTGATTTTCTTGTGGCTAACTCCACTTCTCAATCAAGTGTTAGGATCTGATGGAACACCTTTTTGAATACAAGCATGTATCCAAAAATCAAGACAAACACTGAAAGTAGATTCTTCATTGACTTGTACATCAACAAATCTGAATTTTCTGAAGTTTTCTGAAAATATTGAATATGAGGTAACCTTTTCCAAACATAAAACCTCAACCCAAGTCTTCAACATCTGCTACAAAAAACTATTTTACCTTAAGAGTTAGATAAAGAAGAAATATACTTCTCTGCAACTTGTCATATACCAAGTAGCTCTGTATTGACACTCCAAGAATTCTTTGAGGGAACATATAAGCCGCCTACTCAAAAGCTTCAACTAAAACATAACTCATATACATATGAGTCAAAACATATATCTGCTGCTTTTCTTTCTCTCAATGCAATTCTTTGTCAAATCTACTAAATCATGACCAAGTGTAATGCAAAACAAGAAACTGCTTCTTCTTTAAACAAGATGTTCTCGTAGACTTGTCTTTGGATATAAAGGATAAAATAGGAAAAGTATATGAAAAATATATGAGAAAAGGAAGTATTACTTTTCTTTTGGAAATGATGGACTTTCTTCTTCTGCATCTTTCTTCCACCTGATGATGTCAACATCTTCAAACTTCTCTTCCATACCTTTTGTTCTCTTCATCTTGAAGTAGCAAACACTCTTGACTTCTTCGAATGAACTTTTCTCTTCCTCTAATGCTAAGAGTAAGAGATAAAACAAACATGGTATACAAACGGAAGTGAATATAGAATTATGTTTTATCATCTCCTCATATCTCTGAATCAAAATGCTGTTTCAAATGTCTGAAACGACTAAATTCACCAATCTTTTGTCTGAATGATGAATTACCCTTCTAGAGTTACCTCTCTAGATCACATTTGTACCTTGATATCCAACCAATTTACAACACAAATTGGCTGAACATAAAAAAATCATCGCATCTTCAAATTTGTCTTCTTAGATGAACTTTCTTGCCATGAAAGAGATCTCTCAAAACTCTCTAGAAAAACCTCTAGATACCTGTTTTGATGTAGCCTTTAACTTTCAAATGATGAAAGCATATAAAAGCATTCCTTGAAACCTTCAAATCTCTTCATAACTGCTCCTGCAAATGATAATCTGATAGTAGAAACTGATACCTGTGATTTGATGTTGATCTGATTTCTTCATCTTCTCTAAACCATTGTTCTTCATCTTCTCTAAACCATTGTTCTTCCTTGAATTTGAAGTAGTATTCTCTTCATCAAGTCTGGGTCTTCAAACAATACTATTGTAAAGTATTTGCATACTCTTCCAAAAATATTTGGCTGCTAACAGATCATCAACTTCATACTCCACACTGATGAATACACATGTAACTGAATTGTCTAATTCTCAAATGTTAGAAGATGCTTTTGAATCATATGTTGTAAACCTTGAATTCTGGAAACCTGAGAATATGAATGAGCCTTAATGATCTAATGCCAAAGTCCTAAAGCTTTGAAACCAAAACTTTAGTGCTCTGATACCAAATGTTGGAAGTGAGGTAGGCCCTTGGCTCATGTCACAGGTCCATGGTTCCATAGGTCTAGTATATACAACATTAATTCTAGCATTCTTCAATATTGACAAAACATGAACATACCATAACTTAATCATACAGATGATGAGACAAAAATAGAGAAAGAATAGACAACATGTGTAAGGTGTTGTGTAAGCCATCGCTTACTCATAGTATCATATATACCAATGTTCAATGTAAAATGTGGGAGCAAAACTCTCAACCACTCTATCTGATGAGAAATAGATGGAAGAGTGGATGTACAAATGTAACAAACATATTCAGATGTTGGGCAGAAATCTGAATATACATGAGATGTGTTACCTTATAGGTTATAGAAGAGTGAATATGAGTGACTGAAAGAGGAAGGATCAGTGTGAAACTGATAATCAACAAACCCTCATCTGAACTTAGGCTATGGAAGACCCTAAGTCAGATACGTGTGTGAAAAGATCACATACTTAAAAAGTAGCAAAGAATGCTAACAAGTTTGCTGCTAGAAATCCTCAAACTCATGTGAACACACCTTCTCAAACACCTCATCCAAATATGCATAAAGCATATACGTACTGTTTCTCTTGTACCTATGCTGAATAGGACTCCTCCTGATATGAACGCTATTGCCTCCATAAAATTCAAGTAGTACTTGTGTACATAAACAGAAAATGTACCTGAATACTTAACATAAGAAGTAAATCTTATGTTAAACACCATCCAATGTCTTTGACGTAGCCCGACATCCTCTTGTAGAAGATAATCTTCAACTACAACATGTAGATGGCCGATCCTCACCATCAAGCTGCTAATGACCAAGTCTTCTTGCCATGAACAAGAGATAACCTCCTCTCCATGAGCTAGAGTGTGAGCACACCCTTCATCTTCTCCAAGAAGAATCATTAAGAAGAACTCCATAGCTGCTCCTCAACATGCTTCAAGTTAGCACCATGGCTGCCCCATGTGCTAGAAGAAACACCACCTCTATTGAGGTCCAAGCTCCAAGCTTGTGTTGAATACTAGGTGAAGGATGATTCAAGTGATCCCAAGCTTGTGTTTATATAGCATGTTCTTGATCCTAATAAATCACTTCCAAAAGCAAATCGTTGATAAAAATGCTCCACGATCACTATCATCATGAAAATCACGTCGTTGTCGTCATGTTAAGCTAATCGTTGCTTTATTGATTTGAAAAGCATGATATGAAAAACTATATCGTGCGCCGATGCTGGATGGGGAAATCGAACTCGGGTGCCTTCGATAAGAGGTCAGCGCCATAGCCATTGCGCTAAGCGCTTTTGATGATACAAAGACTATATCAAAGCTCTACACATCCTGGAGAATGTGTAATAAAAAGAGCAACTTATCCTGTAGACTTTTGGACAAAGTAGACCAATCTTTGACCAATGGACATTGTTTCCAACAGAAGTCAGATTCACAAATGATGGTGTTTATGTGCAAGATCCAAACCAGGGATATAGAAATATCATTGCAAGTAAAAAGGAAGGAAGGTTTTTTACTCTCAAGGTCCAAGGTAATGTGGGACATGCATTATTTACTTATGGAAGTCAAAAGATGTCTAAGTTAGACCTATGGCATAAAAGGCTAGGTCATTTCAATGAGAGAGCCATAAAGGAAATGTCAAAGAATGATGTGGTACTTGGATTGCCAAATGTTGAAGGTCAACACATGGTGTACAAGTGTGAAGCTTGTCAATTAGGTAAAGCACAAAAAAGTTCATACAATAAACCAGGGTACAACTACTCAAATATGCTTGAATTGGTTCATACAAATGTGTGGGGTCCTTCAAGGGACTATAGCATAAATGGATCCAGATATTATGTGTTGTTTGTTGATGATGCAACCAGATGGATTACTTTATATGTAATCAAGGACAAATCAGAAGTGTTCAAGACATTCAAGCATTATCATGCTTATACAGAAAGGATTACAGGACAAAATCTCAAGAGGTTGAGATCAAATGGAGGGGGAGAGTATTTCTCTAAAGAGTTTGATGATTATTTGTGAAATGCAGGTATAAAAAGAGAAGTAACTTGCAAGTACTCTCCTCAACAAAATGGAGGTGCAGAAAGAAGAAATAGAACTCTTGTAGAGTTTGCAAGAGCAATGATGAAAGAAAAGGATTGTCCAAACTACTTATGGGTAGAAGCTATCAACACTGCAACATACCTTGTGAATAGGTTACCTTGTAAAGCTTTGGATGGAAGAACGCCTTATGAAGCATGGTGGGCTAAGAGACCTACTCTTGATCATTGTAAGGTATTTGGATTTTTAGCATATGCTTATGTTCCTTCACAATTGAGACATAAGTTAGAACTCAAAGCAGAGAAGTATGTGTTTATTGGGTATGATGATAGACAGATGGGTTACAGATTGTGGAGTCCATCCACAAAGCAATTTCTTGTTACAAAAGATGTTACATTTGATGAGCAAAGCACATGGTATACAGGGTGAACAAATGATTATGCAGATGTTGAAGAAATAAAAAGAAAAGGGAAGACAAAAGTAAGTGTGTATGAAGAAGATATTGATGATGTTGATTATGAAAATAAATTGCAGGGAAATGTTGAAGATGGGCCAAGATTTGATCCAGAATCAAATGTGGCTGAGACTTCAAGAAGTGCAGAGGTCGGAAGATCTTTGAGAGAAAGAAAAGAGCCTATCAGGTATAGCTATGATACATCCTTCTTAACAACAAAAGATTATGCTTACATTGTGAAGACAGAAGAAGACCCAATCACATATGAAGAAGCTAAAGGTAAACAAAATTGGGAGAAGGCAATGCAAGAAGAGTATGATGCTCTACTTGAAAATGAAACATGGGAGCTGGTGCCAAGACCAAAGAATCAGAAGGTCATTGGATGTAAGTGGGTGTATATAACAAAAAGGTTTGTAGATGGAAAAGTGTCTAGATACAAGGCTAGACTTGTGGTCAAAGGTTATGCTTAAACTTATGGGGTAGATTATGATGAAACCTTTAGTCCTATTGCTAAGATGTCTACAATTAGATCATTGATTGCTATTGTTTCTTGTAAAGGATGGAAGTTATCACAATTAGATGTGAAGAATGCATTTCTAAATGGATACATTGCAGATGAAGTGTACATGGAGCAACCAGAGGGCTTCATGGATTCAATTGGATCAGATTATGTGTGTAAGCTCAAGAGAGCTTTGTATGGGTTGAAGCAGGCCCCAAGAGCATGGAATTACAGGCTTGTTAAGTTCTTGAATAAATGTGGATATCAAGCATCAAAGGCAGATAGTAGCTTGCTAGTGAAGGCAAGTGAAAATGGATATATATACATGTGTATTTATGTTGATGATATTATTATCACAGGGACAGATGCTCAAGGAATCAAGGAGCTTAAGAAACAAATAGAGAAACAGTTTAAGATAAGTGATTTGGGAAACTTATCTTATTTCTTAGGAATGCAGATTGTGTATACTCAACATGGAGTATATGTTACACAAGAGAGATACTTGAAGAATCTTCTGGTCAAGTTCAACATGGAGGATTGCAAGCCTTCAACCACACCATTGGAGGTAAATCATAAGTTGAGCAGATATGGAGGTGAAGAATTCAATGATATGAAGGAATATCAGAGTTTGGTAGGTAGTCTAATTTATGCTACCTTGACAAGGCCAGACCTATCATATGCAGTAGGTGTGTTATCACAATTTATGCATTGTCCAAAGAAGACTCATTGGATTGCAGTTCAAAGGGTAATCAGATATATCAAAGGAACCCTAAGTGAAGGTTTGTATTATGGATTTACTTTTGATACAAGAATCAAAGTGTTTAGTGATGCAGATTGGGCAGGTGATTCAGATGATAGGTCTACTCATGGGTATCTCTATTATATTGGAGATAAATTAGTTTCTTGGTGCTCAAAGAAGCAACATGCAGTTGCTTTGTCATCCACAGAAGCTGAGTATAAAGGAATGGTAGAGGCTACAAAAGAAGTGATATGGCTAAAGACCTTGTTGAAGAGTTTTGGAACTGATCAGAGTCCAATTAGTTTTGGAGACAATATGAGTTCACTGTATTTGGTAGCTAACCCTGTTTTTCATGCCAAGACTAAGCACATAGAGATTCAGTATTATTTCTTGAGGGTAAAGGTACTTAATAAAGAGATTGAAGTATTGTATACTCCAACAAAAGAACAAGTTGCAGATATGTTGACAAAAGGTTTGGATGGACCTAAGTTACAGAGGTTCCAAGACATGGCAGGAGTAAAGAAGAATGGAATAATCACAATTAGTGATTTAGGGGGAGCTGTTGGAACAAAGCAATCCCAAATTGATGATTACAAAGAGTTTAAGGCAAGTCAATGATCAGATTGAAGTGAAAGAAGTCATTTGAGAAAGTGAAGAGATTTCAAAATGATAGTTTGTATATGTACATTACAAGTGGAAATTCTTGTACTATGAGTATAGGTAATCCTTAGGATGATAAGGAGTAATGTAATAGACACGGGATGAGTCTAGAAACATATGTATATAAGTCAATGATGTAAAGAAATAAGTGTGAGAGTCATTAGAAGCCAAGTGTCTTTGAGATAGATGTGTAGAGAATCATCTTCACGAGTTTAGCATCGAGTCTTTCTCTGATTTCTCTGAGCCTGATCATGTGGATCAGAAAATCTTTTGTACACATCTAACCTAGAAGCTAATGAAGCTATGTTCAAAGTTTCATGCCCTAATTCCTTTCATGCTGTGAGTATGATCAATAGGAACATGTGTATGTAAAGTCTGCAGGAAGAACTCTCAGAGTCACGCATTTTTTTGTGTCAATGTTTTGCTTAGATCTCAGTGTACATTGTAAAGTTTTGGATGAGTGAAAATCTAAGTTGGAAGATAAGGAAGCTATGGCTAAAAGCATTGAGCAAAATGGGATCTGTGCTGTGAGAAATCAACCTCAGAAGTTACCTATGTCATTCCTCTTTGTGTTGTGGTTTTTGCTACAACTACTATAGAGGAAATTCATTGGGATGGCAGAGATGCTCAAGCACATGCATTGATAGCCTTTTCTGTCAAACATGCCATTATTCCTCACATTCGCTTTTGCAAAACAACTAAGGATGCTTGGGATACACTTACCATTGTACTAGGCTAGGAATGAGGCTCGTGTTGCTTACCTCCGAAAACAGTTGGAGAGTGAGCATATGAATGAAGGTGATTCTACGGACAAGTTTCTAACAAAGATCAAAGAGTTGAAGGAATAGTTGATTTCTCTTGATGAAGTTATACGAGATAACTCACTTGTGCAGACCGTTCTAAATGGTCTTCCCAATTCATATCAGAGTTTTGCTTCTACTCTTCATTTGATGGCAATCCAAATGCCTTGTCATTTGAGGAGTTAGTCTCTGTTCTATTGTGGGAAGATCAGTCTAGGCAAAACAGGTCCATTATGCATGTTGTAGATCAAGCTTTCCTAACTAATCAGGACAAAGGTAAATGGAGTTCATCTACTAGTAAGCAGAAATCTGCAAATGTTGCACATTCGAAGAAGGAAGACAAAGATGAGAAGAAATCAGAAAAGCAGAAATTCTTTTGTAAGTAAAGTAAAGGAAACGATCATGTCATAAAGAACTGTCCGAAATTGGCTGCAAAAGAGGCAAAGAAAAAAGAGCTAGAATGGTTGTTGCAGAGGCCTCTACACCAAAAACAGAGTCTACTAATCTTGTGCATAACAAAGAATGGGTGTTTACTATTGTTTGCAGTTTTGACCCATCTTCTCCTGAACAGTGTATGTCTGCAGTAGACTCAGATGTTTGGTACTTTGATAGTGGGGCAACCAAACATATGACCTTGCAGCGTAGTTTCTTCACTTCACTCGAGCGTGCCCCTATAGGGAATACTGTCACATGCAACAACAACTCCTCTTATCTTGTCATGGGAGTTCGTAAGATCATATTGACTATTGCTGATGGTAGTGCTTTTACTTTGTCAGATGCTTTATTTGTTCCAAGGATCAAGAAAAATCTGTTATCAATTTCTACATTAGCCAAGATTGGCTTGGTTGTGAAATTTGTTGATGAAAAATGTACAGTTCATGATCTATCAAATGGCGACATGATTATTGCTTCTAGCATTTTATGTTGTGGGCTGTATAAGCGCATAGACTATGAAAAATCTATGAATGATTCAACATGTGCAATACATGATTCTCAAGCTATGTCAGATGCAAAGCTTTGGCATGCATGCTTTGGTCATCTGAATTTTGCTAGTTTGCTACACCTGTAGAAATCTGAAATGGTGTCCTCTTTAACCAAACTTGAGGCACTGCAAAAACATGTCTCTGAAGGCTGTATTTTGGGCAAAATGTAGTGTTCCTCCTTTCCAAACGATGGTTCAATTTGAGCTATTTAGAAATTGCAGCTTGTTCATAGTGATGTCTGTGGTCCTATGCAAACACCCTCTTTTGGAAACTATCTTTACTTCGTGACCTTTATTGATGATTTTTCCAAGCATGCATGGATATATCCATTGAAAACAAAGTCCAAAATGTTCATGTGCTTCAAACACTTTTTGGTTTTGGTTGAAAATATGTTAGCATGTAACATGGGCACCCTCCGTTCTGATCGAGGGGGGGAATACATGTCTTCTGACTTTAATGCATTTTTGGTTGAACGTGGGGTAAGACATCAGTGTATAGTGCCATATACACCTCAATAGAATGGAGTTGTTGAACACAAGAATAGGTCACTCATGGAGATGGTGAGGTGTATGGTCAAGAGTAAGGCTTTACCACATAGTTTCTGGCTTGAGGCTGTCATGTGTGCAGCATATGTACTTAAAACGTGTCCCACTAAAGCACTGTATTCTATCACTCCATATGAGGCTTGGCATGGTCGCAAGCCATCTCTTGCTCATCTGTGTGTTTTTGGTTGTTTGGCATATGCATTAGTGCCTGAACAACTTCGCAAGAAATTGGATGATAAAGTAGTAAAATGTATTTTTGTTGGGTACAGTTCTGAAAGGAAAGGCTATCATCTGTATCATCCACATACTAAAGGCATTTTGGTTAGCCGTGATGTTGTTTGTGTGGAAGATGCTATTCAACCTTTACTTTCATGTATGAAGGATACATCCATTAGCTCCAAAGACATGTATGATACTTTGTTGCCTCTTTTTAAAGGTGGACACCCTAGTGCTGGTCCTAATGAGGCAACTTCCCATGCATTGCAAGTTTCATGTGATGATGTAGATCATTCCATTTTTTATGCATATTTGCATGATGCACTTGTTGATGAGAGACCTGATATTGAGGAGGCAAAGAGTATGCCAAAATGGCTAGTGCATACTTTGTGTGACAAAAAATTAGATGCACCTCTATCATATCGTACTTGTTCACGCTCTCATAGTGCCTCTTTTGCATCAGATTGTTGTGCTATGGCGGCCTCTAGTCTCTGTGATGATGGCTGCAATGCAATTTGAATATGATGCTATCATGAAAAATGGTACTCGGTCTTTATGTGACTGGCCTCCTGGCAAGAAGGCCATTGGCACTAAGTGAGTATACAAGTTGAAGCATAAGCCTAATGGAATAGTTGATAGGTATAAGGCTAGGCTTGTTGCAAAAGGTTATGCTACACTCATCAATAGTATGATCAGCCTTTCAGCAATATTTGCATCTCTTCTTCTTTTGCAAATCAGCATCATTAGAGGAATGAGTGGAGGAGGAAGGTTGAGGCTTTGGTTTTGATGAACCCAAAGTTGAACCATACTTGTTTTTCACTTTTTGTGAGATAGCAAGTGCTTCTGTTCGCTCAATCAAACCACTCTTATTCATTCTAGAGTGCTCTTCTTGCAAAAGAAGAGACATAACCTCATCAAATGCATACATATTAGGACTCCCTTTTGCAGCCAAATAGAGTGTAGTAGCAAAGATTTGAAAAGATTATGGCAATCCTTTCAACAATGTAGAGATGGGTGATGCATCCTAAACAATCTCATCTATGTTTGCCAATTGCTCTTTTCAAGTCCTTGATGCATGTCGCATACATGTCCACATCACTCCCAGAGGGGGATTTGTTGATATATTTAGGTAATGATATGTGTGAACACACTAGGACCACCGGGGCACTTTTTTTCCCTCTTTAGGAGGTTTTTTTCCCTCGGCTTGTATATACGTATATAGCCCTAATGGGTTACTTATCTTTGTACATTCTAGTGGTAATACATTCAGTATTGTGTGTTGTGCTCCAAGCTTCTTCTTCTTCCTTATGTTGTTTGCATGCTTTCGTAGATATCTAACTCCAACATGCAAGAAAACAAATTCCAAGATTTTCTCTCCATTTTCTAGCTAATCAAACAGGTCATTAGAGGACTTGGATACTCTCTCCAAGCAATGGGATAAATCTTGGAGGAATACAGATAATCAGATTGAATTCTCAAATTGAGCAACTTTGAATATCTAAACTAGTATCTGAAAAAAGTAATATATGTATACTAATATCAAAGCCATGAGTCCTCATAGGAACTCTACCATAAGAATAAGAAAAATCAAGATGAGAGAGGTTAGCTCTGAAGCAAAGGCACAAACAAATCAGGTTAATTCTCACAAATCTTATCTAGTGGTCCACAAAGGGTCTAGCATTTTAGAATCATGATACTCAAATTGACAAAAGCAACAGACATTTTTAGTTCCAAAATACCCTTGAATCTGATGTTTAGGAAAAATAGCCATATCAATACATTTTTAAAGATTATGAATAATATTGACAAACACCTTTAATGGAACACCTGCACAGAAAAGTATAACAAAAAGATGTTCCCAAATTATTTCCTAACTGATTCTCTCTTCTCAAACAACTCGAGAATGACACAACCTAGAGGAAAAAAGATAGTCATCTTGACTTCTCATACTCATGTTGTCAGAATATCTACACTAGTGACTCTCATGAGTATCTACGGTTAAGACAAAATAGAGCCAAAAGCCAAACACCCTTAGGGGAACTCTCCAAACAGAATCACCTATAATGGGAGTAAGATGGGCTAGATTCTCCTAAAAAAAACATAATATTAGACTCCTGTCTTTTAGGTCTTAGGTAAATTTCATAAAACCTACTCTGCATATGCTACATGACCACTTCCTCAATATTGCCCATATTTATCTAATCAAAATTTTTAGGACTACATAAAACCAAATTGAACGTTCCATAATTTTATTGATCCGACATCTGCTCCAACATCTTCTGTTGAGCAGGATCTAGTAGCTGAATCCATCATTTTAGCCCATGTAAGTTTTAACCTAATTTTTTGGTCTAAAGAACAAAACATAACACCTATCCTATTACTATTGATACTGAACACACAAATGAGACTTTGTTTCAAAGAGATACTTACAAATGTCACTAACCCAAACATATCTATTCATATCTTTACTAGTCTAGTACTATGCAAAGCTAGAAAATCCTAGGGGGTGAAAATGATTTCGAAACCTCAAGTAAGACTACAACATATGAGGGGCATACCAACGCTGCCTATACCGACGATCACTCCCGATGTTGGTATAAATGTTGGAAAACTCCACTTAAAGATACCGATGGTCAAGTGACCATCAGTATGACCATTTAAAATGGATCGTCCGTCGGTATGAGCATCGGTATAAGCATCGATAATTTATTGGAAATTGCCGATGCTCATACCGACACCCATACCGATGCATATACCGAGGCTGTGTTTTAAACATATCGGGAACCCGAGAGCAAAACTGAACATTTTGCACATGTTTGAGTACTGGTTGTCTTCTGTCCAACTTTCACGCGTGGAGCGAATTGCAACCTGCATTGTCTTCTGCACACACACACACAGATCTCTCTCTCTACACACACATACACACTCTCTCTCTTTGTTTAGATCTCACATCTTGGTAAGTGGTGCACGTACACTTAGCCTTTGTCTTTCTCTATGCTTTAGGTCTTATAATTTCTCTTCTCTTTGATTTCGTAGAAGTTCTTTGGCGTCGATTCTTTGGAATTCGATGATAGACGACATACATTACGCTTTGACGACAACGATCCAAAAGAGGGGCATACTTGTAAGGGATTGTTTTATTCTCTATTGATAGAGAGAGAGAGAGATGAGAGAGAGATAGAGAGAGAAAGAGAGAGAGAAGAGAGAGAGAGAGAGAGAGAGAGAGAGAGAGAGAGAGAGAGAGAGAGAAAGAGAGAGAAAGAGAGAGAGAGAGAGAGATAGAGAGAGTGTTGATATATTTAGGTAGTGATGTGTGTGAACACTCTAGGACCGCCGGGGCACTTTTTTCCCTCTTTAGGAGGTTTTTTTCCCCTAGCTTGTACATACGCCTATTGCCTTAATGGGCTACTTATCTTTGTACATTCTCTAGTAATACATTCAGTATTGTGTGTTTGTGCTCCAAGCTTCTTCTTCTTCCTTGTGTTGTTCGCGTGCTTCCGCAGACGTCTATCTCCAACAATTGGTATCAAAGCAGGTCGTCGCTTCTTCTAGGGCGCCGTCGACACTCCTCCGTTTGCAGTCTCAAATTCGCACGAAATTTGGTGAGCATACTCAGGGTGTTCCCGAGATCAAAACAGCTTCGCTATGTGGTGCCGAAATCGTGATCTGAGCTCGTTTCGGCCTCCAAACACACTATTGCAACGCTTGTGTAGGCTATTTTGTCCTTTTGTGCCAAAGGTATATACCAGTTTCTATTTGCCAGTTTAAGAGTCTCGAAGTCTGCTACAGGTCTAGCAGAACTCGTCTAGGCAGTTCTGTTCAACTTTTTGAGATACAATCAATTTTTTGCATCAAGGTATTTTAGTCACCGGCCATGGCTAAAAGTAGGATGTATTCCGTATGTTGGCTGTTGAGGATAGGTTGGATGGTACCAACTACACATTATGGGCTTATATGATGCGACATGTACTGGTTGCAAAAGGATTGTGGAACATTATGCAGGGTGTTGAAAGACGTCCTGTTACACCTGTAATAACAAGTACTGCAAATACAGGTGTTGGAGCTGATGAAGATGGTGTCGAAGATGATATTCCACAGATTCCTGTTCGTGCTGCTATTTCTGTTGCACCTACTGTAGAGCAGATTCGTTGGGATGGCAGAGATGCCCAGGCACATGCATTGATAGCTTTGTCTGTCAAACGTGCCATTATTCCTCACATTTGCTCTTGCAGAACAACAAAGGATGCTTGTGATACACTTACCACTTTGTACCAGGCTAGGAATGAGGCTCGTGTTGCTTACCTCCGAAAACAGTTGGGGAGTGAGCACATGAATGAAGGTGATTCTATGGACAATTTTCTTACAAAGATCAAAGACCTGAAGGAACAATTGATTTCTGCTGATGAGGTTATACCAGATAGCTCACTTGTGTAGACGGTTCTGAATGGTCTTCCTGATTCATATCAGAGTTTTGCCTCTACTCTTCGGTTGATGATGAAAGGCAATCCGAATGCCTTGTCATTTGAGGAATTAGTCTCTGTTCTGTTGCAGGAAGATCAGTCCAGGCAGAACAGGTCCATTATGCGTGTTGCAGATCAAGCTTTCCTAGCTAGTCAGAAGGGCAAAGGAAAATGGAGCTCTTCTACTAGTAAGCAGAAATCTACAAATGCTGCACAATCGAAGAACCAGGATAAAGATGAGAAGAAATCAGAAAAGCAGAAATTGTTCTGCAAGTACTGTAAAGGAAATGATCATATTATAAAGAACTGTCCAAAACTGGCTGCTAAAGAGGCAAAGAAGAAAGAGGCTTGAATGGTTGTTGCAGAGGCCTCTACACCAAAAACAGAGTCTGCAAATCTTATGCAGGAAGAAGAATGGGCATTTACTACTGTGTGCAGTTTTGACCCATCTTCTCATGATTAGTGCATGTCTGCAGTAGACTCAGATGTTTGGTACTTTGACAGTGGGGCGACCAAACATATTACCTCGCAGTGCAGTTTCTTCTCTTCACTCGAGCCTGTCCCTACAGGGAATATTGTCACATGCGCCAATAACTCCTCTTATCCTGTTATGGGAGTTGGTAAGATCATTCTGACTACTGCTCATGGTAGTTCTTTCACTTTGTCAGATGCTTTATTTGTGCCAGGGATCAAAAAGAACCTGTTATCAGTTTCTGCATTAGCCAAGATTGGCTTGGTTATGAAATTCGTTGATGACAGGTGTACAGTCCATGATCTCTCAAATGGCGATGTGATTATTGCTTCTGGCATTTTATGTTGTGGGCTGTATAAGCTCATAGACTATGAAAGATCTGTGAATGATTCGGCATGTGCAGTTCATGATTCTCAGGCTATGTCACATGCAAAGCTTTGGCATGCACGCTTTGGTCATCTGAATTTTGCTAGTTTGTTACGCCTGCAGAAATCTGAAATGGTGTCCTCTTTGCCCAAACTTGAGGCACCTGGAAAACATGTTTGTGAAGGCTGTATTTTGGGCAAAATGCAGCGTTCTTCCTTTCCAAAAGATGGTTCAGTTCGGGCTACGCAAAAATTGCAGCTTGTACATAGTGATGTCTGTGGTCCTATGCAGACACCCTCTTTTGGAAATTACCTTTACTTCGTGACTTTCATTGATGATTTTTCCAGGCATGCATGGGTATATCTACTCAAAGCAAAGTCCGAAGTGTTCATGTGCTTCAAACAGTTTTTGGTTTTGGCTGAAAATCTGTCAGCATGTAAAATGGGCACCCTCCGTTCTGATCGAGGGGGGGAATATATGTCTTCAGATTTTAATGCATTTCTGGTTGAACGTGGGATAAAACACCAGTGTACAGTGCCGTATACACCTCAACAGAATGGATTTGCTGAACGAAAGAACAGGTCACTCATGGAGATGGCGAGGTGCATGGTCAAAAGTCAGGCTTTACCACATAGTTTCTGGCTTGAGGCTGTCATGTGTGCAACATATGTACTGAACAGGTGTCCCACTAAAGCGTTGCAGTCTATCACTCCATATGAGGCTTGGCATGACCGCAAGCCATCTGTTGCTCATCTGCGTGTTTTTGGTTGTTTGGCATATGCATTAGTGCATGAACAACATCGCAGAAAATTGGATGATAAGGCAGTAAAATGTATTTTTGTTGGGTACAGTTCTGAAAGTAAAGGCTATCGTCTGTATCATCCACAGAATAAACGCATTCTGGTTAGCCGTGATGTTGTCTTTGTGGAAGATGCTATTCAACCATTGCTTTCATGTACTAAGGAGACATCTGTTAGCTCCAAAGACATGTATGATACTTTGATGCCTCTTTTTACAGGTGGAAAGGCTAGTGCTGGTCCTAATGAGGCAACTTCTCAGCCTTTGCAGGTTTCATATGATTTTAAGGCTGATTTGCATGCCTCATTTGAGATGTCTGATTTGGGGCATTTGCATCACTATTTGGGCATTCAGTTTATGCACGTTGATGGTGGAATGGCTTTGTGTCAAACGAAATATATTGACACATTATTGCAGCGTTTTGGCCTTGAAGACTGTAAGCCTATTGCCACTCCTATGGATACAGGTTTACGATTGAGTCTTCATGATGCTGGAGATGCATTTGATGTTGTTCTCTATCAACAGGCTATTGGATGCTTGATTTACTTATGCATTACTCGGCCAGATATTCAGTTTGCTGTCTCACAGATGAGCAGGTTTATGCATTGCCCAGGAGTCACGCATTGGAAAGCAGTTAAGCGCATCTTTCGCTACTTGAGTGGTACTCGACTACTTGGGTTGTTTTATCCCAAGGGGGGATCACTACCGCCAGATTTGCATGCTTTTTCTGACTCAGATTGGGCTGGTTGCTATGACACTCGTGTGTCCACCAATGGTTTTTGCTTCATGCTTGGTAGCTCATGTATATCTTGGTTGAGCAAGAAGCAGCCTACTATGGCCACTTCCAGTTGTGAGGCTGAGTATAGGGCAGCTTTCACAACGACTATTGAGTGTGTGTGGCTCAGACGCCTTATGGCTGATTTGGGTGTTGGCCAATCTTTTGCCACCACCATCTTCACTGACAGTCAGGGCGCATTGTCAGTTGCGAGGAACCCTGTGTTCCATGCTCGCACTAAGCACATTGAGGTGCATTATCACTATGTCAGGGAGAGGTTCTCTACTAGGGAGATCAGCTTGACATATGTGCCCACGCAGGAGAACATTGCAGACCTTTTCACGAAGGCTCTACCTAGGGAGAAGTTTGAAGCTTTCTGCAAAGCTTTAGGCTTACTTCCTTTTGTGGAGTGATTTCCACATAGCTTGGCACTTCCTTATACATGAGTGCCAGCTCCTTGTTCACCGCATCACTCCCAGGGGGGATTTGTTGATATATTTAGGTAGTGATGTGTGTGAACACTCTAGGACCGCCGGGGCACTTTTTTCCCTCTTTAGGAGGTTTTTTTCCCCCGGCTTGTACATACGCCTATTGCCCTAATGGGCTACTTATCTTTGTACATTTTGTAGTAATACATTCAGTATTGTGTGTTTGTGCTCCAAGCTTCTTCTTCTTCTTCCTTGTGCTGTTCGTGTGCTTCCGCAGACGTCTATCTCCAACAGAGAGATGAGCAAGAAAGAGAGATAGAGAGATAAAGAGATAAAGAGAGAGAGAGAGTGAGAGATAAAGAGAGATGAAAGAGAGGAAGATAGAGATAGGAAGATAGAGCATACATACACACACATACACACACACATCTACACATGCATACATACACACATACATGTACACACATCCATACATACACACATATACTGTAGGAAAGTGAATTGATTCCCTCCAACAACCATTCCCACCTTCATTTGAATTCAAATTCCACTCGTAGAAGTCATGTAACACTTGTAGAGGCTATATAAAGACTTGAAATCACTTGTACAATATATGGAAGTGTTTGTTTTTGCATAATCTCTGTGTTCTACGTTCTTATTCGTATCTGGCTTGTCTATCGTTCTTGTTGTCTACCAACGATCTTGGTACTGTTGATAAACTTCATAACGTTAGGGAGATAACTATACTATCAGTCTGAATGTTACTGTGTAACGATTGGAGTACTCAGAGTATCTTGGCAATCTTCTACGTAGACTAATGGTACTGTGTGTATCTGTATTTGTTACCTAGTGATCTCCATTGAGATTGCGAGTTCCATTACTGTTGTCTTAGTAAGTTGTTTATGCATCCCTGTTGGATTGAGCTTTATTCGAATAATCAATAAGATAATGAACAATGTTACCTATTGGAGTGTTTCTTTTGATAAGGAGGTTCCCATACATGCTTTGAGTTCTTAGCACATCGGCAAAAGATTTGGAAGGTGATCCATTACTTGTTGTAGAGACTTGTTGACCTACTACTTCGAAGGATCTTCCATCAAAGCCTTGACTAGCTATTGTGCTCATGCTTGCCACACATATGGGTGAGCCATGTTGAACAAAAGCATTCCATAATGCAACTTGCAAAGCCATTGGAGCTAGGTTTTACCTCTAATGAAGACCTCCAAGTTGAAAGGAAAAGAAGACACTCTTACTTGGAATGCTCAAGAAAAGATTATCTCTTAGTCGAGCCTCTAGAATGAAGGCTGACAATCTCCTCCCTGTCACTCGCATAAATGTCTACCCCAATTGGGGGGGGGATATGAGTGCATAGAGAAGCTTAAGCATGACACAAGTGAGCAACCATAGAAACCCTAGCTCATTCACCTTCAGAGCATAGTTTTTCTCCACCTACTCAATTTCTGAAAAGATTCTTGTGTCATAAATTCTATATTGTGTTGTAATCCAAGCTCATTCTACTTTCTTGTGATGTTTATGTACTTTTGTAGACCTTGAAATCCAAGAATTTGTATAAGAGTAGCTTGTTGCTTCATCTAGCATGTTTTTGATACCCCTCAGGTCACAGTCTCAAAATCACAATAAAATTTTTGAGCATACTCGGGGCAATTAGGAGTTCAAAACATCTTCACTTTTTGGCATCAAAATTTTGATTTGAGCTTCTTTTGGCCTCCGAACACAATGTCATAGCAACTATGTGGGCAATTTTGTCCTTTTGTGCAAACATATATATAGGTTTCTATTCACTAGTACAAGTTCCTGAAAGTGCATCAAAAGTTTAGCATAGCTCAATAAGATGTTTCTATTCAACTTTTTGAGACACAATCAAATTTTCATCATCATATTTAGTCACTAGCTATGGCTAAAACCAATGATGTACTCCATATGTTGGATATTTAGGATAAGTTAAAAGGTAGTAATTACCCATTGTGGGAATATATGATGTGTCATGTATTGGTAGCAAAATGGTTGTGGAATATTGTGCAGGTCATGTTGTAGCTCTTGTTGCACCTACTACGAAGCATCTTTGTTGGGATGCCAAAGATGCATATGCACATGCATTGATAGCCTTATATGTTAGATGTGAGAATATCCCTCATATTCACTCGTGGAAGAAAAAAAAAAGATGCTTGTACTCTAATAACATTATACCAATAAAAAAATGAGGCTCTAAGTTAACTACCTTTGAAAATAGTTGGAGAGTGAGCATATGAATGAAAGCGATTCTATGGATAGTTTTTTTACAAAGATCAAAGATTTCTAGCAGTTGATTTCTACTTATGAAATCATTCCAAATAGTTCACTTGTGCAAACTATCCTTAATGGTTTTCTAAATTCATATCAAAGTTTTTATTATACTCTTCTATTGATGATGAAAGGCAATCAAAATCCTTAACATTTGAAGAATTAGTCTCAATTTTGTTGCAAGAAGATTAGTCTAGCTCGAAGAAGGAAGACAAAGATGATTAGGAAAAAGAAAAACAAAAATAGTTTTGCAAATATTATAAGGCAAGTGATCATGTCATAAAGAGCTCACTGAAACTGCCTACAAAAGGGGAAAAGAAGAATGAGGCTAGAATGTTTATTGCAGTTCCCTCTATGCTTAAAATAGAGTCTGCTAATCTTCTTCATAAGAAAAAATTGGCATCTACTAATTTTTGCAACTATGACCCATCCTCTCATGGGCAATGCATGTCTAGAGTAGAATCAAATGTCTAGTACTTTGATAGTAGGCAACCAAAAATCACTACAACATATGAGGGGCATACTGACGCTGCATATACCGACGGTCATAGTCGGCGTCAGTATAGCCCTCGGAAAATCTGACTAAGAGATACCGACGGTCAAGTGACCGTCGGTATGACCGTTTTAAACGGATCATTGGTGTGGCCCGCAGCCGCCGGTACAAGCGTCGGTATAAGCGTCAGTATGAGCGTCCGTATAAGCGTCGGTAATTTACTGGCATCTACCGACGCGTATACTGACGTCCATACCGGCGCCTATACCGACGGCGAATTTTTAAACATACCGCGAACCCGAGAGCAAAACTTCACATTTCTACGCGTGTTTGAGTACTGTCGGTCTATTGTCGAACTTGCGTGCGCGAACCTGCATTGTCTTGTGCACACACACACACATGGATCTCTCTCTCTACACACACACACTCTCTCTCGGCTTAGCTCTCACATCTCGGTAAGTGCTGCACGTACTGTTAGCATTTGTGTTTCTCTATGCTTTAGGGTTTCTAATTTCCCTTTTTGTTGATTTTGCAGAAGTTCGTTGGCGTCGATTGTTTGGAATTGGACGAGAGACGACCTACATTACGCTTTGACGACAACGATTCAAAGAGAGACATACTTGTAAGTGATTCTTTTATTCGCTATTGATAGAGAGAGAAGGAGAGAGAGAGAGAGAGAGAGAGAGAGAGAGAGAGAGAGAGAGAGAGAGAAAGAGAGAGAGAGAAAGAGAGAGAGAGAGAGAGAGAGAGAAAGAGAGAGAGAAGAGAAAGGAAGTACACATTAATTTACACATGCATACATACACACATACATGTACACACATGCATGCTTACATACACACACCTATACACACATGCATGCTTACATACACACACATATACACATATGCATGCATACACACACACATAAATTTACACACATGCATACACACATACATACACACACATATATACACATATGCATACATACACATACACACACACACATATACACACATACATACACACACGCATATATACACACATATACACACATGCATGCATACATACACACACATATTCCGGCATGCTTGCATACACATATATACGCACATGCATACATACACACATGCATGTATACATACACACACATGTATACACATGCATACACATACACACACATACACATACATGCATGCATACATACACACACGTACACACATGCACACACATGCATGCCTACATACACACACATACACATACACACACATACACATACACACACATGTATACACATGTATACATACACACACACACACACATGTACACATGCATACATACACACACATATATACACACATGCATACATACACACATATAATCCTATTTTTATTTTGAAGTTTTTGTTTTACATCAAATATATAAAAATAGGATTAGGGTTTTAGGGTTAAATATTTAAGATTAGGGTTTTAGGGTTTTAAATAGGATTAGGGTTTTAGGGTTAAATATTTAAGATTAGGGTTTTAGGGTTTTAGGTCTAGATATTTAAGATTAGGGTTTTAGGGTTTAGTATTTCAGATTTAAGTCTAAGTCTTTCTGATTAGGGTTTTAGGATTTTAATACGTAGATAACATATATACACAAACACACATATACATATAATACATACATACATGTAGATACACATGCATACAAAAATATACATATTTTAGATTTAAATCTTTAAGATTAGGGTTTTAGGGTTATAACACCTACATAACATATATGCACACATACACATACACATATAATACATATATACATGTATATACACATGTATACAGAAATATACATATTTTAGGTCTAGATATTTAAGATTAGGGTTTTAGGGTTTAGTATTTCAGATTTAAATCTAAGTCTTTCTGATTAGGGTTTTAGGATTTTAATATGTAGATAACATATATACACAAACACACATATACATATAATACATACATACATGTAGATACACATGCATACAAAAATATACATATTTTAGATTTTAATCTTTAAGATTAGGGTTTTAGGGTTATAACACCTACATAACATATATGCACACATACACATACACATGTAATACATATATACATGTATATACACATGTATACAGAAATATACATATTTTAGGTCTAGATATTTAAGATCAGGGTTTTAGGGTTTAGTATTTCAGATTTAAGTCTAAGTCTTTCTGATTAGGGTTTTAGGATTTTAATACGTAGATAACATATATACACAAGCACACATATACATATAATACATACATACATGTAGATACACATGCATACAAAAATATACATATTTTAGATTTAAATCTTTAAGATTAGGGTTTTAGGGTTATAACACCTACATAAGATATATGCACACATACACATGCACATGTAAATTAGTATTTCATATTTAAGTCTAAGTCTTTCTGATTAGGGTTTTAGGATTTTAATACGTAGATTACATATATACACAAACACACATATACATATAATACATACATACATGTAGATACACATGCATACAAAAATATACATATTTTAGATTTAAATCTTTACGATTAGGGTTTTAGGTTTATAACACCTACATAAGATATATGCACACATACACATGCACATGTAATACATATATACATGTATATACACATGTATACAGAAATATACATATTTTAGGTCTACATATTTAAGATTAGGGTTTTAGGGTTTAGTATTTCAGATTTAAGTCTAAGTCTTTCTGGCTAGGGTTTTAGGATTTTAATACGTAGATTACATATATACACAAACACACATATACATATAATACATACATACATGTAGATACACATGCATACAAAAATATACATATTTTAGATTTAAATCTTTAAGATTAGGGTTTTAGGTTTATAACACCTACATAAGATATATGCACACATACACATGCACATGTAATACATATATACATGTATATACACATGTATACAGAAATATACATATTTTAGGTCTACATATTTAAGATTAGGGTTTTAGGGTTTAGTATTTCAGATCTAGAATTTTAAGATTAGGGTTTTAATTAAATATATATAATTAAATATATAAAAATAGGATTACGTAAGGAAAAAAATCTGAATATATAAATAAATATATATATAAAATAAGATAATTATATACATAAATAAATATAAAAAGAACTAGTGTTTTAAATAATTTGATTAAATATTTATAATTAAATATATAAAATTAAATATATAAAAATAGGATTACGTAAGGAAAAAAAATCTGAATATATAAATAAATATATATATAAAATAAGATAATTATATACATAAATAAATATAAAAAGAACTAGTGTTTTAAATAATTTAATTAAATATATATAATTAAATATATAAAATTAAATATATAAAAATAGGATTACATAAGGAAAAAAATCTGAATATATAAATAAATATATATATAAAATAAGATAATTATATACATTAATAAATATAAAAAGAACTAGTGTTTTAAATAATTTAATTAAATATATATAATTAAATATATAAAATTAAATATATAAAAATAGGATTACATAAGGAAAAAACATCTGAATATATAAATAAATATATATATAAAATAAGATAATTATATACATTAATAAATATAAAAAGAACTAGTGTTTTAAATAATTTATTTAAATATATATAATTAAAGATATAAAATTAAATATATAAAAATAGGATTACGTAAGGAAAAAAAATCTGAATATATGAATAAATATATATAAAAAATAAGATAATTATATACATAAATAAATATAAAAAGAACTAGTGTTTTAAATAATTTATTTAAATATTTATAATTAAATATATAAAATTAAATATATAAAAATAGGTTTATGTAAGCAAAAAAAATCTGAATATATGAATAAATATATATATAAAATAAGATAATTATATACATAAATAAATATAAAAAGAACTAGTGTTTTAAATAATTTAATTAAATATTTATAATTAAATATATAAAATTAAATATATAAAAATAGGATTACATAAGAAAAAAATCTGAATATATAAATAAATATAGATATAAAATAAGATAATTATATACATAAATAAATATAAAAATTACTAGTGTTTTAAATTATTTAATTAAATATATATAATTAAATATAATTAAGTAAAGAAAAAATCTGAATATATAAATAATATATAAATACACAAACACACATACTTATATACCTATCTATATTCACATATATATACATATACACATATATATACACATGCATACATATATATACATGTTTTAGTTCTAGGTCATTTGGATTAGGGTTTTAGGGTTTTAACACGTACATAACATATATACACACATACACATACACATATACTACATATATACATGTATATACACATGTGTATAGAAATATACATAATTTAGGTCTAGATCTTTAAAATTAGGGTTTTAGGGTTTAGGCATACATATAACTTAATTAAGAGGAAAAAAATCTGAATAAAGAAATAAATATATATATAAAATAGGATCAATCAAGAAAAAATCCAAATATATAGATAAAATAGGATAGCTATATAGATTAGGGTTTTAAAACTAGGATTTTAAGTTTTTTTAGGTTTTTAAGTATTTAGGTATTTAAGAGTTAGATTTTTAGGTTTAATAAAAAAACAAATGTTCTAAAATGTTCTAAAATGTCCATATTGTAGCAGATGGCTTCTTTGGATCCGTTGAAATGGAGTGAACAGGATAAAGATAGGAAGAATTATATCACACAGACGATTTACCAGGAGTTCCGACCAGCCGATGGACAGTCGATTGTCAGTTCAGAGTGGATTCTGCATACCGCACGTGAGGTCATGTCGCATCAACGATCCGAGGCTCGTGATGCATTCAGAGAAGGCTTAACAAAGCCTGTGTGGTTAGATGCTGAGGAGTGGGACATGATTCGTGATGAGCAGCAGCACACTCCTGATCGATATCGCCAACAGCGAAATGCCGCAGCCACACGTCTAGACACGATTGGACCGTCACATTTGGGCAGTGGCGGATATGACACGATGCGTCATGAGTTTGTAAGTACCATTTCATTTATTGAATTTATTTGTGTTAAATTTCTCATATATATTTCTCTAATCTTTTTATATTTGTTTCAGGAGCTGGCAATGGGTCGTCCTCCAACACGAACGGAGGAGTCTTATGGATATAGTCATGGGTTGACTGCACTATTGCAGGACTTGGAGGGATGCGGTGCGGTAGTTTCATGGGAGCGTTTACGATGAGATAATTAATTTATAAACTTGGTTTTTACTTGTTTGTAATTTTCATGTGAATTTATCTCATTCCATTAATGTTCTTTGTTGCAGGACTATTGATATGGAACGTTCTTTGCATGTGTATGGCAGTGGAAGACCAATATTTTGTATTTGATTTCCATATGGCAATACATTGCTTTGCCACATTTTGTAAAAGCGTCATATATGACAGTGGTTTGCCACACTCTTGTACATGCTTCATTATTGAAATATATAACTTCTTCTGTAGATGGTTCATTGTTCATTCTGATTATCGATCTCTTTTGTGTACAATAATACTCTGTTTCATGAAATCATATTTCGGTTGTCATTAGAGTACACATCACATGTACTCGGTTTTTTTTGGGCAGAGTGTATTGTCTTTTGTTCAGCAACATCATGGTAATGTTGTTGTAGCAAAAGACAAAACATTCTGCCCAAAAACAATTTTGCAGGTATGGTCGTCGGTATAAGCGACGGTACTCCCAGTAGTGTCATCGGAATAACCGTCGGTACACCCAAGAGGCGATGCAGCAGAAGCCGATTATCGACGCATATACCGACGGTTATAGCGACGCATATACCGACGCTTTTACCGACGTTTATACCAACGACTACACTGACGCCTATACCGACTCTTTGGTACCGACGCGGAAACCGACCTTTACACCGGCGTCACGGCAAATAAAGCCGCGTTCATTTTCCTCGGTAAAAACCTCGGTATACCATCGATCTGTTGTAGTGAATATTACCTCATAGTGTAGTTTCTTTAGTTCACTTGAGTTTGTCCCTATAGGGAATATTGTCAATGTGCTAACAACTCTCTTATCTTGTAATGGGGGTTTGGAAAATCATTCTAATTATTGTTGATAGTAGTTCCTTCACATTGTAATATGCCTTGTATGTGCCTAGGATCATAAAAATCTCTTGTCAGTTTCAAAATTAGCCAAGTTTCACTTGATTATCAAATTCCTTGATGATAGATATGCAGTTCATGATCTCTTGAATGGTGATGCTATTATTGCTTTTGGCATTTTATTTCATGGGCTACATAATCTCATAAACTACACAAAATCTATGAATCACTTAGTATGTACAATTCATGATTCTTAGGCTGTCTCAGATGCAAAGCTTTGCCATGCACACTTTGGTCATTTGAATTTTGCTAGCTTGCTGTACCTACAAATATATGAACTTTCCCGTGCACAAACTTGAGGCACCTTCTAAACATGTTTGTGAAGGATGTATTTTGGGAAAAATGTAGCATTCCTCCTTTCCAAAAGATGATCAAGTTAGAGCTTCTCATAAATTGTAACTTTTCCATAGTGATGTCTATGTTCATATGCAAAGTCCTGAGTATTCATGTGCTTTAAAGAGTTCCTCTTTATCGCTGAAAATCTGTCAACGTGTAAGATGGGCACCCTCTATTTTGATCAGTGGGTACATATCTTTTAAAGTTCAAAGAATTGCTAACTTTGTGGGATAAAACATCAATGTACAATGTCGTATATATCTCAATAAAATGAAGTTGCTAAAGGAAAAAATAAGTCTCTCATGAGAGTGGTGAGGTGTATGGTCAAAATCAAGTTTTACCATATAGCTTCTCACTTGAGGCTATTATGTGTGTAGCATATGTACTTAATAGGTGTCCCAACAAAGCACTCCAATCGATCACTCCATATGAGGCTTGGCATGGTTGCAAGCCATCTATTGCTAATTGGCATGTCTTTGATTGTCAAACATATGCATTAGTGCATGAACAACAATGTAGAAAACTTGATGATAAAGTAGTGAAATGTGTTTTTGTTGGGTACAGTTCTAAACTCCAATCCTATCATCTATATCATGGACACACAAAATGCATTGTGGTTAGTTGTGATGTTATTTTTGGGGAAGAATTAATAAACCTTACTTTCATGTACCAAGGCGACATCTGTTACATCAAAGAATATGTATGACACTTTGTTGCCTCTTTTTATAGGTGGATGGTCAAGTCCTAGCTCAAATGAGGCAATTTCTAAACCTTTGTAGGTTCCAAATTATGATGAAGATCGTTCCACTTTTGATGCAAATTTACATGGTGCACTTTAAGGGGCTAAAAACACGCTTAATTGGTTGGTGTAGACTTTGAGATATTGCAAATTAGATGCACCTTTCTCATATCATACTCATTGAGGTTCTCATAGTGATTGCTTTCCATCAAATTGTTATGCAATGGATGTCTCTAGTCTTTTTGATGAGAATGAGCCTTTTTCTTTTGATGAATCATAGAATTCAGAAAATTAGAGGGCTAATATGCAATCAAACTATGATGCTATAGGAAGAATGTTACTCAGTCTTTATGTGATTTTCCACTAGAAAAAAAGGCCATTGGCTCTAAAATGGGTATACAAGTTGAAACATAAGCGTGATGGAATAGTTGATAGGTATAAGGCTAGGCTCATTGCCAAAGGTTATGCGCAAGAGAGAGGCCTTTTTTTATGATATTTTTTCTCCCACATTTCAAATTACTACTATCCATAGCGATTCTGCACTTGCATCTCATCATGGTTGGAATGAACATCATTGAATGGTGACTGTTGGAGATAGACGTCTACGGAAGCACGCGAACAACACAAGGAAGAAGAAGAAGTTTGGAGCACAAACACACAATACTGAATGTATTACTAGAGAAAGTACAGAGATGAGTAGCCCATTAGGGCAATAGGCGTATATACAAGCCGGGGGAAAAAAACCTCCTAAAGAGGGAAAAAAGTGCCCCGGCAGTCCTAGAGTGTTCACACACATCACTACCTAAATATATCAACAAATCCCCCCGGGGAGTGATGCAGTGAGCAAGGAGCTGGCACTCATGTATAAGGAAGTGCCAAGTTATGTGGAAATCACTCCACAAAAGGAAGTAAGCCCAAAGCTTTGTGGAAAGCTTCAAACTTCTCCCTAGGCAGAGCCTTCGTGAAAAGATCTGCAATGTTCTCCTGCGTGGGCACATATGCCAAGCTGATCTCCCTAGCAGAGAACCTCTCCCTGACATAGTGATAATGCACCTCAATGTGCTTAGTGAGAGCATGGAACACAGGGTTCCTCGCAACTGCCAATGCGCTCTGACTGTCAGTGAAGATGGTGGTGGCAGAAGAATGGCCAACACCCAAATCAGCCATAAGGCATCTGAGCCACACACACTCAACAGTCGCTGTGAAAGCTTCCCTATACTCAGCCTCACAACTAGAAGTGGCCACAGTAGGCTGCTTCTTGCTCAACCAAGATATACATGAGCTACCAAGCATGAATCAAAAACCACTGGTGGACACACGAGTGTCATAGCAACCAGCCCAATCTGAGTCAGAAAAAGCATGCAAATCTGGCGGTAGTGATCCCCCCTTGGGATAAAACAATCCAAGTAGCCGAGTACCACTCAAGTAGTGAAAGATGCGCTTAACCGCTTTCCAATGCGTGACTCCTGGGCAATGCATAAACCTGCTCATCTGTGAGACAGCAAACTGAATATCTGGCCGAGTAATGCATAAGTAAATCAAGCATCCAACAGCCTGCTGATAGAGAACAGCATCAAATGCATCTCCAGCATCATGAAGACTCGATCGTAAACCTGTCTCCATAGGAGTGGCAATAGGCTTACAGTCTTCAAGGCCAAAACGCTGCAATAATGTGTCAATATATTTCGTTTGACACAAAGCCATTCCACCATCAACGTGCATAAACTGAATGCCCAAATAGTGATGCAAATGCCCCAAATCAGAAATCTCAAATGAGGCATGCAAATCAGCCTTAAAATCAGCAATATGTGTCTCAATAGGACCAGTGAGCAGCATGTCATCAACATAGACAACAATGATCAGAAGCACATCATTAGCACGTTTAACATATAAGGTGCTTTCAGTTGGACTGTTTTCAAAACCATGTGCAATCAGATAGGCATGTATCTTCTCATACCAAGCACGTGGTGCTTGCTTTAAACCATATAATGCCTTCTTTAACCTGCAAACCTAGTTTTCATGCCCTTTCTGCACAAAGCCACGGGGCTGAAAAACATACACTTCTTCATGCAAGTCACCATTCAGAAATGTTGTTTTAATGTCCAACTGATGTACATTCCAACCATGATGGGCTGCAAGTGCACAAATGCTCCGAACAGTAGTCATACGACATGTAGGTGCAAAGGTCTCATCAAAATCAATGCCTCTTTCCTGTGCATAACCCTTTGCAACAAGCCTAGCCTTAAACCTGTCAACTGTACCATCAGGTTTACGCTTCAGCTTGTATACCCACTTAGTGCCAATGGCCTTCTTGCCAGGAGGCAAGTCACATAAAGACCATGTACCATTCTTCATTATAGCATCATATTCAGATTGCATAGCAGCCATCAACAAGTTTTGGCATAGCAGCCATTTTGGCATAGTTTTTGTCTGCTCAATATCAGCTCTCTCATCAACAAGTGCATCATGTAAATCCGCATCAGAAATGGAATGATCTGCATCATCATATGAAACCTGCAAAGGCTGAGAAGTTGCCTCATTAGGACTAGCACTAGCCTTTCCACCTGTAAAAAGAGGCATCAAAGTATCATACATGTCTTTGGAGCTAACAGATGTCTCCTTAGTACATGAAAGCAATGGCTGAATAGCATCTTCCACAAAGACAACATCACGGCTAACCAGAATGCGTTTAGTCTGTGGATGATACAGACGATAGCCTTTACTTTTAGAACTGTACCCAACAAAAATACATTTTACTGCCTTATCATCCAATTTTCTGCAATGTTGTTCAGGCACTAATGCATATGCCAAACAACCAAAAACACGCAGATGAGCAACAGATGGCTTGCGGTCATGCCAAGCCTCATATGGAGTGATAGACTGCAACGCTTTAGTGGGACACCTGTTCAGTACATATGCTGCACACATGACAGCCTGAAGCTAGAAACTATGTGGTAAAGCCTGACTTTTGACCATGCACCTCGCCATCTCCATGAGTGACCTGTTCTTTCGTTCAGCAACTCCATTCTGTTGAGGTGTATACAACACTCTACACTGGTGTTTTATCCCACGTTCAGCCAAAAATGCATTAAAATCTGAAGACATATATTCCCCCCCTCGATCAGAACGGAGGGTGCCCATTTTACATGCTGACAGATTTTCAGCCAAAAACAAAAACTGTTTGAAGCAGATGAACACTTCGGACTTTGCTTTGAGTGGATATACCCATGCATGCCTGGAAAAATCATCAATGAAAGTCACGAAGTAAAGGTAATTTACAAGCTGCAATTTCTGCGTAGCCCGAACTGAACCATCTTTTGGAAAGGAAGAACACTGCATTTTGCCCAAAATACAGCCTTCACAAACATGTTTTCCAGGTGCCTCAAGTTTGGGCAAAGAGGACACCATTTCAGATTTCTGCAGGCGTAACAAACTAGCAAAATTCAGATGACCAAAGCGTGCATGCCAAAGCTTTGCATGTGACATAGCCTGAGAATCATGAACTGCACATGCCGAATCATTCACAGATCTTTCATAGTCTATGAGCTTATACAGCCCACGACATAAAATGCCAGAAGCAATAATCACATCGCCATTTGAGAGATCATGGACTGTACACATGTCATCAATGAACTTCACAACCAAGCCAATCTTGGCTAATGCAGAAACTGATAATAGGTTCTTTTTGATCCCTGGCACAAATAAAGCATCTGACAAAGTGAAAGAACTACCATCAGCAGTAGTCAGAATGATCTTACCAACTCCCATAACAGGATAAGAGGAGTTATTGGCGCATGTGACAGTATTCCTTGTAGGGGCAGGCTTGAGTGAAGAGAAGAAACTGCACTGCGAGGTAATATGTTTTGTGGCCCCACTGTCAAAGTACCAAACATCTGAGTCTACTGCAGACATGCACTGATCATGAGAAGATGGGTCAAAACTGCAGACAGTAGTAAACGCCCATTCTTCTTCCTGCACAAGATTTGCAGGCTCTGTTTTTGGTGTAGAGGCCTTTGCAACAACCATTCCAGCCTCTTTCTTCTTTGCCTCTTTAGCAGCCATTTTTGGACAGTTCTTTATAATATGATGATTTCCTTTATAGTACTTGCAGAACAATTTCTGCTTTTCTGATTTCTTCTCATCTTTATCCTAGTTCTTCGATTGTGCAGCATTTGCAGATTTCTGCTTACTAGTAGAAGAGCTCCATTTTCCTTTGCCCTTCTGACTAGCCAGGAAAGCTTGATCTGCAACACGCATAATAGACCTGTTCTGCCTGGATTGATCTTCCTGCAACAGAACAGAGACTAATTCCTCAAATGACAAGGCATTCAGACTGCCTTTCATCATCAACCGAAGAGTAGAGGCAAAACTCTGATATGAATCAGGAAGACCATTCAGAATGGTCTGCACAAGTGAGCTATCTGGTATAACCTCATCAGCAAAAATGAATTGTTCCTTCAGGTCTTTGATCTTTGTAAGAAAATTGTCCATAGAATCACCTTCATTCATGTGCTCACTCTCCAACTGTTTTCGGAGGTAAGCAACACGAGCCTCATTCCTAGCCTGGTACAAAGTGGTAAGTGTATCCCAAGCATCCTTTTTTGTTCTGCAAGAGCGAATGTGAGGAATAATGGCACGTTTGATACACAAAGCTATCAATGCATGTGCCTGGGCATCTCTGCCATCCCAACGAATCTGCTCTGCAGTAGGTGCAACAGAAACAGCAGCACGAACAGGAATCTGCGGAATATCATCTTCGACACCATCTTCATCAACTCCAACACCTGTATTTGCAGTACCTGTGGTTACAGGTGTAACAGGACGTCTTTCAACACCCTGCACAATGTTCCACAATCCTTTTGCAACCAGTACATGTCGCATCATATAAGCCCATAATGGGAAGTTGGTACCATCCAACTTATCCTCAACAGCTAACATACGGAATACATCACTGCTTTCAGCCATGGCCGGTGACTAAAATACCTTGATGCAAAAAATTGACTGTATCTCAAAAAGTTGAACGGAACAACCCAGACGAGTTCTACTAGACCTGTAGCAGACTTTGAGACGCTTAAACTGGCGAACAGAAACTGGTATATACCTTTGGCACAAAAGGACGAAATAGTCTGCACAAGTGCTATGATAGTGCGTTTGGAGGCCGAAATGAGCTCAGATCGCGATTTCGGCACCACAGAACGAAGCTGTTTTGATCTCGGAAACACCTTGAGTATGCTCACCAAATTTCGTGCAAATCTGAGACTGCAAACAGAGGAGTGTCGAGGGCGCCCTAGAAGAATGGACGACCTGATCTGATACCAATTGTTGGAGATAGACGTCTACGGAAGCACGCGAACATCACAAGGAAGAAGAAGAAGCTTGGAGAACAAACACACAATACTGAATGTATTACTAGAGAAAGTACAAAGATGAGTAGCCCATTAGGGCAATAGGTGTATATACAAGCCGGGGGAAAAAAACCTCCTAAAGAGGGAAAAAAGTGCCCCGGCAGTCCTAGAGTGTTCACACACATCACTACCTAAATATATCAACAGTGACTTACATGAAGTGTGTGTATTTCAAGCAGTGGTTTTGTGCTGAAAGCGCATGAAAACAAATGCTTCAGGTTTAAAAACACATTATGTGGTTTGTAGCAAGTACCAAATGCTTGGTATGAGAAGATACATGCATACTTGCTAGCACATGGTATTGAGAACAGTCTAACAAAGAGCACCTTATATGTTAAATGTGCAGATGATGTACTTATGATCATTGTTGTATATGTTGATGATATGTTGCTCATGGTCCTATTGAGAAGCATGTTACTGAATTTATTGCTAATTTGCATGCCTATTTTGAGATGTTAGATTTGTGGCGTTTGCATCGTTATTTGGACATTGTGTTTATGCAAGTTGATGTTGGAATATCTTTGTGTCAAACAAAACAGATTGATACATTATTTGGACGTTTTAGCCTTGAGAATTTCAAACCTATTGCCACTCCGATGGAAATAGTTTTATGGTCAGAGTCTTCATGATGTTAAGGATGCATTTGATGTTGTTCACTATCAACACGATATTGGATGATTGATTAACTTATGCACAACGCAACCTGATATTCATTTTGATGTTTCTTGGATTATGACATTTATGCATTGCATAGGTGTCAAGCACGAGTAGGTGATTAAGTGCATCTTTCTCTACATGTGCGGTACCTGACCACTTGGATTGTTTTATCCTAAGGGGGGATCATTACTTCCTTTAATGCTTTTTATAACAAACTCGTCTCATATGCTATAACACATGTGCATCCATCAATGGTATTTGCTTCATGTTTGGTAGTTAGTGCATATCCTGGTTGATCAAGAAGTAGGCTACTATGGCCACTTCTAGTTGTGAGGCTTTGTAAAGGATATATCTCATAATGATTGTTGAGTGTGTATGTGTGCATTGAGGTGCACTATTATTATGTCAAGGAGAGGTTCTCTAATGGAGAGATCGGTTTGGCTTATATGCACATAGAAGATAATTTTGGAGACCATTTCACAAAGGCTCTTCCTAGGAAGAAGTTTGGAGTTTTGCTTAGATCTTTGGGCTTACTTCCTTTTGTGAATTTATTTCTTTCAACCTTGCTTGAAACTTCATTACACATGAGTGCCACCTCCTTCAATGCATCACTCCAAGGGGGATTTGTTCATATAGTTTGGTAGTGATGTGTGTGAACACACTTAAGAGCTTTGGGGCACTTTTCTCCCTCTTTAGGAGGGTTGTTTTCCCTAGCTTCTATATATGACTATAACCCTAATGGATAATATTTGTACATGCAATTGGTAATACATTCAGTATTGTTTTGTTCTCCAAGCTTCTTCAGCTTCTTCTTTGTGTTGTTTATGTGCTTCTATAGACCTTGAACTCCAACAAAATTTGCGTGATTTATCACCTAATCCATGTGAATATTCCTAATTATAGATCCTTGGTTTTTTTTCTTTGAGCTAGCAATGGAGAGCTTGCATTTTCGCTATATCTCTTTCTTTGCATGATGGTAAAGCTCAAGAGTAAATTGATTATATTATATTTTCTATTAGCTAGTAATCCCATCGTAAGGAATAAAGCATCTCCTTAAGGAATCTACCCCCATCCCCTCCCCCAAGCAAGGAAGGCATGGCAATATTTGAAGCTTTATATAATGGACTTTGTCAAGGTTTGGAGCACATTCTTATGTTGTCCAATGGAACGTGGAGTGTTTGAGTTGATCTTTTGCACACACAACAAAGCTCATGGTTCACAACTACAATCCGTTCTTCCACTTTATGGATGACCCAAGAATCTTTGGCACTCGCCCTAATATTGTTCATGAAAAAGGTAAAAAAAGAATATTGGATGATTTTGAAGCTCATAAATTGGAGATTGATACTGATTATGATAACAACGAAGAACTTTCTTTGGTGATAGAACAAAATAGCTTTGATTTGTGGTAGTCCCAACTGTGTGAAAGGATGGTTATTGGCCTTTTCCATGGTGTGAGGTCAAGAAGCATACCTCCAGAATAACTATTTTTACTTTTTTTTGATAATTTAGATAGTGCATTGTAAGTCATAGTCGAGGGACGATGGATAATAAGAAATAAACCTAATTTGTTTCTTAAATTTTATAATGGCTTGAGCCCTCGAGGACCTAAATCAACGAAGGTGTCTTGTGGATACACTTTTGAAACTCACGAGTAGAATTTTACACATTGCTTAATGACATTCATTGCTTGCGAGGAAAGGTGATACGGTCAAAAGCTAGAGGAAAATAATCCCTAAGTGGGACCCTAATATTTTTGTGGAAGTTGATATGGTTAAGTGCCTTACGACATCATTATTCGAAGGATTTGGAGAATAGAAATCTTCATGAACAATAGGCTATGTATAGAAAAATTTTGAATGCTTGTTACAGATACTCTACACAATGGCATTTAATAAAAGATTTACCCTTTATTATGTATACTCTACACAATGTATACTCTACACAATGGCATTTAATAAAAGATTTACCCTTTATTATGTGGAATAAAATTTTCCCCTATCGCATCAAATGATAACATTGAGAATTTTGGTAATATTGGCTTTTCATCTTTCGTTAAAAGGGACACCTTTTACTATAAAGAAAACAAATAAACTATCTAATGCTTTTAAAGTCCGGCTTGAAAACATTTCCAATATGTTTGATAAATTTTTTATAAAGACAATGGGTTTGATACTAATGATCAAAAAGAAAAATGTTATCGTTAGTGTCCATGTGAAAGGCCAAATGGCCATCGAACACTTTTGTGTATGCTCTTTAATAGAACATATAGTGTTCTAGTTAGCCATAGACTATAAGTTCAACAAGATTTGTAACACCTAAGAAGTCCGTGTTCGTGCTCCCTGTGTACAATGTTATCTTTGAAGCATTTTTTGGGGTGCTTTTTGGAGCCATTTTGGAGTACTTTCATGCATAGTTCCCTTCATAGAGGTCCAAGAACATCAAGAAGATCTCCAGAATGATGATGAACCACTAGTGTCTGATGGCCATTTGGCTTTTCACATCTACAATAACGATAACAATCTCCCACTAAAGACCAATATGGCCAAAGTAACTATGGAAGAAAAATGAAGAATGATAAAGAACACCTGAGTGTAAGTATAGAAACTATAAAAAAAACCATCCCAATAGTGATACTCGGTCTCAAAATGATGAACCCCCGCTTGATTTGATGAAAAATTTAGTTTCAAAACCCCTTGTGGAAGAGGGTTGGATGCTGATTGGAAACTATAGGCGAAGAAATAAATAACGTGAATATTGGCATCAAATACCAAAACACTATAGCTCCTCCAAATACAAGAAATGTGTAGACATCTTCTTATGATCACATGTTTTCCAACTGAGCTTGAAGCTCATGATCATCAAAGCTTAAATAATAACTCATCTTATTGATGATTCTCAAGATGTCCTATGACCCAATATAAGGAATTTCACTCTTTTATCCCTCTAACAGCCAAATCCAAGAGGAAGCATATGGTGAGAACTTTAAGCTCATTGCTAAAACCTATTAAAATCTATTAAAAATGATATTGTTTTCTTTCCGTTTTTTTTCCTTTACTGCAAAAGGACTATTGTTAATGAGGGTGCAAGTACTTTATTTCAAGTGCCACGACAAATTGGTTTCTTATGATGTTATTTGTCTCCAATATACTATGCTTTTTCTTTTTTTTTTTTAATCCATCTAAAATATTAATAAATTTATATATGCACCACTTTACCAAGTCAGATTGTGATAGGCTCAACAATTGCCCACCACGTAATGGGCTCTCTGTCTTTTGTTCTTTGAGTATATTTGATGTGAATGTTTTCCCTATACATGGGCACTTTTTACTCTAGTGCTGGCTAGAGGTTTTCTCCACTAGAACATATCAAGGGTACACCGAGACTTCTATTGGGGCAAATGCACGGGCATCATTTTCCCTTGACATCAATGGAAGCTTTGGCATAGATATCGGTACAAAACTACTGGTATATGCACCAGTATGAGTGTTGGTATGGGCACCGATATGGGTGCCAATATGGGTGTTGATATGAGCATCGATATGAGCATCGGTATGGGTGCTAGTATAAGCGTCAATATAAACATCGATATCAACACCGGTAATCCCTTGGGCATAAACGATGGTATTGATGCGAGTATGCGGTGGGGTATATCGACACACCTATCGGTGCCTATATGGATGACCATATCTGCAAATTCTTTTTTGGGTAGAGTGTGTTGTCTCTTACTGCAACAACATTACCATGTTGTTGTGTAGCAAAAGACAATACACTCTACCCAAAAAAAATGGAGTACATGTGACATGTACTCTAATCGCAAACAAACATGATTTGATAAAGCAAAACACTGTCGAACACAAAAGAGATGAGTAAAATGAACCATGAACCATGTACAAAAGAGATATATATTCCATAAATGAAGCATGTACAAAAGTGTGGCAAACCATTCCCATATATGAGCCAAATACAAAATGTGCCAAAGCACTGCCATATAGGAACTAAACACAAAATTCTTGCACACCATTGCCATACATGAGCCAAATACAAAATTGTGGCACACCACTACCATACGCATGCCCAGAGGGATCAACACATCTATAACTGCAGTCCTTCAACAAAGAACATTCATGAAATGAGACAAATTGACATGATATTTACAAACAACAACTACAAACACCAAACCAAGTCTATAAGCTCACCTCATCATAGATGCTCCCATGAAACAACCACACCACATCCCTCCAAGTCCTCCAATAGTGCAGAAAATCCATGATGATATCCGTAAGCCTCCTCGGTTCGTGTCGGAGGATGACCCACTCCCAACTCTTACAACAAATATATAAAATTTTAGATGAACATACATGATGTGCTTAACATAAATAAATTCAATAACCAAAATGATATTGTAGCTCAAGCGTGACTCTTGGCTTGAACAAAATGGAGTTACAAAAATATGAAATGGTATTTACAATAGCTTTTAGTAATGAAAATCACTAATTTTTATAGGGAATCCTCCTCAAAATTTGACATATACTTCTTGGAGCTCCCTACGTGCTCATTCTTCTTGTGTGTCCACTTCTTTGACATGTTCTTGCACCTCATTCTTGACCTTGAGTGCTGACAAATACTTACAAACTCATGATGCATAGTGTCATATCCACCACTACCCAAATGTGACAATCGGACCGTATCTAGATGTGTGGCCACCACTGTCGCGAAGGAAGGAGGTCTAAGGGAAGTAGCTTAGGGTTGGATCAAGCCTCTATGTGGGTCATCCCCGATTTGACAAGCAACGTCTGCATGTTGGGTGCCTCACCCTGGCATTGTGGTCTGGTTGTCATAGGCTCGCACCTGGAAAGAGGAAACAAAAGCGCCCAGTTGTGGATGATGAAGACGTAGCGGATGCATGTGAACATGTAATGCAAAACATAACACCAAAAGAAAATGTCAAATTTTGGTAATAATGGTCCAACAATTTTACAACCAATGATCATGAAAAGATCAATATACAAAATGATACAACTCAAAAAATTCTATATCCCACTATAGTGCGGATCTGTCAATACAAAATAGTCTTCTCGTCTACAGTGTGAGAAGATGCCCACAAAGTTCTCTTCCTTTCTTCACTTTGGTCTTTGCAGTAAAAACTTCGGTCTTCAAAACTTTTCTTCGCTTCCGAGTAATGTCTTGAGTAATGTCAAAAAATCAATGATGGGGTTTCTCTACACTTTTCTTCACTTTACTTCGAGTGGTACTTTTCAAATCATGAGAAAACCTAGAGGGAAGATCCACGAGGATAAGCTCTTTAGTTTGGTCTTCAAAGATTTCTTCACTCCTCTTTACTTCAAATCATGAGAAACTTGGGGAAAATCCATGAGGGGGATAACTCTTCACTTTGGTCTTTCAAACTTCTTCTTCACTTAATATAATATTACCTGGAGGAAATCCAGGGGGATAAAAGATCAGTATATTCAAGATAATACTAAATCCTCTCTTTTAAAACAATATCCCTCTTTCTTTTCTTTTGAAAACAATATCCCTCTTTTTCAATATCCACTAAAACATCCCTCTTTAAATCACCATATAAATTACACATTTAGGTCATATGCCTCATTTCCTCGTTTCATCCTACATTCACCCCAATAGATGGTCCCATGGACATTCAGATAAATTTTAAATTTACTTTGTAGATCGATTGATATCTATTACCATTCAATATCACTTTTTAACATAGGCCAAGATACATGGATTTTTAGAACACTTTACTTGACTCTTGAAAGCCCAATTAACACCACAACATAAGAATCTTTTTATGTAACCTAGTGACAATAAAAGCAATGATTGGAACCAAAATTTATAGCTATTAGTAACATGCCTTTTAAGATATATGAGCACGTTATACTTTATGGAATAATGGAATGTTAAATGGATTTTAATGCCTTGAGGTTTTTAATGTGTTCATGAGATTTTAATGGAATAATGGAATGTTAAATGGATTTTAATGCCTTGAGGTTTTGATTTAGCAGGATAAGATTCATGAGGGTATGAATGAGCATGGACTTATTCAAATATTTTTGGAGATATTTAGAAGAGTATTTAGAAGATATTTATTTTTAGAACATAGCATTTTTAGTTCTTTTTGTAAAAATAATAGATCGCTTTAGAAAGCGATGTTTCTATAAAAATAGAAAATCATGATTTTGTAAATAAAGGAAAAGCACGCTTTTCAAAGTGTCACCCTCATATATCTTCTATTTAGGATGTAATAAAAAATACCTATAGATACACACGCTCTGATAGATTCATCCATCAGAGTATGTGGGGCGAGATACTACCCAATCTGGTGTCAAGTCTCTTGTCTCTTTCTATTCTCAGGGTACTTTTGTGAGATTTTGTTTCTGTACTATCCTCTACGTTCATGCATCTATGGTATCGGAAGTTCAACAGTGGTATCAGAGCCAAGGCATCTCCGGAGGTGGTTTCAGTGTCCGAATTGTGATTCATAGCATCTGTTCCATTTGTGATTCGGCAACTATCTCAATAGTCCAATCGAGATCTTTGTTTATCAAGCTCATTTGTTTTGATTCGCCACTTAGTTTTTTTCCAACTTTTTTCAAATTTGCTACTGTGTAGTGTCATAGTGTACCTCCCTGTCACACTGTCATATTGTACTCCCTATCAGATTGTACCCCCTATCACATTGTGACATGTCATACTGTACCCCTTCTCACACTATACCCCCTATCATACTGTCACACTGTACTCCCTGTACCCCCCATCACCCTGTCACCCATGTACCCCCTGTGCTCACTGTTCATTGTTTGAGTTCAGTTCGGTTATCAAATTCGTTTATCAACTCGGTTATCATTCTATTACTCTTTGGCTTACATCGTGGACTAAGGCATAGAACTATGGCATAACTTTGGCATCTTTGTCTTCTCTGGCACTCTTAGTTCACTTTGGTTCCCTTTGGCTCCATTGGCAACCATTGGCTATGCACAAATCAATTCTAATACATAAGTGACAATAAGGGCTTAGTTATTTCTCTAGTTAGCCTAGTTAGTTCCTTGTTTGGTATGTAGGGGATTTGAACCCACAACCTCATACTTCCAAGACATAAGCCTTATCCACTAGCCTATTTCCTCTTTTTGATACCCCATTCCTTTTAATAAATATTTAACATAACTTTTAACACTCTCCTTCCCTTATTTATTTATTTATTTATGATTATTATTATTCTCAATCTTATTATTATTATCATTATTTTTTTAAATAATATACACTATTGTTAAAAAAATTATTTTCCTATGCCTAGACCTAGGTTTTGGTTCTCTACATAAGGCCATGGACCCTACTCATAGCACCGAGGATTTTAGTACATGACCCCTACTTGATGTAATGCCTGAAGAATAGTTAGAACTTTTGCGTAAAGAACTCCAACATGCTCAAAATGAAATAAAAGAATGTGATGCTCCACTCCAACAACTACAAAGTGATGATAATAACCTAGTTAGGGTGGTGAAGGCCATTATTACCACCCAAGAACAAGGCACACAGTTCCAGATTGGTGCAAAAAGTTTCCAATTTTCATGATTCAATGGGCGAAAGGATGGCCAATTTGTTCTTTCATGTCTAAGAGTGTTGAGCTTGGAGATCACAAGAAATAGCTTCTGATTTTCCTTCTAAACTATCACCTTCTAGGGGATCTCTTGACCATAGTATAGACTTAATTCTTAGTAGTTCTCCTCCCCATAAAGCACCTTATAGGCATGGACCTTTACATCAACAAGAAATAGCTAATCAAGTTAAGGATTTACTCCATAAAGGACTAATAAGACCTAGTTCTTCTTCCTTTGGCGCACCTGTTCTTTTAGTAGAAAAGAAGAACAAGACTTATAGGATGTGCATTGACTATAGAGTGTTCAATAAGATCACAATTAAAAATAGATATACTATTCCTAGGATGGATGATTTGCTAGATAAACTTCATGGAGCACGTGTGCTTAGTAAAATTGATCTTAAATCTGGTTATCATCAAATACAAATGACACAAAATGACATTTACAAGATTGCCTTTAGAACTCAAGCTGGTCACTTTGAATTCATAGTAATGTGTTTTGGACTCACCAATGCACCTGTTACATTTGCACGTATGATGATTAACATTTTTTGTGATTACCAAGTTTTGTTCTTGTTTTCTTTGATGATATACTTGCCTATGGTGGAATGATGATGACCATGAAAAGAATTTAGCAACTATCTTTAATTTGTTATGCAAAAAAAAACTTTATACCAATCCTAGAAAGAGTTATTTCTTCAAAAAGGAATTAGAGTATTTAGGCTATATTGTTTCTAGTCAAGATGTTCATGTAGATCCAAAGAAAATTAAAGTAATTGAAGAATGGCATGTATCTCAATCTGTGAATGATGTACACTCTTTTCTTTGGTTAGCTAGTTTTTATAGAAAGTTTATAAAAGGCTTTTCTTAAAATTTGTGTGGGGATTAGCACAACAACAATCATTTAAAAAACTCAAACATGCACTTTCTCATGCACCTATTTTGCAATTACCTGATTTTGCACAACCTTTGCATGTAGTTACGGATGCTAGTGGTTTAAGTATAGGTGTTGTATTAATGCAAAAGGACCATCCTATTGCATTTGAAAGTAGGAAACTTAAACCTTCATAATTATAGTACATATGATAAGGAACTTTTAGCTATTTTGCATGCTTTAAAAATTTGGAAACATTATCTCATGGGTTATGAACTCATAATCAAAACAGAACAACAAGCTATTAAGCATTTATTAAATCAACCATTGATTTCTGATAGACATATCAAATGGGCTTCATTCATACAAAATTCTCAGCCTATGATTCATTATCAACCTGGCAAAGCTAATGTTGTAGTTGATGACCTTAGTCATTTCCCATCCCCACCAACAAATATTATTTCTATTAATAATATTTCTGATGCTCATATTCATTCAACATTTTTTGAGGATCACTACACTTTTCATAATGGATTCTTGTATTTCAAACACAAGTTGTGCATCACACAAGGTTTTAACGAATTTGTTATGAAAGAGATGCACAAACCACCATATATGGGTCACAGGGGCATACAATGTACTATTTCTACATGTAAAGAATTCTTCTTTTGGCCAAATATGGTAAAGGATATTGCATAGTATGTTTCCCATTGCATTGTGTGTCAACATGTGAAAAGACATCATGGTAAACCATTTGGATTATTAATGCTACTTCCCATACCTAATGGATCATGGGAACAAATTTCTATGGATTTTGTTATTGGTCTTTACTCAACTTCATCTCATAATGCTATGATTTGGACAAGTGTTGATAGGTTTAGTAAACAAGCATATTTCATTCCTTGTAAAAAGACTCTTTTTGTTCTTCAACATGCTAAGTTATTTATTAAATGTATTTTTCCACATCACGGTTTTCCAAAAGTTATTCTTTAAGATCGAGATGTTCATTTTTGTAATCACTTTTGGGTTGCATTATTTCAAAATTTAGGCTCTAAAATAGACTTTAGCTCTATATTTCATCCTGAAAGTAATGGGCAAAGTGAAGCTATGAATAGTACTATTTTGGATATATTACGTTGTTATTCTTTAGATAATTCAAGTAATTGGGATGAGAAACTTCCTTTACTACAATTTACATATAATAACACAACACATACCACTACGAGGCATGCAACATATGAAATCATGATGGTAAAAAGCTTCCCATTCCCATGTCTATCACTCAAACTAACATACTTATGGCTGATTCTTTGCACAAGATCATATTTCTACACTTCATGAAGTTCATGAACACATTAAAAAGAGGAAAGAATCTTACATGTGTAATGTTAACAAGAAACGAGTAGCTAAAGAATTCAATGAGAATGATTTTGTATGGTTACGAATAATCAAACGATGTTTAAAAAATATTTCAGAACATCCTAAGGTTAAACTTGGACCATGTTATTATGGACCTTTTCGTATTATTCAAAAACTTAATGACAATCATTTTAGATTAGATATACCTTCTCATTGGAATATACATTGAAGCAATTTAAAGGAACATTACCACTCACTCCTATTTTCGATGATCCTCGTTTACTTGAAGAGGATGCAAAAATTTTAATTCCAGAGAAAATACATGATTATGATGTCACTACTACATGTAGAGGTAATCAATATCATAGATATTTGGTTAAATATAAAAGTCACTCACTTGAAGAATCTCAATGAATTCATAAGACATCCAACCATTTGAATTTTTCTTATCATTCACAATCACATTAAAATCCAGTTTTCTAGTTCCATGCATGTGTTTTTACATGGAACATGCTTATGATTGTTCAATGATGGGACATGTGACTGGCCATCCATGTCTATTATTTTCTTATCAATTGAGATCAATTGCTCGTCAACTAGGAGTCATGTTATACTTTACGGAATAATGGAATGTTAAATGGATTTTAATGCCTTGAGGTTTTTAATTTGCTTTGTGTTTTGATTTAGCATGTGAAGATCCATGAGGGTGTGAATGTGCACAAACTTGTTCAAATATTTTTGAAGATATTATGAAGAATATTTAGAAGACAATTATTCTTAGAAGATAGTATTTTTAGTTTTTTTTGTAAAAATAATAGATCGCTTTAGAAAGCGAAATTCTTGTAAAAATAGAAAATCACGATTTTGTAAATAAAGCATAAGCATACTTTTCGATGCATCGCCCTCATGTATCTTCTATTCAGGACGTAATAAGAAATACCTATAAATACACATGCTCTGATAGACTTGTCCATCAGAGTATGTGGGGGGAGATTGTCACCAATCTGGTGTCAAGTCTCTTGTGTCTTTCTATTCTCTCAGTACTTTTGTGAGATTTTGTTTCTGTACAATCCTCTATGTTCATGTGTCTACACGATCTGAAGGTCAATAGAGCATCTAGAGATAATCCCTCAAAAGATTCAACATGGAGCATGAAAGTTACATATATATTTTACTCGATTTATATCCATTTGGCTTTGAAAGGTCCTTGAACAGTTTTTTGATCAAGAGAAGGTGAAGATTTTGAAAGCTCAATTGAGCCATGATATTAACAATGAAGAAACTAGTCTAAGTGAACATGAGGATATCAAAGAAATTCATGAGGATGATTGTGTTTTGATCTATGACAGTACGTTTGATTCCCAATATGATGCAAGAAGGAAATTAAAACCATGATGGTTTGGATCTTATGTTGTTTTAAAAGTACATGAAAATGGAACATATGCTTTATGTGAATTAGATGTAACACCACTAAAATCTTTGACTGCAGGAAAAAGAATAAAATTATTCAAGAAAAGGGATGAAGATGATTACAAGATCGATGATGACATGATGAAAATGAAGAAGAAGAGATCCACAGATAGAATATGATGAGAGAAATTGTAGTGAGGATGAATTGTAAAGCATGTTTTTTGATACAAACTTTGATGTTTTTTATGAGACCATAACATGCTTCGTCAATATTATCTTTAATGATAATGATGGTTAAGATTCTTGAGAGTGATTGAGTGATGAGAGAGATGGGAATGATGAGGATGAGATTGATTCATAGCTTCCCATTTCAAATTTCCAATTTTTGCACCATGATGAGTATTTTGCACTTAAAATTAAGCATGAAAATATGTAAATTCACATTGCTCGAGTTCCCATAAATGCACATCTTATTGCACTTGTAAAAATACATGAAAAACAATTTGAAATTAAAAAAAAAAACTTTAGAACCTCATCATCAACAAACCATTTACCTCAGTTGCACCATGATTATTGAAAAAATCCACTTAAAGTATGCATGATAGGGTCTCACTACATGACATTGCATCAAGGCACCTTTTGAGCTTTACCTATGCACTTTGAGTGATGGAAAGGACTTACATATATACACATAAAATGTATGAAAGTGAGAGCACATGCTTCATCAATAAATGCCATATAGCTTGTCTTTTGCACCACATTTTTTATCATGCATTTTCAAAGTATGCAATTGATAGGGCTACATCATACAGCCTTACATAGGTGCATTTCATCTTCCCATGAACTTGACAAATCATTTCAAATTCCATGTTCTCATGAAATATTAGTTTATATTTGAAGCAAAAAGCTAATTTCAAGCTTGGCCCATCGAGGATGATGTGCAGGTTTAGTAGGGGAAAACGTCAGAGAGATCCTCTCTCCACTTTTTGAAAATAAGAAACAAAATTTATCCTCAAGGGACTATCAACAATATTTCGTTTAAAGATGATCATTATTTGAGAATTTTTTCATGGTCTCTATCCTTACAAGTAGTACTTGGATGAGAAGAGTGATAACCTTGTGAAAAGAATATTGAACTTGTTAACTATTGAGAAGATGTTGAAACTTGAAGAAAAAATTATCTTGTGGAGAAGAAAAAATTATCTTGTGGAAACATTGAGATTGATAGAGATGAAGAACTTCATACTAAAGACTTTGAGACTAGTACCGCAGACAAAGTCAACCATGGTCAAAATCAAGGATACAAATCATCAAAATTTGGTCAAAGATGAGCAAAAATATTATTGCACCATTGGAAAATAATCATCGAGAGCTTTCCAATTATATAACATTGTACCATCTAGTTCCAGAATGGGCAAGAAATCTTCAAATTACTACACCATATTATGTAGCTTTAAGTACTTTGTCATAAACCCATGTGGGCACCTTGGTTAGCCAAGAACCTCTCAAAAGGCTTACCGAGGTTGGATTCCCATGGGTGACTATAGAATAATTTTTGTTTAAATAAAAAAGCATACAAAAAGCTAAAAGTTAGGCATGTAATGTGATAAATTTGGTGATACTTTTTTATGATGATTTTTTGTGATAAACTTGGTGATGCTTTTTTCGGATAAAGAGACTAAAGATTTTGTGTAGCTTCTAATTAAAGCACATCATAGTTGATCACGTGGATTCCAAAATAGCTATATAAGAATAGGCATGAGCTCATTGAGGATCATCTTATCATATGAAGAAAGATCAATAAGGAGGAGCTCTAGCATTGGAGATTTGGAGAACTTGGAGGTGCTGGTCCTACATCTACTTGATGGAGGGTGGCTATCTCTCATCTTGGTGGTGATTCGTCTCTCATGATTGGAGGAGACTCTACACTCATGCTTGGAGGCTCTACATACATGCTTGGAGGAGGATTTTGAAGATTATTATGAGACAACATTATGATCAATGATGAATAGGTAACATGTATTTTTCCATTATTTTCATTACGATTGTATGAACAATTCTTATGAATAAATTTCCAATGTTCCCTTACCTCTTCTCTTTCAATTCTCTCTACACTTATTATCATATCTCACTTAACTCATGATGACGAATTGTGTAAGTGATGTGATCAATTGTTTTGGATTCTTATTTTCTCTTTGAGTCTCCATTCTATTGTGTGAGCTCGCTTGAAGCACCATGTGTGTGCCATCATTGGAACATTGGTAGTTGTCTTGATCCAACCAACTGAGCCCCTTCACGATAGGGCTTCATCTAGGGCATTGTTGACACCCCTTCAGTCATAGTCTTGAAATCGCACGAAAATTGGTGAGCATACTCAAGGTGATTAGGAGTTCAAAATTGCTTCACTCTATGGTGTTGAAATCAAGATTTGAGCTTGTTTCGGCCTCTGAATGCACTATCAGAGAACCTATGTAGGCAATTTCATCTTTTTGTGCCAAAGATGTTAGTGTATTTGCTTTTGCTCTGATACCACTTGTTGGTGTATAAACATCAAAAGAAGTAAGCTAATGTGATATTAATACACCTCTATAATCACCAATAGATCACCGATACTAAAACTCAATCTTGACAAGAAATGGAATTTATTTTGACTTCATTCCGATGCATTTATGGTGGCTTTACGTTGACTTATAGTTTCTCTCTGATGACTTTTCCGTGGTTTACGGTCTTGCTCTAGTGACTTATTATTTCTTTCTAGAGACTTATGCTTTTGCTCCAGTGACTTTTTGGTGCTTTAAGGTCTTGTTCCGATGGCTTTTTGGTGTCGAAACTTCTGAGACATAACATAGTTTGATTTCTTCCTATTGCTTTACCTCCTGCACTTGCACTTCTAAAAACTCGAATACTTAGCTTCATCAACTTGTCATTGCCTTCATAGTTGAACTTAACTTTCTGAGTACACATTCCGGTTTGCAAAAGGAACTTCTATTTATCTTTAGTGAAAGAAGATAACTTCACCATAAGCTTTCCCTTATGAAACCTTTACACTACATGCAGAGAATTGATTCTACATGATCAAGAAATGTGCACCATAGAACTCACGACTTTAACTAACATTCATCTAGTTATGAAATCAGTTAGATTTCTTCACATAAACAGAGTTGACTCTACTCTATTCCACAAATATGTGTTTACTATTAGACAAGATGTGCACAAAATGGTATGGCCTTCTTCTGGTCATAACCACAGAAAGTTCTCCTACTCTGAGTAACTTTCCATCAACATCTCTCTCAGAACTATCTCTGTTGCCTCTCTCTCATGTAGGACTTACCCTAAAAGTTGTCTACTCTCTCTCTCTCATGTGTATCACATAGGCTCTCAGCCTCTGTGCTTCTCTCTCTCTCTCTCTCTCTCTCTCTCTCTCTCTCTCTCTCTCCCTCTCTCTCTCTCCTCTCTTGTTCTTCTTGCTTTATTTATAATCAATTAGTATGTACTACGTTCTCTATTTGGCACAATGTATTCCTTCTTCATTCTTCACTTCATTATCTATTTTGTTATGCATACCCCTGCTTTGTTCAAGCAACCATTTACACATGACTACTCTACATGCTCCTAAATCAAGGATTGTAGAGGCTCTAGGATTTTGATTGATTTTCTAATTTACATGAAACTATAGTTATGAATTCATTGCGTCACATGGGCATGGGTGTCTTTTGGTTCTTGGTCCTGCTTTTGCTTGTTGATGCCTTCTTGTCTTCATGTCTAATTAGTGAGTGAAGCCCCAACAACTCCCCCCCAATCACTAATGACCATCCTCTGATTTCTTTATATATTCTTTTTCTCTTTTATCCCTACCATACCTTTGAATCTACTTGTCTTCATTCCATCTAGGAATTTTGTCAAAATATCTGCCATTTGATCTTTTGTAGGAGTATATACTACTTCGAATTCCTTCTCCATTACCTTTTCTCGTAGGAATTGATATTTACCTTTTCTCACATGAAGTGATATTGAATCTCTATGTGCTTTGTTCTTGCATGAAATACTGGGTTTGTTGCAAGATATAATGAACTCATATTCTCTCCATGTATAGTAGGTATACCTTGATCTATACCCAAGATTTTGAACAAGGTATGCATCCGTATTACTTCTTTCGCTGCTTCTACAAGTCCTTTATATTCTGCATCGATTGATGATAAAGCCATTGTGTGTTGCTTCTTTGAGCACCAGCTTACGAGCTTGTCACCAACATACACCATGTATCCATTTGGTGGTGTTCTATAGTCATGACTTCCAGCCTAGTCTGAGTCACTATATGCTTTCAACTTTATATATGAAGTAAAAGGATAATATAATCCTTCCTTTATAGTTCCTTTTATATATTGGAGGACTCTTTGACCTGCAATCCAATGTTGATTTTTGGACAGTGCATACATTGCGAAAGAACTCCCACTACATAACTAAGATTAGGTCTTGTTAGTGTACCATAAATTAAAATTCCCACTAATGACTGATACTTCCTCATGTCTTCAAAATTCACTCCATCATATTTGCTAAGACTATGATTTACTTTGAGTGGATTTGAAGCTTCTCTGTAGTTTTCTATGTTGAACTTCTCTAGTAAGTTCAAAAGACACCTTTCTTATGATATATATATATATATATATATATATATATATATATATATATATATATATATATATATATATATATATATATATATATATATATACACCACGAGCTGCATAAGTGATTTCCATTCTAACAAAATACGATAATTTTCCTAGATCCCTTATTTTGAAATCTTTCTCAAGTATCTTCCTTACCTCTATAATCTTTCCATTTTAGGTGCCTATAATTATGATGTCATCTACATAAATGCAAATGTAGATAATATCTTCATCTGTTCTCTTGATAAGTAGAGTTGCATCTGCCTTTGAGATTTGGTATCCAAGATCATTGAGATACTTCACAAGTCTATAGTTCCAAGCTCTTGGAGCTTGCTTTAGTCCATAAAGTGCTCTTCTCAGTCTACAGACATAATTTGGGTACTTGTAGTTTGAAAATCCTTGAAGTTGTTCCATGTATACTTCATCAAATAAGTATCCATTTAAAAATGAATTCTTTATGTTTAGTTGACTTAATGTCCATCCTTTTGATGCTGCAATAGCAATAGCCAGTCTTTCGGTTGACATCTTTTCCATAGGACTGAACGTCTCATCATAATCTATGCCATGCATATGTGCATAGCCCTTGACCACCATTCTAGCTTTGTGTCTACTTGTTCTTCCATTTGTAAGCTTCTTCACTTTATAAACCCCCACTTATTTCCAATAACTTTCTTACCATTTGGTTTTGAAACAAGTTCCCAAGTCTTGTTCTCCTCAAGTGCATCAAAATCTTCCTTCATTGCTTCTTCCCATTGTCTCTTACCTTTTGCTTCATCATAGCTCTGTAGTTCTTCATCTTCGTTGACCATATAAGCATAAGTTTTTTGAGTCATATAAGAAGTATCATATGAGTACCTTATTGGTTGTTTTCTCAATATAATTGACCTTCTCTGTTCGCATTCTTCATTTGTATCTGAATACACTTCTTCATACCTCCTTGATGATCCAACTCTAGATGTACTTGCTTGCAATTGATCTTCATCTCCATTTACCTGCATATGTAATATGCGTTTTTCATGTCTTCTTACTTATGCTTCAAATGCTTTAGTACTGTAGTCTTGATCTATGTACCAACTCTTTTGTTGATCAAGTGTCACATCTCTAGACACCATAAACTATGTGGCTAGAGGAATCCATAACCTATAACCCATTTGCTTCTCATCATATCTAATGAACACATATTTTTCAGCTTTTAGTTTGAGCTTATGTCTAAGTTGTGATGGCACATAAGCATAGGCAATTGATCCAAACACCTTGCAATCGTTCAGTGTAGGTTTCTTACCCCACCAGGCTTTGTAAGGAGTCATTCCATTTAGAGTTGTACATGGAAGTCTATTCATGAGATATGTAGCTGTATTTATAGCTCTAGCCCAAAGATAATTTGGACAGTTCTTCTCCTTTAACATAGCTCTTGCAAACCCAACCAGAGTTCTGTTTCTCCTTTCTGCCACCCCATTCTGTTGAGGTGTGTATCTGTAGGTTATTTCTCTTTTGATTCTTGCATTCCAAAGTTAATCATTAAATTCTTGGGAGAAGTATTCTCCCCCTACATTAGATGTTATCCTCTTAAGCTTCTGGCATGTAACTCTTTCTGCATATGTGTGAAATTTTTTGAAGGCTCTGAACACTTCTGAGCTTTCCTTCAAAACATAAAGCATTATCCATCTTGTAGCATCATCAATGAAGAGAACATAATACCACGATCCACTAATTGATCTTTCTTTTGTTGGTCCCCATACATCTGTATGGATGAGCTCTAGTAATCTATCATGCTTGAATCTTTTCTTCTTAATTGGTAATCTATGTGCTTTTCCCATTTGGCATGCTTCACATTTATAAACCATGTGTTGGTTCTGCACATTTGGTAATCCTAATACAAACTGATTTTCCACCATCGTTTTGATTCCCTTTTCATTGAGATTACATAACCTCTTATGCCAAAGTTTTAACTCTATAATCACTTCATCTCCATGCACGATTAAGGCTTGAACAATATTCCCCTACACTCTGAGAGTAAAGATTCTACCTTCCTTCTTATTGTAGATGATTTGTCTGTATCCGTTGTTTGGATCTTCCACAAATACACCTTCATTCGTAAATCTGACTTGAAGTCGTTTCTCCACTATTTGACCCACACTAATCAAATTTTTAGGTATTGTGGGAACATGCTATGCATAAACCTGCTGATATAATAGACAACAAATAAAATATTAAGATGGGTTATGCATAAGTAAATCAAGTATCCATCAATCTAGTGATTGAGAATAACATCGAATGCATCTCTAACATCATGTGTTTCTAAAGAAGTATAAGACTTATAAAACTAGATCTAACGCACTCACATGCTCCACTAAGGGTGAGAAAAGAAAGAGAAAGTGGGTTTATGAGCCTATCCTAGAGTGGAAGTCTAAATTAAAATTGAATAATGGAACTATGCTCTTACTAGCTCACCTTGGATCCTCACATGCTCAACTGAGGGTGATCGCCTCAAGGAAACCATGCGCTAGCAAGGGCCCTATGGATGCCTAAAAAATGATGTTCTAGGAGTTTGGAGAGGGGTTTATATAGTTTTTTGAATGAATTTGGGCCCTTGGATCTAGAGAAATCAACTCTCAATCCTAAGATCAACTGCTGTTCATTACAACCATTGGATTTATCAAATGGATGGCTAAGATTGGTTCTTTACATGATATCTAGGGAAATGGGGGGGAAAATAGGCACCTTCATTCTCCACCATTGGATCTGGGGCTGATCTGGACCATTGGATCAGTGCTGACATCAATTTGGATAAAATAAACTACTATTTTTGGAGAAACTTTGCATTATTGATCTTGCATCATCAAAAAAGCTTATCCGATGAAAAGCACTCATGGATCCTCCTTGCTTTATGCTTTAGTGCATCTCTACCCTTGAATGTGAGCTCATCCTAACCATACAACATGGTTCAATCATTGTTTGCTATGTGGCAGCCCTTCAAGCCTTCAATTTTCTTATTCTAGGAAACTGCGGTGACCTTGAAAACTAGATTTTGTGCTCTTTGACCCTTCAAATATCCTTCGATGAAGATGAAAATTTTTAGGGCTATTTTTTAAAGGTCTCCTTTAGGAATATGCAAAAAAAACTCCCATCCAAATCTCCCTTATACAAGTTTGACTACATTTGGAAGTTTGCAAGGTGGCATTAAGGTGTCTAGGAAGCTCTGATAGCCTTGACAATTTGTAAAAATATGTAGCCACATATGATCTTTATACATGTCAAACCATATGATTGACAAAAATTCCTATACAACATTTTGTAGGGTCTAAGTGGAAAAATTACAATTTTTACAAAATGCACATGGCATATCAATGTGCTAGAAAATCCATTTTCATGTGAAATTGGGGCTATAGACTACCTTTGATAGGTTTTACAAATGTGTGAATTTTCACGTGATTTGGAGACATTGTAATGTTTGCCCTAATTTCCAAAGTTTGACCAGCTTTGACTGCTACCCTAGATTTGCTTGATTTCTTCCAGAGTTTGCATGTGAACTCCCTTTGACATCCTTGATGCATCTTGGACTTATCAAGGAATTTAGGCTACCTTCGTCGAATGTGTTTGCTATAGGCCTTCATGAATGAGAGAGGAGAGAAAATCTCGACGACATTTGCCCCCACTAAACCTGTGATTCCTTCGGAAGTGCCACTCTAGTCTCTCTGAAAAACAAAAAGTTCCTAGCATCAAATTCTTTTATAGGCATCATAAGAAACATGGAAGAAAAAATTCAACATATACATAAATGAGTACGCACTATGACATGAAGCAAAATTTGCATGATAGAAAGAATTGAAACGGGCAACATGAATATGCATGAACAAATAGGCAACATATGTGCAAATGAACAGGAAACATTGACAACATGTAAAGAAAGAAAACAAACAAGCATCAATATGAAGTGGAAGTGAATGTATTGAGTCATTTTAGGCATCAATTCCTCTCATCTTGAAGAAAAATTTGTACCTTTTTAATAAAGCAATCTACCTTAAATACCATTATAAACAAAGATGTAGGATTCTCAAGAGACATCTTTCATCTTTAGCTTATTTTAGATCCTCTTCTTTCCTACATAAATATGAATATGCTCTTTCTCTAATAACATGTAAGGAAATCTAAGTAAACTCCACTAATGCATAAATCTGCCTATATAGCCCATGATTTATTCTACTAAGCCTCCTTAGCTTCCTTTGGCTTGCTCTCTTCTATTTTTTTGATGAGGACAACTTTATGGTTACGATCACTTTTTTGGGGTGGAAGAAAGTGTAAACTTCCTGATAACATGTAGCAGCTTTTTTTTTATGACGGGGAAAAATTAAACCCCAATAGAAGGTACAACCATTTTTTATGATGGGGAATTAGCGTTTAAACTCCGATACAAGTGCTATGAAGTGGAGTAAGGATCTAGAAACATGTAGTAGCAGGAGCTAGGACTTCAACAATTATGCTTTCGATACAGGATACATATGAATGTTTATATATGAAAGTCATGTCACCAAAATAAACCTCCAAGTCTACATGCCCTATCTTTCCATAGTCCTAGATTATAATCAGTTTCTTAGTAGATAAATTACTACTTAAGATAAAATTTTACACAAGTAGAGAAATCATCATTTGCCCCTTTTGACTCAAGTGATGTGGATATGCAATGCAATGCAAAGATCGAAAATAAACATGCATGAAGTGAAATTGTGAAACAAGCAAGAATGAAAAAAAAAAGTGGAATGAACTTGAAAAAAAAACAAAGCAACATGAACTTGAAAAAATAATGATATATATATATATATATATATATATATTATTTTATTTTATTTTTTTTTTCAATCATGGATACACCTATTTATGAATCAGCCTCATTGTTGTCATCTTCTTCAATGTCCTCATCCAAAATGTACTCGTCATTATCACGTTTCTTGAATAGCTTTATCCTTTTACCTCCAATCAAAGTTTTTAGTGCAACACCATTTAATTCACAAAGAGCATACATACCCTTGTTGTTGACTTTTGATACAATGTATGACCCAAACCACCCGTGAGTGAGCTTTTTGTGTGCATCATATTGAGAGTCAAATGTACTATCATAAATGAGCACCCAATCTCCTACTTCAATCGGCTTAGGACGCAATCGATGCGTTTTATCAAAATAATGCTTGTTCTTCATTCTAGATTCTCTTAATTTTTCAACAGCATCATCAAGTCTTAATTTACCTTGTTCTAACTATTTAATGCACAAACTCAAAAAATCATAAGTAGACATGTTTTCAAAACAAGGCAAATTTGACCATGTAGAAATATGAGACTAAATTGGAAACAATGGTTTTTGACAGTACATGAGTTCAACAGGCATATACCCAGTAGTACGTGTGCACACCATTCTATCTGCCCAAAGTCCGAAAGGTAAGAATATGGGCCATTGTTTGATGTCACCATTACATGCTTTAGATATGGCTTTTACAATAGGTGGATGCCCTCTCTCTATTGTACCATTAGCCTCTAGATTATATGCAGTAGTGAGAGACAAACAAATACCGCGATGTTCAAAGATTTCATTAGCTTCTCTTGCATTTAACTCTCCACGATTGGCAACTACTTTCTCTATTTACCCAAAGCGACTTATGACATCTTCAAGCAAGAATTTGCAAACATTGTAAGTGGTCTTAGATCGTAGTGCACGTCCCTCTACATGATTAGTTAAGTCTTCTCTTGCAAGTACAATGTAATGCATTTTGTGAATACCTTTAGGCATAGTTACAAGATCTTCTACCCACTTGTAGTGAATATAGGGTGGATAAGTAGGATGGAACATATCTCTATGTTTGACTGACAAATGAAGTTGACAAGTAGAACATGTAGAAGCATAGCTACTAATGTCAACATACGTCCTAGACCAATAATAGGTACTAATTTTTTCATATGTTCCAAAAAATCCTTTATGACCCACCCATAATGTCTCATGCATTTCCTTCATTGTTTGCAACTGAAGACCTCATTTTCCTAGGACTCATTATGGATTCTTAATCTTACCCTTAGCATGTCTCCAAAGATAATCGTTACATAGGAAAAAATTATAAGCTCGTTTCCTAATGTTACAGAATCTATTCATATTCCAGCTTGGTAATGGTTGTAGTGTACTCAAATACTTTCCTATGTCTCTCCATTCATCTTTGTACTCAGACTCAAGAAATTGCTCATACTCGTATATATGTGGAACATAGTCAACTCAGTTCACATTCTTTAGTAGATCACTTTCAAGATCATCAAATCTAGCTCTTGTTAACATACTAGCAACTAAATTTGACTTACCTGAAATATGAACTAACTCAAGATTTATGAACTTAATATATGAGATCCATCTAAGCATGGCTATATAAGGAGATGAGCAATTGGCTATCATTCCAATGAGAGGCAAACAATCAGTCTCGACTTTAACGTTTGCACCTATGAAATATTCTTTGTCTGTTTTCAAAGATGTTACCATACCCCATAGTTCTTGTTTGATATGTGGATATTTTCGTTGTATTTCATGTAATATTTTGGCGCCAAACCTAATTGCATATCTATTCCCTTCACTATCATCTTGACTTAGGACCCAACCTATACCAATAGGACTAGTATCAACAGTTAATATAATAGGTTTGTTAACAGAATAGTCTACACGCTTAAGGATGGGAGCTTCAAGAACTCTTCAATTTACGCATAGATTGTGTGTGTTTGTCAGTCCAAATAAATTTTTGTTTCTTCCTCAACAAGTCATAGAGGCAATCTGCAACATGAGCAAAGTGTGGAATCCAAATAACATAAAAGATGCAAACACCAAGAAATATGTGTACCTCACTCACATTGTCACATGTTTCAGAAATCTTACTAATGGCATCAACTTTTTGTGGGTAAGGCTTTCGCCCATATTGACCACATAAATATCCAACAACAAGAACCTCGTTGAAACCAAAAAAAGATTTTTCTATGGAAAATGTGAGACCTACCTCTTCTAATCGTTGAAATATCCGTTCACAATGAGAGATTTGGTCAAGAACAAATTTACACCATCCAAATGAATCTAAAGTAATGTCCTTTACACGTTCCTCACTCCCTTTAATTGGAATATCATCAATGAATGGCATGGTTATATGAGGGATAAAATCATGTAAGACCATATTCAGAGCACTCATCATAAGAGCCAGAGAATTAGTCGCTCCTTGAGGTAAAGTACACATTCACACTAAGCCTAAAGAAATTTTCATTGTGGTTATGTCACGACTATCAATTGCTAATTGGAATTTGTCATATCCCGAATATAAACCATCCATTGAATAGATAGAATGCCCTGAAAATGATTCAACAAACTCATCTATAATGGGTCATGTTCCTACATTCGTTATGGTGACTTTATTGATAGGTTGGAGATCTTGAATAAAACATAGTTTCCCATTCTTTTTAGGCACAGTGAACCATCTATTTGAGTAAGGTGCAAAAGATGGCTCTAAAATTCTCATGTTTATATTCTGCTTAAGTAGTTTCATTAGCTCAGGTAAGTGAGCCTTTTGAACTGGTATAGGGCGGAGATTCCAAGGAATATGTGGAATAGTAAAGATTATCATGGGTGCAACTAGCTTAGGATCTACACAACCAATCTCATGAGGATACATAGTAAAGGCTTTTCCATGGCAACGAATGACTCTCTCAAATTTATCTATCTCTGTTGGCAAAAGAAAGTCATCATCTCTACCAATTTTCACCTGTTTGATTGTCTCATTTGTAAATGTATGTCCTTGTTTTTCTTATCCCAAAGAATTGGATCACTATTCACATCAATAATTTTTTCATTGCTTCCTTGGGGTAATGGTTGAGCTATGCGTTTGATTTTTTTGTCTACAATTTTGTACTTTGTTTCAACTAAGGCATCATGTGTTTGGTTAAATTTTGAGCACTTGTCAACATTGAGAGCATAGTCTTGGATTAGAGCATACTCATCAAGGGAAGAAAGAAGAATAATGTGGGAATTAGAATTTTGCTGAAGACATAACTCTAGCTCCTCGAGAGTAGAGAAACAATGAGATGTCTCAATCACATGCTCAATGTTCTCATCATGTTCCATGATTTTGTTGGTTTTATATTTTTTTTGGGCTTTTTGGATAAAAGACTTGGACAATTGACTTTTATGAAGAAAATGTAATCTAGAATGTGGAAAACAAAATGACAAACTATTATATAGGTTGGTTGGTTGCGAGATGTCAAACCAATGTCCAAAGTTGTCTCGCTCAACAATGGATTATATCCGAAATTTTGATCATATGTAGCTCCAAACATGAATCGAGGTGCACAATGACTACAAGCATGCTCATGACCGTGAGTAACAATAGGTTTCTTTCTAATTGACAATAGATTCCTAGGATGATTCACTCCTACCGTCATGACTTGAAGTGATTGCATTCCATCCTTAGACTTAATTCTAGCATCGGTAGACCCATCATCCATGGATTTAGTTTCCATACGACTCTCACAAATAAAGGGCTGACCTAAGAGAACTTCATAGGAGCAATTATCTTGAATAAAAATGTGAATTTCTTCTGTGATTCCTCATATGGATATGGGCACACTAGCACAAGCTCCATACAGGGTACCTACACCATTATCTATAGTTCTCATATGCCATCCACAATCTTTATCTATGGGCCCTCGAAATTTATCATAGAGTTCTCTTGAAATCACATTGATTTCAGAGCCGGAATCTACTAATGCATTTATAGTGATAGAGTTCCTATCATTTCCTATTTTAACATGCATCTCTAATGTACCTCTAGACCAAAATTTTCTTTTAAAGTGACTTTGAGGATTGTTTTAATGAATTTCATGGTCATGTTGAATAGGTCCTAAGAATTTTTTATTAACATTTACTTCATCATTGTCAAGGTCCTCTTCATCAGATTCATCAAAGTCTAAGGCTTCATTCATAGCTTGATCTTGATTTAGAGAATCTTGCATCTTAGTATCTAGATTAAGTAGAAACCTCTTCCTTTTAATTAGGCCAATAAAGTTACCTTTAAAAATAGGCTTTGCAATAAGGAAAACTTGTTCTAAAGACATAGTCACTTGACTCTTAAGCAAAATTTCATCTAAAATCTCCATAGGATCTATTTTTCTCTCAATTTCTGAAATCAAGATGGCTTTAGGTTTTCTCTTTGGTTTCTTTTGTTTTTGCTCAGGATCTTGTTTTTGTTCATGTTCTTGTTTTTGTTCTTTAGTTTGTTTTGATTGTTCTTGTTTGTCTAAAGGCTTTGGTTCTGTTTTTCTTTGCTTTGTCTTCTTCCCTTTTTGTTTCTCCTCTTGTTTTTGTTCATTAGGTTGTGGTTCCTATTCTTTGTCTGTGGGTTGTGATGTTTCCCCTTGCTCTATGATGGTTTCTATTCCCTTTGAGGTTTGTTTTTTAGTCACTCTTCTTTCACTAGGCTCAGTTTCATCTCTTTTTTGTTTTTCTTCTACATTAGATATATGAGAAATAAGAGATTGATCTTCTATCGGTGACTCCCAAGCTGTTATTCTCCTAATCTCATCTCGTGGGTTTACTAAAGCCTCTATGGAAAAGTCAACTTCCTTTGTGGGTTTACTTAATTCTACTTCTTGTTCATCAAGAGCTTCTAGTTTCATCCCTCTAGTTCCTACATCTGTTATGGTTATATTTTCATAGTGCTTTTTCATTCCTCCCTTACCATAATTTCCTTGCAAAGGTAGCCTAGATCGATAGTCACAGATTTTCTTGTCTATGTCTATTACTAGTCGTTCCTCTTTAGCAGCCTTCAATAGTTCACAATCTCTCAAAAAGTGCTCTAACGAATCACACCAAGGACATCTACCAAGAGGGCCATACACAAAACCATTTTGATTTTGAGGATTTTGATTAACTTTTGGTGGGAAATTTTGAAATTGAGGATTTTGTTGATAAGGAATTGCTTGAACAGGATAATTAGGATTTTGATAAGGCAATTGATGTATTTGAGGAGCTTGGGGAGCAGCATGTGGTACTTGAGGTGCAAGAGGAGCTTCTATAGTATAGGGTTGATGATTTTGAAAATTTTGATTTTGAGGATTTTAAAAAGTTGTTTGAGAAGCTTGAGGATATATGTTTTGATACATTTGAGGATTTTGCACATGAGGATGAGGATTTTGCATTGAAGGATTATGCATTGGAGGAACTTGATATGCTTGAGTAGGAGCTACTTGTGGATTTTGATTGGGAGCTGTAACATGTTGATTAGGCTCTTGAAAAGACATTGGGTTCATTTGATTTTGGAAAGTTTTGATGTAATTAGTTTGTAAAGCATCTATAGTCTTGGCCAAATTGGATTGTGTAGCAATAAGACTTTCCATTTTCTTAGTGAGAAATTCCACTTGAGATTGTTCAACTACACTTTTATTTGGCTCTACTTTAAAACCTTGACTAGCTTCCATCATTTGAGGAATAGGAGTAGAGTCAAAAAGCATAGCATGGGATTGTTCTCTAACTTGCTCCTTAGTTTGTGGAAGGCTAGCTTGAGGAAGACTAGTTTTCTCATAAAACATGGATTGTCTTTGATGTCTATGGGCTACAACCTCTACTACTTTACACACTTTTTGCCATTTGTCAGTAAGACCATAGCGCTTATCTGGCTCTTCTAATCGACGTTCAACTTCCCTATGAGTTTCAGGATGAAGAAGCTTAAGAAAATTGATCCCAAGATCAGGTTCCAAAGTTATCTTATCCTCATTAGGAAGTTGTTCATAGCGTCTAATATACTCATTTTGTAAGTGAGTAATAGAGCTACTAGGCTTTGGGGAATTGATCCATTGTAAGAATCCATCCTGATTATGTTGGCTATAATCCTCAAGATAGAATTCTTTGAGCATCTCCTTTTTGAAATCACTCCAAGAAGGAGTATTTTATTGAGTGACATGGTTTATGATAGAGCTATCAACAATTCCTTCAAAGAATCTTATCAAAAGATCTTTAGGAAAACCAAAAATCATAGCTTGCTCTTCAAACAAATCTAAGTAGCTTGTAATGTTGATGCCATTCAATTTTCCCTTCTCTCTCAACATAGAAGAGACTATTCTTTGGCCTAGTTTCTCAACAATAAGGGATTTGAATCTTTCCTCCATCTTATGTGAATAAGTGATGCACGATGTTCTAGATCTCTCACAAATGCATTTACTTCATGAGGAAGATGTGCACGATATTGTGAGAAATCTAGTGCAACACTCCAGAATGATGATGATAATATGATGAGGATGAAAAATATGAAACAAAGGATATGGATCACAACCTCCCAACAAGATCAGAAGCAAATGCCACGAAGCGCTTCATGTCCGGTTCAAATGTGGAGGTGATCACAATCTGGGTGGATCGGGACTAGTCGCGGCACACACAGAGTGTATGAAGCTACTGAGTGTTGGAAGGTCTTTGGGATAAAAATAAGAAGGTGAAGATGAACTTGGGTATGGGGAGGAGAGATGTCATGATTAAATTATGAAAGGGGAACATATGGATGTATGCATGATGAGAACAAAAGGAAAACCACACACATGAATCAACTTTTGAAAGGAAGAATAGTCCACAAATGAAGCTTCTTATACACTTTTGAAAATCAATTCATAAGCATGGGTTCTTATGGATGTATGCATGATGAGAACAAAAAGAACACCACACACATGAATCAATTTTTGAAAGGAAGAATGGTCCAAGAGTGGAGCTTCTTATACACTTTCAAAACCCAATCATATGCATGGGTTTTTGTGGGTGGTATGAATGCATATGGGCCATGATCTAAAAATGAATAGAAACTTTTTCTCTCAACCTCGATGGATCATCCTCACCGGTTCAATGCATGACTACGAAGCCTTGTCACACATAGAAAAAGATAGAAGGAGACATGTAAAAACATATAAGAGACTAAGAGACAAGAGACAAGAGACATGAATTAGAAGATATTGTTATGACATACATATACATGAATGTGTTGAAACGTCAAGCTAAGCATTCTACTGGTCAAAGGTGGTCCGCACGACCCTCTCACCATGACAATTCAACCGAATGTCACACGTAAGAGGATAGGTTCCACTTCATTGACCCTATGTCTTTCTAGGATCGTAATGTGTTTATAAAGGAGTCTAAAACTCATAAAACCCGCTCTAACTCACTCAGACGCTCCATTGAGGATGAGCAAATAAAGAGAAACTGGGTTTATGAGTATATCCTAGAGTGGAAGTCTAAATTAAAATTGAATATAGGAACTATGCTCTTACTACCTCACCTTGGATACTCACATGCTCAACTGAAGGTGATCGTCTCAAGGAAACCATGTGCTAGCAAGGGCTCTATGGATGCCTAACAAATGATGTTCTAGGAGTTTGGAGGCAGGTTTATATAGTTTTTGAATGAATTTGGGCCCTTGGATGTAGAGAAATCAACTCTCAACCCTAAGATCAACTACTTTTCATTACAACCATTGGATTTATCAAATGGATGGCTAAGATTGGTTCTTTACATGATATCTAGGGCAAAGGGGGGGGTGGATATGTGACTTCATTCTCCACCATTGGATGTGGGGCTGATTTGGACCGTCAGATCAGTGTTGACATCAATTGGGATAAGATAAGCTACTTTTTGGAGAAACTTTGCATTATTGATCATGGATCATAAAAAAAGCTTATCCGATGAAAGAAACTCGTGGATCCTTCTTGCTTTATGCTTTCGTGCATATCCACCCTTGAATGTGAGCTCATCCTGAACATACAACATGGTTCAATCATTCTTTGCCATGCGGCAGCCCTTAAAGCCTTCAATTTTCTTATTCTAGGAAACTGCGGTGACCTTGAAAACTTGATTTTGTGCTCTTTGAGCCTTCAAATATCCTTTGATGAAGATGAAAATTTGTAAGGCGATGTTTTGAAAGGTCTCCTTTAGGAATATGCAGAAAAAATGTCCATCTGAATCTCTCTCATACAAGTTTGACTACATTTGGAAGTTTGCAAGGTGGCTTTAAGGTGTCTAGGAAGCTCTGATAGCCTTACACATTTGTACAAATATGTAGCCACATATGATCTTTATTCATGTCAAACCACATGGTTAACAAAAATTCCTATACAACATTTTGTACCGTCTAAGTGGAAAAATTACATTTTTTACAAAATGCACATGGCATATCGATGTGCTAGAAAATGCATTTTCATGTGAAATTGGGGCTATAGAGTGCCTTTGATAGGCTTTACAAGTATGTGAATTTTCATGTCATTTGGAGGCATTGAATTTGTTGCCTGATTTCCAAAGTTTGACCAACTTTGTCCGCTACCTTGGATTTGCTTGATTTCTTCCAAAGTTTGCATGTGAACTCCCTTTGACATCCTTGATGCATCTTGGACTTATCAGGGAGTTTATGCTACCTTCACTGAATGTGTTTCTTGTAGGCCATCATGAATGAGAGAGGAGAGAAAATCTCCACGACATTTACCCCCACTAAACCTGCGATTCCTCCGGAAGCGCCACTCTAGTCTCTCTGAAAAACAAAAATATCCAGGCATCAAATTCTTTTATAGGCATCATAAAAAACATGGAAGAAAAAATGGATCATATACATAAATGAGTAGGCACTATGAAATGAAGCAAAATTTTCATGATAGAAAGAATTGAAATGGGCAATATGAATATGCATGAACAAATAGGCAACATATATGGAAATGAATAGAAAACATTGACAACATGTAAAGAAAGAAAACAAAAAAGCATCAATATGAAGTGGAAGTGAATGTATTTAGTCGTTTTAGGCATCAATTCCTCTCATCTTGAAGAAAACTTTTTACCTTTTTCATAAAGCAAGCTACCTTAAATACCATTATAGACAAAGATTTAGGATTCTTAAGAGACATCTTTCATCTTTAGCTTATTTTAAGATCATCTTCTTTCCTACATAAATATGAATATGCTCTTTCTCTAATAACATGTAAGGCAATCTAACTAAACTCCACTAATGCATAAATCTGCCTATATAGCCCGTGATTTATTCTACTATGCCTCCTTAGCTTCCTTTGGCTTGCTCTCTCTTTTTTTTTGGTGATGATTCGGTGATTTTATGGCTACAATCACTTTTTTGGGGTGGAAAAAAGTGTAAAGTTCCTGATAACATGTAGGAGCTTTTTTTTTATGACAGGGAAAAATTAAACAATATTACAAGGTACAACCATGTTTGATGATGGAGAACATTCGTTTAAACTCTGATACAAGTGTTATGAGTGCAGTAAGGATGTAGAAACATGCAGTAGTAGGAGCTAGGACTTCAACAATTATGCTTTCAATACAGGATACAAAATCATGTCACCAAAATAAACCTCCAAGTCTATATGCCTTCTTTCCATAATCCTAGATTATAATCAATTTCTTAGTAGATAAATTACTACTTAAGATAAAATTTTACACAAGTAGAGAAATCATCATTCGCCACTTTTGACACAAGTGATGTGGATATGCAATGCAATGCAAAGACCGAAAAGAAACATGCATGAAGTGAAATTGCGAACAAGCAAGATGGAAGAAAATGTGGAATGAAGTTGAAAAAAAACAAAGCAACATGAACTTGAAAAAACAATGATATATATATATATATATATATATATATCTATATATATATATATATATGTTTTTTTATTATTTTATTCTTTTCTTTTTATCACGAATACTCCTGTTTGTGAATCAGCCTCATTGTTGTCATCTTCTTCAATGTCCTCATCCAAAATGTACTCATCATTATCATGTTTCTTGAATAGCTTTATCCTTTTACCTGCAATCAAAGTTTTTAGTGCAACACCATTTAATTGACAAAGAGCATACATAGCATTGTTGTTGACTTTTGATACAATGTATGGACCAAACCACCGTTGAGTGAGCTTTTTGCATGCATCATATTGAGAGTCAATGTACTATCATAAATGAGCACCCAATCTCCTACTTCAATCAGCTTAGGATGCAATCGATGAGTTTTGTCAAAATAATGCTTGTTCTTCATTCTAGATTCTCTTAATTTTTCAACAGCCTCATCTTGTCTTAATTTACCTTGTTCTAACTGTTTAATGCGCAAAATCAAAAAATCATCAGTAGACATGCTTTCAGACCAAGGAAAATTTGACCATGCAAAAATATGAGAGTGAATTGGAAACAATGGTTTTTGACAGTACATGAGTTCAGCAGACATATACCCAATAGTACGTGTACACGTCATTCTATCTACCCAAAGTGCAAAAGGTAAGAATCTAGGCCATTGTTTGATGTCACCATTACATGCTTTAGATATGGCTTTCACAATAGCTGGATGCCCTCTCTCTATTTTACCAATTGCCTTTGGATTATATGCAGTAGTGAGAGACAAATGAATATTGTGATGTTCAAAGAACTAATTAGCTTCTCTTGCATTTAACTCTCCACGATCGTCAACTACTTTCTCTATGTACCCAAAGTGAATTATGACATCTTCAAGAAAGAATTTGAAAACATTCATCCAGATGAATGTAAAGTAATTACCTTTACACGTTCCTCACTCCCTTTAATTGGAATATCATCAATGAATGGAATGGTTATATGAGGGATAAAATCATGTAAGAACATATTCATACACTCATCATATGGACCACAGAATTAGTCGCTCCTTGATGTAAAGTACACATTTGCACTAAGCCTAAAGGAGTTTTTGTCAAGGGAGCACTAGATTGTGCTCTTTTACTACAATATACAAGATTTCGGAAATATACTTCTGATTATAAGAATACCCACGTAGGGAAATAGTACACGAATATGTAGCTGATACAAGGAGTCCCACAACCCAAGACTATAGGTATAGATAACTCAGCTAGAGATGATATAGGAGATCCCATAACCCGAGATCGTAAGTATGGAACAAGATCTCTGGATTACAAGAACTCCCTTTTGGGAGATGAACTAGATACAAGAAAGAACGCGACAAGATCTCGTACTATGAGATTATAAGAGGATAAGACTAGATGTCCAGGATACAAGACTAGACAGGACTGGAACAAGTAACAAGACAAGAATAGGAACTAGAACTTGGAGAGTACTTACTTGGCGGTCATGACTCCTTGAGCTCCCAAGACTGGTATTGACAAGACTGAGAATGAATGTGGCCCAAGCCTCCTTATATAGGATTTCAAGGGTGGTTGCGAAGTGATGATGTCATCAATGATGTCAATAAATCAAACAAGACCTCTGGTTGTCAAAATTAAGCCAATAGGCAGTCGATCTTAGGGTTTTGACACATTTTGGATGCATTGGAAACATTAGTATCTCCTAATTCTGAACCAATCATGAGATACAGGATTTACGTGGAATCTAAGGTTCAAGATGGTTTTGTTTGTCCATGACATCACCTCCCCCTCAAGCGACAAGTTCCACGAGGAGTGGACATGTTCTCTGGTCTTGGCTTCATTGGATTTCTCTTATGGAATTCTTGAACCTTGATTGGTGCTCTCTGAAGGCTTTCTGCAGGTTCCCAAGTACAATCACTGATGTAATACCCTTTCCAATGAATAAGGTACTCCAATCCTCCTCAGGATATTCTCGAATCTAGGACGTGCTCAACTTCAAATTCTTCATGATCATCAATCTCGATAGGTGGTGAAGTTCTAGTTCTCTCCCCCCTCAATGGTGAAATTTGATATGGTTCTAGCACGGATACATGGAAAACTGGATGTATTCTCATGTTACTTGGTATTCCTATAATGATAATTTCATCCACATAAACACATAGATAAATAAATTTTGAATTATTCTTCTTAATGAACAATGAAGAATCTGCCTTGCTTGCAACAAGACCTTGGTCCTACAAGTATGTGACAAGCCTATGGTTCCAAGCTCTAGGAGCTTGCTTTAACCCATACAATGCCTTCCTTAATTTACATACATAATCAAGTTTGTCTTTGTCTTCATATCCTGGTGGTTGAGCCATGTAGACCTCTTCACAGATGCACCCATTAAGAAATGCATTTCTAACATCTAATTGGTACAAGTTCCAATTCTTTGAAGTAGCAATACTCACTAAAACTTTGATAGTTGGCATCTTGACCACAAGTGAGAAGGTCTCCTCATAATCCACTCCATGGATTTGAGCAAAGCCCTTTGCTACTAGCCTTCATGGATGGTTTCTTGAGAACCAAATCCCAAGTGCTATTCTCTTGAACTGCTTCAATTCCCTCCTGCATAACTTCTCTCCATCCTTCTTTCTAGTTGGCATTGTTAGCAACAGGTGTGGACGGGCTATTCTTTGTAATTTCTACTTTGTAATAATGGAGATGTCAAGAGTTTCCTCACAACTAGAAGTGGCCATATTACACTGCTTCTTGCTCAACCAAGATATACATGAGCTGCCAAGCATGAAGCAAAAGCCACTAGTGGACACATGAGTGTCATAGCAATCAGCCTAGTCAAAGTCAGAAAAAGCATGTAAATTTGGTGGTAGTGATCCCCCCTTGGGATAAATTAATCCAAGTAGTCTCGTACCACTCAAGTAGTGAAAGATATGCTTAACCACCTACCAATGCTTGGCACTTGGGTAATGCAAAAAATTGCAAAAATTTTCTCATCTATGAGACAACAAAGTGAATATCTGGCTGAGTAATGCATAAGTAAATCAAACATCCAAAAACTTCCTGATAGAGAACATCATCAAATGCATCTCCAACGTCATGAAGACTCAATCGTAAACCTATCTCCATAGGAGTGGCAATAGGTTTACAATCTTCAAGGCCAAAATGCTGCAATAATGTGTCAATATATTGCATTTGACACAAATTTATTCTCCAATCGACTTGCATAAATTGAATGCCCAAATAATGATGCAAATGCCCCAAATTTGACATCTCAAATGAGGCATGCAGATCAGCCTTAAAATCAACAATATGCTTCTCGTGAGGACCATTGAGTAGCATGTCATCAACATACACAGCAATGATCAGAAGCACATCATAAGCATGCTTAACATATAAGGTGCTCTTTGTTGGATCGTTCTCAAAACCATGTGCAATCAGGTAGGCATGTATTTTTTCAAACCAAGCAATGGTGCTTGTTTCAATCGATATAATGCCTTTTTCAACTTGCACACGTGGTTTTCATGACCTTTATGCACAAAGCCGTGGGGCTGAAAAACATACACTTCTTCATGAAAGTCACCATTCAGAAATGCACTTTTGATGTCCAACTGATGTTCATTCCAACCATGATGAGCTGCAAGTGCACACACGCTATGAACAGTAGTCATTTGGCAAGTAGGACCAAAGGTCTCATCAAAATCAATGCCTCGTTCCTGAGCATACCCCTTTGCAACAAGCCTAGCTTTATACTTGTCAACTGTTCCATCAGGCTTATGCTTCAACTTGTATACCCACTTAGTGCCAATGCCCTTCTTGCTAGGAGGCAAGTCACATAAAGACCAAGTACCATTATCATCATAGCATCATATTCTGATTGCATAGTAGCCATCCAATTTTACAAATTTTGTGCTTCATCAAATGAAACATGTTGATTCTTTTCAGAGAGACTAGAGGTAGCCATAACATAGCAATCTGGTGCAAAAGAGTCACTATGAGAGCTTCAACAAGTATGATATCATAGAGGTGCATCTAATTTGCTATCACCTAAATTCCACACTAGCCATTTTGGCATAGTTTATGCCTACTCAATATCAGCTCTCTCATCAACAAGTGCATCATGTAAATCTGCATCAGAAATAGAATGATCTACATCATCACATAAGACCTATAAATGTTGAGAAGTTGCCTCATTAGGACTATCACCTAAATTCTACACTAGCCATTTTGGCATAGTTTATGCCTCCTCAATATCAGCTCTCTCATCAACAAGTGCATCATGTAAATCTACATCAGAAACAAAATGATCTACATCATCACATGAGACCTATAAAGGTTGAGAAGTTGCCTCATTAGGACTAGCACTAGACTATACACCTGTAAAAAGAGGTAGCAAGCTATCATACATGTCTTTGGAGCTAACATATGTCTCCTTAGTACATGAGAGTAATGGTTGAGTAGCGTCTTCCACAAAAACGACATCAAAACTAAGCAAAATGCATTTACTTTGTGGATGATATAGACGATAGCCTTTACTTTCAAAACTATACCCAACAAAAATACATTTCACTACTCTATCATCCAATTTTCTATGTTGTTGCTCAGACACTCATGCATATGCCAAACAACCAAAAACATGTAGACGAGCAACAGATGGCTCGCGACCATGCCAAGCCTCATACAAAGTGATAGATTGTAGCACTTTAGTGGGACATCTATTAAGTACATATGCTGCACATATAACAACCTCAAGCTAGAAACTATGTGGTAAAGTGTGACTCTTAGCCATATGCCTCACCATCTCCATGAGTGACTTCTTCTTCCATTTAGCAACTCCATTTCATTGAAGTGTATATGGCACTGTACACTAATGTTTTATCCCACATTCAGCCAAAAATGCATTAAAATCAGAAGACATATATTCCCCCCTCGATCAGAACAAAGGGTGCCTATTTTGCATGTTGATAGATTTTTAGCCAAACATAGAAATTGTTTGAAGCACATAAACACTTTCGACTTTGCATGCTTGGAAAAACCATCAATGAAAGTCAGGAAGTAGGGATAGTTTCCAAAAGAGGGTGTCTCCATAGGACCACAAACAACAGTGTGAATATGCTGTAGGTGTAGAAAACTAGCAGAATTTAGATGACTAAAGCGTGCATGCTAAAGCTTTGCATCTGACATAGCCATAGAATCATGTATTGCACATGCCAAATCATTCATAGATTTTTCATAGTCTATGAGCTTATATAGTCCAAAACATAAAATGCCAGAAGCAATAATCATGTTGCCATTTGACAGATCATGAATTGTACATCTACCATCAAGAAATTTCACAACCAAGCCAATCTTGGCTAATGTAGAAACTAATAACATATGTTTTTATCCTTGGCACAAATAAAGCATCTAACAATGTAAAAGAACTACCATCAATAGTAGCCAGAATGATCTTAGCAAGTCCCATAATAGGATAAGAGGAGTTGTTGGTGCATGTGATAGTATTCCATGTAGGGACAGGCTCAAGCTTCACATCCATCTGATGCAAAGTCCTTCCTTTTGTTGTAGCTAATGCAACAAGTGTTTTGACAGTAGACATTTTAGCTAGAGGGCTGAATGTTTCCTCATAATCAATTCCATATGTTTGTGCATATCCTTTTGCTATCAAGCATCCCTTGTACCTGCTTATGCTACCATGAGCATTGTGCTTTACCTTGTAAACCCACTTGCAACCTATGGGTTTCTTTCCTTGGGGCAATGGAACGAGCTTCCATGTATCATTTCCATAAAGTGCAGCCATCTCCTCATCCATAGCTTTTTCCCAATCTACATTTCCAATTGCATCTTCAAAACAAGAGGGTTCAACATCTTGTATTACCTTTGTCATGTAGGCACAATGACGAGCCATGTAACTATCATATGTCAATCGTTGCACTGAATTCTGCATCCTCCCAGATCTCTTGGTCCTTAGTCACTTCTCCTTATATCCTCTACATGTGCCTTTCAGGAATAGATTGCACTGAATAGAGAATGTAGTACATACTAAATGATTATGAATAAAGCAAGTAGAATAAGAGAACAAGAGAAGAGAGAGAGAAGCACAAAGGCTGAGAGCCAGTGTGACACACATGAGAGAGAAAGGAGACAACTCGTAGCATAAGTCGTACATGAGAGAGAGGCAGCCAAGATAGTTCTGAAAGAGATGCTGATGGAAAGTTACTCAAAGTAGGAGAAATTTTTATGGTTATGAGCAGAAGGAGGTCATACCATTTTGTACACATCTTCTCTAATATTAAACACATATTTGTGGAATAGAGTAGAGTCAACTCTCTTTGTGTGAAGAAATCTAACTGATTTCATAATTGTATGAATGTTAGGCAGTGGTGAGTTTTAGAGTACACATTTCTTGATCATGTTAAAATCAATTCTATGTGCATAGTGTAAGGGTTTCATAAGTGATAGCTTATGTTGAAGTTATCATCTTTCACTACAGATGAGCAAAAGTTACTTTTGCGAACTGGAACGCGTACTCAAAAAGTTAAGTTCAACTATGAAGATATGACAAGTTGATGAAGTTAAGTATTCAAGTTTTGTACAAGTGCAAGTGCAAGAGATAAAGTAACAAGAAGACACTAGACTGTGTTATTTCTGAGAAGTTTCAACACCAGAGAGCCATCAGGATAAGATCGTAAAGCATTGGAAAGTCACTGGGGCAAAAGCATAAGTCTCTGGAACGAAACAGTAAGTCACTGGAGCAAGACCATAAACCACTGGAAAGTCACTGAAGAGAAATTGTAAGTCACCGTAAAGTCACCATAAATGCACCGGAATGAAGTCAAAATACATTCTGATTCTTTTCAAGATTGATTTTTAGTATTGGTGAGATATTGATGATTATAGATGTGTTTTAATATCACATTATCTTACTTCTTGTGGTGTTTAAACATCAACAAGTGGTATCAGAGCAAAAGCAAATACACTAATAGTGGTATTAGAGCTGGAAGATGAGAGCTGGGAGGTCAGAACTGAAAGCTCTGAGCCAAAAGGTCCTTAAGAGTAAAAGGAGCTTCGAATACAAGAGGATCGATTCAGAAGCTTTTAGTGGAAGAGATTGCTTGAGAAACAAGAAGATCATGGCAGATCATATCTCCATTGATAAACTAGACAGATATAATTATACTACCTAGGTAATGAGAATGGAAGCCTCACTTATGAGTAAGGATCTAATGAAGTACATGACAGGTGAAGAAGAAAATCCAACATTTGAAGATGATAGCAAATCAAAGAAAGAAGAGTCAAAAGCTTTGAAGCTATGGCAGAAGAAAGACGCAAGCGCAAGAGCTTACATATACAATACTATCACGGTGTCGGGTCGTGAGAGATGCTCGGATGGTGGATCAAGTCATCCGCCTAAATCGTTCGGCACACGCAGGGTGTCTGTAGCGGACTCAGGCTTAAGGAAATAAGGGTTCTAATGACAAAACAATATAAATTACCTAATTCTATGACTGAAACTAAAGTTTTCTTACCAAAAGTAAATAGTTTTAACTAGCTATGGACCGTAAGGACGGGCAGCCTCGTACATAGCAACAGCTTCCTGATATGAGATTGAAACTTCCATAATGGGTTCTTCTACTAAACTTTCAGGTAAGCTAGAGGGTTCTGGTCTGTCTAGAGTTGGCAGAACATTTTCAATATTTTCAATAGTACTGTGCTCAGACTCATGAACTAACTTAGAAGACATCAAGGAAAGTAATGGAAAATTAATGAAACAATATGATGCTAAACTGTTTGAATGAATTAATTGATATGCTAATGGTTCTAATCAATAAATCTAATACAACTGGAAGGCCTAAACAATTGGATAAATGTCTAGTCAATTGGATAGTTGACTAAATGAGAAATAAGATTTAAATGGATCTTTAGGCTGCCTCTTCACTTCAATTGTCTTCACTTCACTTTAATTGATTGTAATCTTCAATGTTTCTGCAAAAAAAAAAAAACATTAGTAATATTACAAAATCAATAAGAAACTTAAAAGACATTAGTCACATACATTAAAGCATACACATGCTTAATAACTTGCCTTTGTCATGCATATATTCATTCATTCAATTACATACCCATGCACATAAATCATGCATACTATGATTCATATTTTAATATACATAGCCTTTAATATAAATATGCATACTAACCATACAAACACGCATGATTTACTTAGGAACATATGGATGTAATTACTAAATAATAAATAATAAACAAATCATTTAATAAATAATACCTACTAAATAATGAACTAATCATTTAATACTATTAATTAGTTTTAATATTCATTAATCTAATAACTACAAAAGAAATACCTAACTAAACCATATCGAATACACATTCTCTCTCTCTCTCTACCGTTCTCTTTCTCTCTCCCTAACTCTTTCTCTCTCTCTCTCTCTCTTTCTCTCTCTTTCTCTCTCTTTCTCTCTCTCTCTGCCGTTTCTCTCTCTCTCTCTCTCTCTCTCTCTCTCTCTCTCTCTCTCTCTCTCTCTCTCTCTCTCTCTCTCTCTCTCTCTCTCTCTCTCTCTCTCTCTCTCTCTCTCTCTCTCTCTCTTTCTCTGCCGTTTCTTTCTCTCTCTCTCTCTCTCTCTCTCTCTCTCTCTCTCTCTCTCTCTCTCTCTCTCTCTCTCTCTCTCTCTCTCTCTCTCTCTCTCTCTCTCTGCGTGCTGCCGTGCGCAGTTCTGTAGGGGGAGGGAGGGAACCTCTCTCTTCTCTCTCTCTCTCTCTCTCTCTCTCTCTCTCTCTCTCTCTCTCTCTCTCTCTCTCTCTCTCTCTCTCTCTCTCTCTCTCTCTCTCTCTCTCTCTCTCTTCTCTCTCTCCCTCTCTCTCTCTCTCTCTCTTCTCTCTCTCTCTCTCTCTCTCTCTCTCTCTCTCTCTCTCTCTCTCTCTCTCTCTCTCTCTCTCTCTCTCTCTCTCTCTCTCTCTCTCTTTCTTCCCTATTCTCTCTCTACCTGCCTACCTCTCTCTCTCTCTCTCTCTCTCTCTCTCTCTCTCTCTCTCTCCTCTCTCTCTCTCTCTCTCTCTCTCTCTCTCTCTCTCTCTCTCTCTCTCTCTCTTTCTCTCTCTGCGCGCTGCTGCGCGCAGCGCCAGGGAGGGAGGGAGAGACTTTCTCTCACCTCTCTCTCTCTCTCTCTCTCTCTCTCTCTCTCTCTCTTTGCGCGCTGCTGCGCGCAGCGCCAGGGAGGGAGGGAGAGACACACATCATACAAACACACACACACATCACATCATACACACATACATGCACATACACATAACACACATCACATACACACACACGTGCACATCACATACACACACACATATACACTTCACACACACTCATACATCACATCACATACACATACACACATCACATACACACACACACGTGCACATCACATACACATACACATATACACTTCACATACACACACATCACACGCACATATATATCACATCATACACACATACACGCACATACATCACACATACATACACTTCACATACACTCATACATCACATCACATACACATACACACATCACATACACACACATCACACACACACATATATCACATACACACACACGTGCACATCACATACACACACACATATACACTTCACACACACTCATACATCACATCACATACACATACACACATCTGCAGGGACCCGGACCAAGCCATGGAATAGGCATGGGCATGCTTCCAGCCGGACAATCAACATCAAGATCATCGTACACAGCAGTACATGATGGCTTAATATCCCGAGCACAAGGAGGGTCTAATGAGAAAGAAGGAAAAACAGAAGAAAGTAAGAGCAGAAGAAAGTACCTGCAAAAAAAACATTAAGAGAAACTTGAGCTCAACACTCATTTAAATACAAACGCAAGTCGTTTCTAAACCACTCTTTTTAGTTTTAACTTTTAATCTACAACCACACTTTAATCTCCTTACTTCCACCACACTTTCCAGTTTAACTTTTCTACTTTAATTACACTTAATTTCTACTCCTCTCTTTTCATCTTCAGTAATTCTCTCCACTCTTTCTCTTAACCAACTTTTTTCACTTTAAGTGCATCTTCTATTGAGACCACTCCTTAAATCTCTTTAGTTACACAACTTATATAAGCCATTCTTTTTCCTAGCACTCATATAGTCCAATAGTTATTTATCCATTTAATTAATCATTTTAATCTAATTAGCCTACATTTCTTATTTAAATAAATTAATTAATTTAATCTTAGGTTAAGATTTTAATTAATTAGAACCTTAGTATTAAATGCACATACATGATTAAATAATTAATTAAACCATATTTTAATTTTTGTTATTGAACCAATGTTTAGTTATAGATTAATTTCCTTAAATATTAATTATTTTAACCCTTGAAACATTCTAAAACCCTAGAAAACCTACTTAAAACCCATCAAAACCCTATTAAACCCTTTGGAAATCATTGTTAACCCATTAAAATCTTTCTGATCCCTTGTAAACCCTAACATGAACCCATTAGAATCTTTTGAGACCCTTCAGATGAACCTAATTGACATAAAATCATATGAACTTAAAAAACCCTAGGGTTAAATACCCATGAATCAAGCATGTATAAATATGAAATACTCATTAATTGAGTAATTAGGATAAACCCTAATATGAACACATATTCTTCATCATTTCTTGTACCTGCAAACACTTCAAAAGTAGTTAATTCAATCTAGAACAACTGATCAACAGTGAAAAAGAGGTTTAGAATTCACCAATTAAGTTGTTTTCATTTTCTCTGGTCATCAACTGGAAGATGTAAATCTTCCCGACATCCACCGCCACCAAACCTGCACATCGTCCCGATGGGCCAACTTGCAGATTTAGGGAAGCAACATTTTCAATAATTATCCTGAAATTAAATCATAGAACAACATCAATTCGTTTTTTAAATATATTTAATCTTATCAAATTTTAAATCTTTTCAACATGCACATGAAGTTTATTTCAATTACATCTGGCAATGAAAACATATTAAAGTATAAAGGTAAACTATTAACCTTTCAGTCAACAAATATTAGTTTACATTTTTTTCCATTTATAAACTATGTAAAGATTAGTATAAAACAGAATTCATTTTCATTCATTCAAATGCAGGTTTCGTCATATATATGCATTCACATATGAGCAATCAAGCATGCCAAAGAATCTACTAAATCTACTTGGACAGACAGCCGCCTTGTATGCCCAATTTTAATCACTAGATGTGTTTTTTTTCACAACTAGTTTCTTCATATAAATATGATATAAACTTCATATCGATAATAAATGTAAATACCTTTTTGGGGTGGAAGAAGGTATAACTTCCATGTCAATATTCTTTTTTTTTTTTTCCGCTACTTTTTTGTTTTAAAGGGGAAAGGCTTAACCCCTTAATCCGAGCTAAGGATCTAGCTGCATGGACAAGAAAGATCTAGGTTTTCACAGACATGTATCATGCAACAATATGCTCCTGCATATATACAACTACTTTCGTTATCTAAATGAACTACAAATCCTTCTATTTTTAACAAATCTCACTTAATCTATAAATGTAGAAATATAAATTATGTCTATTTTCCTAATATGGTTAAATAGAGTCCTTTATAAATTAATATTCTTCATTCCAGATTTTATCAATTAGTTTTATATGAATGCAAATAAAATACGTAAAACAAAATTTTAAGACAAAGAAAAATACGACCTAAAATCAATTTTATCTTCAAACTGCTTCATCTTCAATCTGCTCATCTTTATGCATCTTAATTTGTTCTTCAAAGACCTGTTAGAACTCAACCAGCAACAGCTAGACACGCAAAATTATTAAATTTCATATTCAAATCTTCTCTTGGTTTTCCTGCAAAAGAAACCCACACTAAAGAAAGTCATTCATACATAATTAATCATGCTCATCATCAAACATTACTTCATACATTTCATCATCTCTTTGTTTAAATAATTTAATTCTTTTGCCAGCAATTAAGTTTTTAAGAGGCGTGCCATCTAATTCGCGTAAGGCATACGTTCCATTATCATAGGTTTTGACTACCACATAAGGTCCAAACCAACGTTTTTTTAGTTTTCTACGGGCATCATACTGAGAATCAAACGTACTATCATACAGTAAAACCCAATCATTAACATAAATCGGCTTTGGCCTTAACCTATGTGATTTATCAAAATACTTCTTGTTTTTCAATCGAGAATCTTTTAGTTTAACTATAGCCTCTTCTAAACGTTCATTCCCTTGCTCTAACTGCTGGATTCGCAGAGCTAATAAATCTTCTGTCGACAAATTATCTTCCCATGGTAACGTAGTCCAAGTAAGAATTTGCGTATGCACAGGGAAAATTGGTTTCTGGCAATACATCAACTCTGCCGGCATATACAACATCGTTCTAGTGCAGGTCATTCTATCGGCCCACAACGCAAATGGCAGATAAGTTGGCCAATTCTTAATTTCTCCATTACAAGCTTTGGAAATTGCTTTAATAATAGGAGAATGCCCTCGCTCAATCTTCCCATTAGCTTCAGGGTTGTAAGCAGTAGTAAGGGCTAAGCGAATTCCATGCCTAGCAAAGAATTCTCTAGCCTCCTGCGCATCTAACTCTCCCCTATCAGCCACTACCTTTTCTACATAACCAAATCGTGAAATGACATCCTCAAGAAGAAATTTGCATACATTCAAGGTTGTCTTAGATCTTAAAGCTCGGCCTTCTACATGATTCGTAAGATCTTCACGTGCCAAGACTATATATCTCATCTTATTGATACCTTTGGGCATGGTAACTAAGTCTACAACCCATTTATAATGGATGCATGGTGGATAGGTAGGATGCAACAGATCCCTATGTTTGACTGAGGAATGAATCTGACATACGTCACATGAATTCACATAATTTTTAACAGTAACATAAATTCCTGGCCACCAGTATCCTTCTCTAATTTTTTCATATGTAGCTACAAAACCTTTATGTCCTGCTCATAAAGTATCATGCATACTCTTCATGACTTGTAACTGAAGATCCTTAGTACCTAGTACTCGATTTTTCCCCTAGTATGTCTCCAAATTAAACCTTCTTTCAGAAAAAAGTTGTAAGCTCTTTTCCTAATATTTCAAAATCTATTTGAAGACCATGAAGGTGCCCTAACCAAAGTACTTAAATACTTTCCAATATCCTGCCACTCTCCTTCGTATTCTTCAATATTAAACTGTTCATATGCGTATGCTTTAGAATCATAATTAATTGCATTTATTTCTAATTCTGTTTCTTCCTCATTATCAAATCTAGCTCGAGAAAGCATATCAGCCACAGGATTAGATTTACCTGCAATATGTATCAAAACAGGATTTATAAACTTGATGTATGAAATCCATCTAAGCATGGCAATGTCGGGTGATGAACAGTTTGTAATCATTCCAATCAGAGGTAGACAATCTGTCTCAACTATTACATTTGCACCTATAAAATATTCTTTATCGGATTTTAATGCCGTGACTAAACCCCATAGTTCTCGTTTAATTTGCAGATAATTTCTTTGCGTATCGTGTAAAATCTTTGCTCCAAATCTCACAGCATACCTATTGCCCTCTTCATCGTCCTGACCAATAACCCATCCTATTCCTATAGGGCTCGTATCAACAGTTAAAATGATAGGCTTTTGATCAGTATAATCTACTCGCTTTAAAATAGGAGCTTCAAGAAGTAATTTCTTTAACTTTTTCATAGCTTTTGAGTGTTCTTCAGTCCAACAAAACTTTCGATTCTTCCTTAGTAAAGCATAAAGACAGTTTGCAACATGTGCATAGTGTGGGATCCAGATGGCATAAAACACACAAGCACCAAGGAATCGTCTTACCTCACTAATATTACTACAGGTTTCAGAAATCTTGTTTATAGCGTCGACTTTAGGTGGATATGGCCTCCGACCGTAATGTCCACATAAATGCCCAACTATAAGTACCTCATTGACACCAAAAACAGATTTCTCAATGGAGAATGTGAGACCAACCTCTTCAAATCTGCGGAAAATCCTTTCACAGTCAGAGATATGATCTACTACAAACTTCCTGCAGCCAGAGGAATCTAAAGTTTCATCTTTCGCATTCTCAATACATCCTTTAATAGGAATGTCATCAATAAATGGCATGGCTATATTAGGAATGAAGTCATGTAATACTGAATTCATGGCGTTCATCATATGCGCTACTGAATTAGTAGCTCCTTGCGGCAAAGTGCACATGCGAACTAAGCCTAAAGGAGTTTTCATGGTCGTAATGTCTCTACTTTCAATAGCAAGCTGAAATTGATCGTAGCCAGAATACAAGTCTCCCATTGAGTAAATGGCATGACCAGCGAAGGCTTCAGCGAATTCTCCTACAATGGGCCCAGTTCCTAATAGTAACCTTGTTAACAGGTTGTAAATCTTGAATGAACCGTAACTTGCCATTTTTCTTTGGAACAGTAAATCACCTATTTGAGTAGGGTGCAGACGATGGCTCTAAAATTCGCATGTGAATCTTTTCCTTAAGAAGCCGCATTAACTCTGGTAAATGGGCTTTCGGAACAGGTATGGGTCGAAGATTCCATGGAATGTGAGGCACTGTAAAGATGATCATTGGTGGTACAATTTGTGGGTCTGCACAACCTATCTCATGGGAATATAAAGAAAATGCCTTTCCATGCTTTCTAATCACTCTTTGAAATAGTTCACGTTCCTCGGGTAACAAAAAATTTTCATCATTTCCTATCTTGATTAGCTTTAAAGTTTCTTCTCTGAAGGTATGACCTATATTTGTGCGCTCTCTTAAATAAGGATCATTGGTAACTTTCCTAAACTTCTCTTCACTCTCTCGTGGTAATGATTGGGCAATCGGTTTAATTTTTTTATCAACGGTTTTGTATTTTGTATTTACTTTTGCTTCCTTTTCATTACTCATGACAAATTTAATAATCAAATCATATTCTTCAATAGAATTTAAAAGTACAAATCTAATATTTTCTTTTTCATGCAAAATATTTTGAAGTTCTTCAATCAATGAGTTTGAAGATAAAGTTTCAATTACGGTTTCAATGTGTTCATCAGATGAAATGAATCCTTTCTCTTTATAAAATTTTTCATAATGTTTTATAATTTTTTTAGGAATTTGTTTATAATGACTGAATTGCAAATATGATGAAGGGAAATATAAAGAAAAACTATCTAAAGTATCTACAGATGGGTGCGAGACATCAAACCAAGAACCACCGTTGTCTCGCTCAACAGTGGCATCTAGGCAAAATTTTGATCATAATAAGTTCCAAACTCACGAAGAGGCATATGATCTTCACGTATCTTTTCATGAGAACGGATGGGCGTCTTCCTAATTTGCTCCCTATTTCGTACATGGTTTGGGCTGACTATCATAACTTGGAGCGATTGTAGATCATCTTTAGATCTAATTCTTGCGTATGCTGAGCCGTCATCTATTACTTTAGTCTCCATTCTGGCTTCACATATAAATGGTTGACCTAAGATAATTTCATAAGAGCAGTTGTCCTGAATGAAAAAGTGGAATATCTCAGAGATTCCACCTATCATTAGAGGTATGTTGGCACATGCTCCTAGGAGTGATCCACAACCATTGTCCACGGTTCGCATTATCCAGCCGCGATTTTTATCAATAGGCCATTTAAACTTATCATATAATCCTTTCGAAATCACATTGATTTCAGACCCAGAGTCAATTAGGGCTAAAGCAGAATATGATCTCTTCTGATCTCCTAAGTTAACTTTAATCTCCGGTGTGCCTCTCGCCCAAAAACTTTTTCTAAAATCACTCTCTGAGTTTTTTGTTTCGTCATCTGGTACAATCGGCCCTAAGAAATTTTTGTTCACATTACAGGTATTATCTTCTTCATCTTCTGAGTCTAAAAGAGATTCATGAATCAAGTGAGTTACATCGGCAACATCTTGCATCTCTACCTCTTATGACAGAGGGAATCTCTTCCTTTTAATTAGTTTAATAAAATTTTCCTTAAATTCAATTTTTGCTATTGAGAAGATTTGTTCTAAAGTCATTGTTACTGCACTTTTTAATAAGATGTCATACAATATTTTTTTCGAATCAACTTTTTGTTCAAGTTCAGAAATAAGAATAGCTTTCGGTACTCGTTTTGGTTTCTTTTCTGGTTTCTCTTCAGGTTTTGTTTCAGTTCTAGGAATTTGTTCTACTTTGTCTGATGTTTGAATTGGCTCACTAAACACAGGTTTTTTACCCTCCCTAATTTCTTTTCTTCGCTCCTCATTTGTTTTAGAACTTTCGCCTTGTTCAAACTGAACTTTCTTAGGCTTCGGCTCATCTCTCATCTTACTTCTAGTCATTCGTCTACCTGAATCATTTATATCTTGCTCATCATCCCTCTTTCTTTTCTCTTCAACATTCGCAATATGCGAATATATCGAGAATTGATCGACAGGAGAGTTCCACACAGTTTTCTGCATAATATCATCTCTCGCCTTTAAAAAGCTTCAATTGAGTAGTTCCTCGTTTCCCTTGTTTGTTCGGAATCAGAGTCACTATCAACATATTCTAGTTTAACAGCAGAAGCAGATTTCAAAGACTCAGAAAGGTTTTCATACAGCTTCTGCATCCCTCCCTTTCCCCAATTGGCAGCTAAGGGTAAATGTGTTCTATAGTCGCACAATCGCTTGTCAATATCAATTACAAGTCTTTTCTCTTTCGCATCTTTCAATGCTTCACATGTGTAAGTCAAATGGTCTGTGGCATCGCACCAGATACATCTCCTCACATTGGCATTTCTCCTTTCATTGAAATTTCTTTGGTTAAATGCTTGAGGAATCGGTTGAGGAATTGGTTGGGGTACAACTGGAGGATTAGGAGGTATAAAAGGTGGATTAGGAGGTACTAATGGATGATTCGGAGCTACTAATGGTGGATTTGGAGCATTTACTGGTTGAGGATAAATAGTCGGATGAGCTTGCATTGCAGGTTTATCTTGAAGGTTTAAAGCATACACCACATTCTGCAAAGCCGCTACCTCTTTAGACATATTCTCGTGCATATGCATCATATTGTCCAACTTGTTAAACAAAATCTCAAATTGTAACTCGGTTGGTACTCTAGATGTGGATGTTGTAGGCTCAACTTTTGAATCTATATGTGTATCCCTAGTTGCCTGAATCGGAGGAAAACTGGAAGATGGTTGAGACATCGATTCATAAAGGAGTGTTTTACGTTGGATCATGTGAGCAACCGCCTCAACTACAGTTTTCACTACACCCCAGTCATCTGTAAGCCCATATTTCTTTCCCGGTTCTTCAAGCCTACGCTCAACCTCTACCCTTATATCTGGAGTCAAGATTTTAAGGAAATATAAAATGATATCTGGGGTAAGGGCAACTCTATCCTGTTCAGGTAATTAAGAGAATCTTTTCATAAATTCGCCATGGAGTTGAGTTAAAGAAATGTGAGGCTTAGGAGAACTAATCCATTTCATAAATCCCTCTCTACTGTGTTGACTATAGTCCTCTAAATAAAATTCTTTATGTAGTTCTTTTGTAAACTCATCCCATTCCTTATTGTCATGTAGATCCATAATAGCTTTCACTGTACCTATGGCAAGTCGTCCAAGATAGGATTTCCACTTTGTATCTGGCAAGCCGTGTAACTTGGCTAATTCCTCAAACGTGTCTAAATAATTTGTAACATTCATACCAGTAAATTTCCCTTTATCCTTTAATAACGTTTCAACTACTTTTTGTCCTTGCGTCTCGTGCATCATAGTTTGAAATAGCTCGTCCATTTTTGAAGTTTGTTTTGACCTAGCTTGAACAATTCTAACTATATCCTGAACTTCTTTTGTTACTCTTTCCTTATGTTCAGCTACTAATTCTGAAATTCCGTTAGAGTCCAGTTTGATAAGTTTATACTATGCCAATATGCTTCAAGTAAAGCTATGATTAACGCTTAACCTATGATTAACAAACAATTGCCTTTAACCTATACCAATAATTTAACCTTAAATAAAATTTTGCACCCAAGAATGTAAGGGTAAAGAAATTATACCAACTGCTCGAAGATGAGGCTCAAAACAGTGCTTTCTGTGAAATTCAATACATTTATTGATTTGAATCAAAACCTAAATACATAGTTTGCTAAAAATGGGTGCAAACGTTTTGTGCTTCAATTGTTGATGAAAGGGGTGGCGCGACGAGGTTCTCCTACTTGCCAATCTTTGTGGAGACGCTCAGGTCACCAGACCAGCCCTCGACACCAAGAAGATTGCAAGCTCACGTAAATGCCACAGCTTCCAAGGATGAAGACGCAGCTGCACTGATGTAAAATCGTATGAATGTATATGCAATGCGAAATTTAAAATTTATACCTGAGCTGCAAGGCCGTTTGTTCACGTCGGGTTCACCAATGTCGGGTCGTGAGAGATGCTCGGATGGTGGATCAAGTCATCCGCCTAAATCGTTCGGCACACGCAGGGTGTCTGTAGCGGACTCAGGCTTAAGGAAATAAGGGTTCTAATGACAAAACAATATAAATTACCTAATTCTATGACTGAAACTAAAGTTTTCTTACCAAAAGTAAATAGTTTTAACTAGCTATGGACCGTAAGGACGGGCAGCCTCGTACATAGCAACAGCTTCCTGATATGAGATTGAAACTTCCATAATGGGTTCTTCTACTAAACTTTCAGGTAAGCTAGAGGGTTCTGGTCTGTCTAGAGTTGGCGGAACATTTTCAATATTTTCAATAGTACTGTGCTCAGACTCATGAACTAACTTAGAAGACATCAAGGAAAGTAATGGAAAATTAATGAAACAATATGATGCTAAACTGTTTGAATGAATTAATTGATATGCTAATGGTTCTAATCAATAAATCTAATACAACTGGAAGGCCTAAACAATTGGATAAATGTCTAGTCAATTGGATAGTTGACTAAATGAGAAATAAGATTTAAATGGATCTTTAGGCTGCCGCTTCACTTCAATTGTCTTCACTTCACTTTAATTGATTGTAATCTTCAATGTTTCTGCAAAAAAAACATTAACATTAGTAATATTACAAAATCAATAAGAAACTTAAAAGACATTAGTCACATACATTAAAGCATACACATGCTTAATAACTTGCCTTTGTCATGCATATATTCATTCATTCAATTACATACCCATGCACATAAATCATGCATACTATGATTCATATTTTAATATACATAGCCTTTAATATAAATATGCATACTAACCATACAAACACGCATGATTTACTTAGGAACATATGGATGTAATTACTAAATAATAAATAATAAACAAATCATTTAATAAATAATACTTACTAAATAATGAACTAATCATTTAATACTATTAATTAGTTTTAATATTCATTAATCTAATAACTACAAAAGAAATACCTAATTTACCATATGGAATACACATTCTCTCTCTCTCTCTACCGTTCTCTTTCTCTCTCCCTAACTCTTTCTCTCTCTCTCTCTCTTTCTCTCTCTCTCTCTCTCTCTCTCTCTCTCTCTCTCTCTCTCTCTCTCTCTCTCTCTCTCTCTCTCTCTCTCTCTCTCTCTCTCTCTCTGCGCGCTGCTGCGCGCAGCGCCAGGGAGGGAGGGAGAGACTTTCTCTCACCTCTCTCTCTCTCTCTCTCTCTCTCTCTCTCTCTCTCTCTCTCTCTCTCTCTCTCTCTCTCTCTCTCTCTGCGCGCTGCTGCACGCAGCGCCAGGGAGGGAGGGAGAGACACACATCATACAAACGCACACACACGTCACATCATACACACATACACTCACATACACATAACACACATCACATACACACACACACGTGCACATCACATACACACACTGTCACTCTAGCACAATGGTGAGTACCAACGTGAGGAGATACACCTCATAAATGTCAATCCGTGGAGACGTGAGGACCGGTATGAAGACCGCGAGCAAGTGATGGCACAAGTGCGTGAGTGAAAGCACACAAGCATGCACACACATACACACACACGCGCACGAGGTAAGAGCAAAGAGTGGAACAATGGAAAGCTTCGATTACCAAAGAGCTCTCTTACAAAGCTGAAATCTACAACAAGCTAACCTCAAAAATGAGCTCTCCAGCCCTTTTTATAGTTTTTGAGTGGTTTTGGCCCTGTCCAGACCTAGTGTCCGGCCTAGTTAAAAAATAGGTTCCAGGGCTTATTTGGGGGCTCAAACGGAGTCTAAAAATTATGAAAATTGGTAGGATGGTAGATCTAATACTCCTCAAGCTCGAGGACTCCTTGGCTTGAACAAAATGGAGTTACAAAAATGGAAAATGGTATTTACAATGGTTTTTAGTGATAAAAATCACTATTTTTGTAGGGATTTCTTCTGAAAATTTGACAGGTGCTTCTTGGAGCTCCCTACTTGCTCCTTCTTCTTGTGTGTCCACTTCCTTGATGCGCTTCCATGCTTTGTCCTTGACCTTGAGCTTCAACACTCCCCCCCCTCTTGAGTCTGTCGTCCCTGACAGACCCTTGTTGTATTGGTCGTTCCATGTAGTACGTTGAGAGGTAGCGTCGTTTGCGTCCAACAGGGGTGATCCATTTTCCCAATGTAGCCTGGTCGTTTGTCCAGTTCCTTACTTTGCAACTGCTAGATCTTGCAGTTTGTAGTTCCTTTGTATTTACCTCTTCCTTGTATTCTATCTTGATGGTGCATTTGTTAGCTGTCCAAAACGACTAGTTGCTCAAAGGAGGTGATCAATGTTGATTATGAGCAATTCTCTATCGTGGATGGCTTCCTTGCTCTTGTAGTGGTCACCCTGATGTCCTCTGATTTTTCCAACGATAGCTTTCATAGTTTTCATGCCAAGTACTTGTAACCCATAATGTATGATGGTTAAGTGCATTAGTGCATGGGTTGAACAAATTATGTGCCTTGTGCATGGCCTTGTAATGTGGCCCTACGTATGCGTACTTGGAAAATGCATGGCAAGAAGTATGGTGCAAGAGATTGGGTCTTGAGCTAAGTGCTCAAGGGTATGCTGACGAAGAGGTTTCCTAATCGATCATGGTTATAGTGTTGTTGAAGCATACATGGCTTACCATGGTGAAGGGTCCATTGATCTTCATCTCTTCGTGTTGTAGTTCCAGCATGGTGTTTGACCCTCGTCTTGTCCTTTTTGTTGATGGATGTTCTTGCTGAAAGTTCGCTGATGAGTATTTTCAAGCACAGTCCTCTTCTTTGCACAGTCCCTTTTTTTTTTTTTTTTTGGAACACGATGGCATCAAACAAGAAGAAAGAGGTTAGTATCAATAACATATTTTGCATGTGAAAATTGTGTCTCATGTGCCTGGGATTTCTCAATTATGTCTATGCACAGCCATGTAAGGTGGCCCTATATTGATGCATACTTTGGAAATGCATGACCTGAATGGTGCAAACGACTGGGTTATGCCAAAGGCACATGGTTGCTGCTGGTCGAGGCTTTTGATGTTACTTGTATACTTGATGAATTCTTTGATTGGAGGTGTCTATTGGATCTCGAAATGATGTAATCCTTCGGATTGGAGCCCATTTTGGAATAGGGTTTGGTACTGTAGAGATCACTTCAGGCCACTTCATCTTTGGATGCTTTCCAAACTTTGGTATCCCGTGTGGTTGGCCTTTTGGTTCCATGGTTGTTGTTGGTGCTTTTGGCTTCCAAACCCATATCCTTGGTGAGTGCCTGCTTATTTTTGTAGAAGGGTTGAGTTTATCTTCTTTTCGTCTTCGTGCTCTGTTCTTACCCTTTGCTTTCCTTGGCTTCTTTGTTGAGGCCTTTCGCATGGTGGGGGCCATAAGCCTTTGTACGTGTAAGAGCTTCTTGGGTACCCACATCTGTGATCGCCCTTGTTGAGCTGTAGCTAATTTTTTAGGCACCCAAATTTGTACCTGATTGTGGTCGGCCTTCATTGATAGCTTCGGTACCCAAGATGGATCCTTCGTGCTTGACCCTGTCGTAGGTGCTTGGTCCTTCTGTTGTCATGGTCGATCTGGTTGGGTGGGAGTCTTTGAGGCAACATCGATGGTGGTACTCCTTTCTTTACCCAAATCTGTGTCATGCCCAACACTTCTTTCCTCTTGAAGGCTCTTTGTCTATTTGATAGACTGACTGTCTTGCACTATTTTGCTTGCTTCTGAGGTTGAACTACCGTGGATGCTTTACTCTTTGAAAAACAAGAAGAAGGTTCATCTTGCCTTTGCGACTGTCCTTCCGTGATTGCATCCGTCTGGAACATAGAGCTTTTGACATCTACAACATCTTGTTCGAGAAGATTAGCATTAGAGGAAAGAAGAGAGCGTGTGGTGTCTTGGTCAGTGGCCATGCAATTCTCCAATTCTAAGGTAATGCATTGTTCATGTGCCCAAACATGAAGAAGTTGACTTCTTAGGTTCAAGTTTACAGCATGGTCGTAAATCCAATCTTGACCCAAGACAAGTGGCTCTGTGAGGTCCTCATCATGACACACTAGCATTTTGACTTTTATTGGAACATCTTGAAGGTAGATGGGAAGTTCCACCTCGCCCAAACAGGGTGTTTCCACGCCTCCTAATCCTATGAGATAGGCTTCTATGGGCTTGATGTCCAATTGCAGGTCTTGGCAGTATGAAAGTCTAACTGCACTAGTTGCTGCTCCTGAGTCAACCAATGCTCTCATAGTCCTTACACTCTTTCCTTGTCCTACCTCTATAGTCACAAAGGGCCGTCGATCAATTATTTGAGAAGTAGTTATGCCCGATTTTTGGCACATGTCCATGTGATATTTTGGAGCTTTTGTGTTGACATCTAGGCCTAGCCGTCGTAACTTATTTCTTCTGATGCGCTCTCTAGCCTCTGCTTGTGCTTCTTCTCTAACCCTTAACTCTTCTTCTTTTCGCTTCTTAGCAGTGTTGAGTCGCATGAGCATTTCCTCTGTAAGAGGTTCTTGATATAACTTGACTCGACAACCACTTATATAGTTTGGTAAGATATCACCTTCTAAAGTGGCCAATTGGACTGCACCGCTAGTGGAGAGTCTATTAATGATCATGGATCCATATCCTCGTTTCTCCAATTTGCGGGCATGTTGCTTTAGCGTATAAACCAGCACTAGATCTCCTTCCTTCAATCCTTTAACCTTTACATGGGCATCAAAGTATGCCTTTTGTCTTTTCTTTGCAGCATAGATGCCTGCGGCTGCTCGTAGCCTCGTCTCACCTAAGCGTTCTAGATCAAAGATCCTGGAAGACAACTCATGTCCATTCCACTCATGCTCTTGTGCTACTTTCAAGGCTGGGATTAGGAAGTCCAATGGTAGCACGGCATTCTGTCCAAAGACCATCTGAAATGGGGTAGCATTGAGTACCGTTTTGTAGGCAATTGGGTATGCCCAAACAGCATGATGAAGTTGTTTGTCCCAATCAGAGCGTTTATTATTTACAAGTTTCGTCAATACGTTACATAGGATCTTATTCGTGCTCTCGGCTTGTCCGTTAGCTTGTGGGTGATAGGGGACAGACTTCTTATGTATCACCATGAATTCTTGAAGGAGATTTTCAATGACCTCATTCAAGAAGTGCGTACCTCTATCACTAACCAACTCTATTGGTAACCCATATCTAGTGAACACATTTTCGAATAAGAACTTAGCCGTCGTTTGAGCATCATTCTTTGTCGTGGCTTTTACTTCCACCCACTTTGTAAGGTAATCTGTGGCTACAATAATGTATTCTGCATGGGAGTTTCTAGCTGGGGGGTTGATGGGACCTACAAAGTCTATACCCCACTTTGAAAATGCACGTCCTCCCATCATTGGCCTTAAAGGCATCTCGTCTTTTCTTATCGGATATTGGGCACGTTGGCATGTGTCACATTTCTTCACATATGTATGTGCATCCATATGAAGAGTGGGCCACCAAAGTCCTGAGAATAAAATGGTCTTAATTACTCTGTCAGGCCCAAAGTGTCCACCTGCAGTACCGCTGTGTGCAGTTTCTAAGACTTTCAAATAGTCTGATTCATGAACGCACAGTCTTAGGTAACCATCCTTGCCTCTTCGATATAGGTTGTCTCCTACTAAGGCATAGTCTTGAGCCTCTTGCTCCATGCTTCTTCTTCTTGATAGACTAGCCTTGTTCGTTAGTGTTCCTGATCTCATAAATTCTACCAGTGGAGCACTCCAATCTGGAATTAATGACACGTGATAAAGAGTGGCATGCTCCACTGGGGGTCTCTTCTGGCACACTGGACAATTCTGGATCCACTCTTGTATTTCTTTGTCCATGCTAGGCCAATACACTCCTAAACGTTTTAGATTCTACAATGTTCGTTGTTTAGGGTAGTGATTTCCTAGCAGTCCCTCATGGGCTTGTTGCAACCAACTAGTATGTTCATTGTCCTCGACACAACAAGCTAATACACCCTCGGTATCTTGCTTGTACATACTTCCGACCAATATTTGATACTTTTGTGATTTTACAATTTCTTCTTTGCTTGTTTTCACATTTTTATTTGTAGGCCCAAAGGTTAGGACTGGTACCAACTTATTTTCCCATTTAGGAACAACTTCTAAATTGAACAGATAAATCTCTCTCCGTTGTGGTATAATTTCGTTCAGCTGCATTTAATTGCCTACTAGCATATGCTATCGGCAAATCTAGGTTTCCTTCACCTATGGGTTGTGCTAGCACACATCCTATTGCATGATTGGAGGCATCTACATGGACATGAAAGGGTTTGCTCCAATCCGGAGTAGTCAATATTGGTGCTGTGCACAAACGTCTTTTCAGCTCGTTGAAGGAATTCTCGCATTCCTCGTTCCACTCAAAATTTGTTAACAACCCATAAAGAGGTTTAGCTATGATGGCATACATGTGGATAAACCTACGGTAATATCCACAATGGCCCATAAAGGCTTGTACCTCTTTAACATTTCTTGGTCTTGGCAGCTCTGCTATTGCTCTTACCTTGTCTTCATCTGTTGAAATTCCATTCTTAGAAACAATGTGACCTAAGATCTTACCTTGTCGTACCATGAACACACACTTCTCTGGGTTCAGACAAACTCGATAATCTCTACACTTGTTGAAGATCTGTCTGAGCTCAGGGATGTGGTAACTTCTTTCTTGGGAATGAGCGCATAAATCATCCACATATACTTCTAAGCTCTTTCGCAAGAACTCTTTGAAGACATGACACATGAGCCTTTGGAATGTTGCAAGTGCATTGGTGAGCCCAAATGGCATCACACGAAATGCAAAGATTCCCCATTCTGTGGCAAATGCCGTTTTGTGTTGATCTTCGGGGGCAATGGCTACTTGGTTGTAACCTGAAAATCCATCAAGGAAGCTATAAACTTCCTTGCCTGCAACACGCTCCAATAGATGTTCTGTGATTGGAAGTGGATAACTATCTCTGATTGTAGCGGCATTAACTTTTTTAAGGTTAATACACACTCGCAACTTTCCATTCTTCTTGGGCACCACTACGATGGGGGACACCCATTCAGTGTGCTCAATCTCATAGATGAATCCAGCTTCAATCAGCCTGTCAATTTCCTCCTTTATTTTGGCTGCATAATTGTCATTATATGTGTAGGGCTTTTGTTTGGTGGGCTTGGCATCCGCGGTTATCGGAATCGTATGAGAGCAAATCTTTGGATCTACTCCTTTCAAGTCTCTATAGTGCCATGCGAACACATCCCTATATTCCCTTAATAGAGCTACAAGCTCTACTTCTTCTTTTGCACTTAGGTCATCTCCTATGTACATACATCGTTCTTCGTTCCCTTCAATGGTCACTACAATTTTTTTGGTCTTTTCTTTATTGTCATATGCTTCTCCTATAATGGCCTCTCTCTTAGGCATCCGTACCAAAATTTTTCGATCTTCCACTTCATATTTCTTGAAATTTTCTGGTACTTCAAACAATGATTCTTCCTCTTCTTGTTTCACTGCTTTTCTTTTCTTTTTCTTTTGACCTCCTTCACTTCCTTCCTTTGAATTTATCGTTTTAATACTCGTGAGGGGTTCTTCTTCTTTTTGGGTTAACACTCCTATGTCTTCTAAATAGTGTTCCTCTGAGTCAAAGTAAGTATCCATCACAATGGATTCTAGATCATCGTCATTCTCTTCTTCTTCTATGAACTCACTAGGATCACACTCTTCCAACAGGGGCTGACACATGAACACTGAAATATCATAACCCTCCTCATCACAATGAGGTGTCCATTGTTCTTCATTGACTGCAATGTCCATGGTGGCTAAGATTTCTGCCCAACCATGAGGCTCAAATTCCTCATCTGGAAATATCATCGGTGTATAGGCTGGGTCTTTTATTGGTCTATCTCCTGGGGAAGTTCCTTCTTCTCTTGCTTTTAGGCGTTTTTCCTCTTCCTCTGCGACCTTGCACACCCACAAGTGAGTATCTTCATGCAGCCAGGATGGATCAGGTGAACTTCCAGAATGCACAGAGATTGAATCTTCTTTTGCTTTGTGGATAGGATTCCACTGTAGGGGTGGTACATCTCTGAAGGTGTAATCCTTCAAATTCACCTTGGTTGTGACCCCTAAGTGTTGTAAGTACAAGGAGTTGGTCCCCCAATCCTGTACTATTTGCAATTGTTGTAGGAAGGGTCTTCCTAGGATCATCTCGTAGACATTATTTTTCTCAAAGTCACATATAGCAAATGTATGTTCAAACTCTACACCACAAGTGGTTAGAGTTATCCCTTCAAGCAATCCTAGAGGTCTTTCAAAATGACCAGATTTGAAGCTTCATTCTTGTTGGTCTTAATGTGGGTTTGCCCCATCGCTTCCACAAGGAGGTGGTCGCAATAGCAACACCAGCACCCGAATCTACAATTGCTTTGGTTGTGTAACCTTGATAGGTGATCGGAAGATAAGTGTTACCTTCTTCACCTTCGCTCATGTCTCCTATCTTGTCGAGAGGTATCTCTGGAACTTTTTGCTTAGAGCCTACTTTTGGCATATTGGATTCAAGTTCTGGAACCTGATCCTTCATATGATTCCAGAGCTCAGGTTTTGCCTTGAGTAGCTCTTCCACAGTGAGATGACATTGAACCTTAGTGTTCTTCACAACATCAGTGTTTCTTGGAATCACTGAGTCTTCATTTCTTACCAATATTGTGGGAGCTCTGATCTGGAGAGATTCAGATTCCCAAGGGCCTGTGAAATGAGGCAACTCTTGTAGAGAATTAGATTCAAAATCTAATCTCTCATCCTCTTGTTGCTCTGCTTGATCTCCATAGATAGACGGGATGTCTTGGGGAAATTGATCATGAAGATCATAAATCTCAGGAATAGGAGGGGAATTACCCTTCTCCTTGGCCCATTTCTCTTCTTGTATTTCCCGCAAGAACTCTTGAGAGTACTGTTGAATTGAAGGAGGTGTTCCAGCATCCGTGGAATTAGGAACATAAGCTCCCATTGGTGGAGAGCTTCCTCTTTCAATAACTGGTTGAGCCTGTGGAGGTAAAGGAACTTGTGGTTTGTTTACCAACTGCTCTAATTTTTCTAGTAAGCCTTGGAAATGCAAATCTGATTTGACAGAGTTTGTCTGATTGAACTTTTGACTAGTCTCAAGTATAGCTTGAGCTTTTTCCACCATTTTCATGCACATTTTCATCCGTTCAATCTCTAAATCTGCTCTCGGGTAACTCTTGTCCAAGTTTGCAGTTGTTGGCCCCTCTTGAAGACGAGCCTGGTAGGCTTTGAACATCATGTCCAAGCCTTCTGGGGTTGGATCTGCAAGTACAGACCCTGGTTGTGGGTTATTTACAATGGGTGGTGGGGTGGAATGAGGTGGAGTGGATGGAGCTTCGGTATGTGAGGGGCTTTGAGATGCAATGTCTTCTATTTTTGTTTTGGTATCCCTTAGGCTTTCTTCTAGCTCGGATAGCTTTTTGTTCCACTTGCGATTAGCCTTCTCTCTGGTATCCTTCCATGTTCTTGGTTTCCTCTTACTAGGCTCTCCTGCCTCACTTGACTCCGATTGCTCGGATGGTTTTGCTTGTTGTGCAGCCTGTGCCCTAGTAACTGCCTGTATAGGAGCCACATTACTACTACGTGGACTTGAATCTGCCACTAAGCCTACCACGTTGATGGGTGTAACCTTGGGTGCACTAGAGGGGTTTCTCGGACACTCTCTAGGAAGATGTTCCTGGCCACACTCAGGACAAAAGCCTTGTATTGTAATGTTTTGCCCTTGTCCAAGAGCTAGTTGGTGGGGGCATTCACGAATGAAATGGTCGCCCTGACATCTAAAGCATGGTCCTCTAGGGGCTTGTGGTCTTACTTGTCTCAATTGGGGCCTAGGATTTGGATTCGTATACATGACATTGGAGTATTCTGGCTCCCAATTTTGTTCCATAGGTGGTGTCTCATATTGACACTGAGAAGTCTCACTTTGCTCAGGTGACTCTATATAATAAGCATGTGGACTATCTTCATGGAAGTAGTCTGAACCATGAGCGTGAGAATCATTTCCTGAGACCAATGGGGTTAGTGGCACCAATGCTCTATTAGGGTTCTCCTCCGCCATCGTATATTTAACTGGGATCACATTGGCAGGAGCTGGCGGTTGGTTTCCAAGGACTGGTTGTGGCCTATATGGTGCCTGATATTGCTGCTGGTATTGAGGTTGATATTGTTGTGGCCTATAATATGGCTATTGGTACTGATTCTGATACCTACCCTGCTGGTAAGGTTGCTGATAATGTTGTCTAGCACCCTGCCTGTTATAGGGACTGTTGGAGCAAGTCTATGACAAGCCTAAGTATTGGCTTGAGTCTCACAAAGTCTTAGAAGAAGCTTTAAAAAGAAGACTATGTAAAGTTCACTTGTGAACTACCTCTTGTAACTTTTGAAGAGTTTACTTAATGTAAAAGTAAGAGAATCTTAAGTGGTTGAGTCCACTTGATCAAGAATGGAAAGAGGAGCCACGAATTCATGATTTGTGGTAGGTAGAGAATCAAATCAATCATTGATTGATTGGAGAGTGATTGAGGGAGGTTAGCCTCCCAAACTCAACTATAAATAGATGGCAGTTTTAGTCGTGGTTAGAGAGACCTATGTGAAGACCTCCAAGAGCTGAGCTTTATGCCATATCAAGGTGTGATTACAAGGCACACATATGTATCAGTAAGTCATTGTATTGTACAAGCAATATACTTTCATTTTCATGATTATATGGTTTCATCTTTCCATGTTCTTGTGAAGTGTACTACTCACTACCATTACTCTCAGTTTTCGCAGTCAGCTTGCAGAGATGTTTTCTCTGAGCTTGGTACATCATTTTCAGTGATTTAAGTTGGTAAAGTTAGCTCTATAAGTCTACTATATGCTCATAAATTTTCATGTCATTTGGATGTTGAAATCTTCAGTTATGTTCATTTGAAGTCAACAGGGTCTGTTCATCTTCACCTCTCTGTCAGGTACCCGACTTTTTCACTCATCTTGTCAGAGGTGTTTCTCAGTGGTTACTTATCCAAACTCAGTGATTTAAAGCTTGTTGGATTTATCTTACTGTCTAGTATAACCATACAAATTTTCATAATCATTGGATTTCTACATTTTGAGTTATGTTGATTTTTCTGCTCACTGGTCTATTTCTGTAGTAGCCCGTGAAAATCGGGATGATGTCATCACTTGTTAAAACTCATTCTCAGTGTGTGGTTCATTATTTTTGATGAGATTACTCTTGAAAGTTAGCTCTTTAAGTTTTCTAGACTTCCCCAAGAGGAATTGAGCTAATTGCTGCTGTGCTCAGAGAATTATGTAAAACACTGGACAGGTGTATGAACAAAGAATAGCAAGTTTTCACCTCTGAGCTAACTCCAACTTATCTGTTTTGATCTATCTTTTTGAGAGTGATCTTCCAAGGTACATAGGGTGTCTAATACATCCATTGGCAAGCTAAAAGGGCCCACCATATACTCCTGGAGTTCATTTGGCTGGTGTAGATCAAAGATTTTGCAACACCTCTTCATCTTCAAGCACATACCTATCCATCTCTTCACAGGGACAATCTTGGGCCGCATGATTTGTGTACTTCCTTTCAATGGTGCAATATAGAGCATTAGGGTTTCCTTGGGGTTGAGTCGCAATGGGCAAACATTAGCCATGTGATCTCCTCCACATGTATAACATCGCTTCACTGAGGTGACCCTTGGAATTTGTCTATTTTGAACTCCTAGCTTTTTGGCCACTTGCTCAGCTATCTCATCTATCTCAGTGGAGGTTCTAGAGGTATGACTTGTAGAACTATCAGAGTCCTTATAGAGTTTGGATAGTCCTAATTCCTCACCCAAGTTGTCTTCTATGTCAATGCATATTCGTATACACTCTTCTATGGATCTAGGCTCTTTCAAGTATACATATGACCTTAATTTTGTTCTCAATAGGCCATCTAAAAACAGTGCCACCTGTTTGGCTGATGTGGGTAATTCTGCTACAGGGCATCTTTCCAAGTACTGTCTAAACCTTCTTCCTGCAAGTCGCACTGTTTCTTGGGGTGTCTGCTTGAAGCTGTGGATCAAGGATGATGTGTTATGCCTGATACCGCTTTTGGAAAATTCCACAATGAATTCTTCTAGCAGTTGACATATCTCTCTATAGTTGCGACTGTTTAGAGGTTGAAACCAAGCTAAGGTAGTACCCTTAAGAGTCAAACCAAATGCCTCAAACTGGGTGAATAAGTCTTCAACCTGTTCAGCTCTTAGCACTTGTTTGAACTCCGCCACATGATCATAAGGATCTCCAAATCCATCAAAGTAGTTCTTCATTGTCTTAACCACTTGAGAGGGTCTAAGGGTTCTTGAGTGCTCTCGTGGTCTAGGCAATGGGAAATCATGATCATCTCTTTGATGTCTATCAACTCTATGTCTCTCCCTTTCAGGTCTTTCCGTTCCATATCCTGATCTGTCTCTGCCTACAGTGTCTGCAAAGCTTACCTCCGATCTCTCTCTAGTTCTTTCTCTCTGGGTTTCATGAGCCTTGGATGATCCGGCTCCTTGGAGGCCCTGGGAAACATTAGATCTTGGTGGAGGGAAAATTGATTCACCGTGCCAAGTGTAAGCATGTCTGTCATGATCTCATACCAAGAATAATTTTTGAGATGTGTGATCTAGATAGACAACTTTCCCTGGTGTCTCTGGGTCCTTGAATTCATAGATGGTGACTACTGGGCTGGGTTGATCTGGCCTAAATCTCCAAAAGGCTTCTTCCGTTTCTCTATTCACGAATAGTTCTATGCTTTTGTTATCTTGAGGAATCCATTCTGGAGTGATCACTCTAGTCAAGACTGACTTGCCTCTAGGGGTCTTGGGTTCTCCTCCTAGGTCTCCTTGCTCTAGGTCTCCTATCTCATTCTCAGGAATGATATTTCCAAACTCATCTCTCCTATCTGGTAAGTTGTTAACCACATACATGGTTTCTTCCTTATCAATGTAAGCACCCTCTTCAAACTTGACCACTGGGTGTTCAAGTCCAAAGGGTTGGTCAGGATTCTTGAGTTGAACCACTGATCGTCTTAGACCATCCTCATAGATGCGAGCACCTAATTGGTTGGTCCTGATATACTCCAATTGGGTCTTATAAAGACCTTCTGGTGTTTGTAAATAGGCAGAGCCTGAGCTACGTGTGGGTCTTTCCATGCTAAAAGACATTTCCGAGTCACTGGTTTCTGAACTTCGTGTGTACGGATAACCACTAAGCTGTTGAGCCCAAGACTTGGCTGTATGGTTGACACTAGCCTCAGATGATCTAATGCTTTGTCTATCCTTGCCTAAGTGTCTGCCAGATCTCAGGTTCATAAGCCTTGGCTTCTAGACCCAAATTTCTCTTCTATTGCTCAAAATCCTTTGGAACACCTTGGTTTTCTAGCTTCCTTGAGGGTCAACTTCAAAATACCCTATCTAATAATCCTGGTATTAATTTAACCTATCTAATACTCCCCACGAGCTTTCCAACAAAACCAAAATCACAGCAAACGGATTTCGTATGAGAAAGTTATGCCAGTTCAAGGTTCTGGGGGTTAAAACAGGGAAACAGGGTCTCTCAGGAAATGCTCCAAAATAGGCGATACACGATATTTGTAGGACACGATACTTGGTACTTGAGGAACTCGATACACGATACTTGGTATGTATCACGATACTTGAAGTAGGCGATACACGATCTTCAACAAGTATCGTGAGCAAACTCCACGATACAAGATCTTGATAGGTATCGCGATCGCAGTATAACAATACACGATACTTGACTATCACGATACTCGGGAAAAATGATACTTAGCTCAAGACGATACTCGATATTTGGAAGAAAACGATACACGATCTCTGACTTATGCGATACCCGATCTCTGATAAATATCGCGATCTCTGATAAACGATACCGATCTTCGACCAAAACGATACCGATCTCTCATGCAAACGATACACGAGCTATGAACCAAACGATACACGATCGCTGGTGAGTATCGCAATCTTTGATTGAAACGATCTTTGGCACCAATGATACTCGATACTTGGCTCACAAACGATCGACGATACCTGAACAAAACGATACGCGATCTTGGGTAAGTATCGCGATCTCTGAGAAGCGATACACGATACTTAAGCCAAACGATACACGATCTTTGATCCATACGATACACGATTGCTGGTGAATATCGCGATCTTTGATCAAAACGATCTCTGGCCGAAACGATACACGATGGCTGGGAAATATCGCGATACTCAACCACAGGAGATTCACGATACTTGTCAGGTATCGCGATACTCGACCGCGGGAGCCAAACGATACTTGACCCTTAGACAAATTTTGCGAAAGATGTTTTCCAAGTTTTGGTTGTACACATGCTCTACTCTTTCCTCTCTCCTCTCCTCACTCTCTGTATCACCCCAAATCACTCCTTTTCACCTCTGTCAGTACCAAACGATACCTGACGCAGATCGTTTCCCTTTCCAAACTTAGTTTACTGAGAAATTATAGATTAAATGAGTGTTTGCTCACCTTGAGAGCCTCTCTATCTTCTTAGTCACTTCCCCTTGCTCTGCGTAACCCCAGTTTGCCCGATTGCTCACTCACGATCTCTGGCGCAGCTTTCACGATACTTGGCGCAGGTTCGTCTTGTCCGGGGCTATTCACTCAGATTTTTAGTTATTTTTGGTACTACTTCTTCAGCGCCTCTATTCTGCACCCACTCTAAGCTTCTTGCTCACAACCACAAGTAAAAATAAGGTGAATGTACTCTAAAAAATGGAAAAAAACTGAGAAGATGAAGGCGGGTGGAGATGGTGATGATGATGAAGATGAAGAAGAAGAAAAATTCAAAAACTGAACTGAAAATTATGATTTTTTTACCTTCCAACGTCGCTACTCTACGTCTTACCGTCACACGCTCGTCCTCCAAGCTCTTTCCCCGGCAACGGCGCCAAATTTGGTGTCACTCTACCACAATGGTGAGTACCAACGTGAGGAGATACACCTCATAAATGTCAATCCGTGGAGAGGTGAGGACCGGTATGAAGACCGCGAGCAAGTGATGGCACAAGTGCGTGAGTGAAAGCACACAAGCATGCACACACATACACACACAAGCATGCACACAAGCATGCATAAATTGAATGCCCAAATAATGATGCAAATGCCCCAAATTTGACATCTCAAATGAGGCATGCAGATCAGCCTTAAAATCAACAATATGCTTCTCGTGAGGACCATTGAGTAGCATGTCATCAACATACACAGCAATGATCAGAAGCACATCATAAGCATGCTTAACATAAGGTGCTCTTTGTTGGATCGTTCTCAAAACCATGTGCAATCAGGTAGGCATGTATTTTTCCAAACCAAGCAATGGTGCTTGTTTCAATCGATATAATGCCTTTTTCAACTTGCACACGTGGTTTTCATGACCTTTATGCACAAAGCCGTGGGGCTGAAAAACATACACTTCTTCATGAAAGTCACCATTCAGAAATGCACTTTTGATGTCCAACTGATGTTCATTCCAACCATGATGAGCTGCAAGTGCACAGACGCTATGAACAGTAGTCATTTGGCAAGTAGGACCAAAGGTCTCATCAAAATCAATGCCTCGTTCCTGAGCATACCCCTTTGCAACAAGCCTAGCTTTATACTTGTCAACTGTTCCATCAGGCTTATGCTTCAACTTGTATACCCACTTAGTGCCAATGCCCTTCTTGCTAGGAGGCAAGTCACATAAAGACCAAGTACCATTATCATCATAGCATCATATTCTGATTGCATAGTAGCCATCCAATTTTACAAATTTTGTGCTTCATCAAATGAAACATGTTGATTCTTTTCAGAGAGACTAGAGGTAGCCATAACATAGCAATCTGGTGCAAAAGAGTCACTATGAGAGCTTCAACAAGTATGATATCATAGAGGTGCATCTAATTTGCTATCACCTAAATTCCACACTGGCCATTTTGGCATAGTTTATGCCTACTCAATATCAGCTCTCTCATCAACAAGTGCATCATGTAAATCTGCATCAGAAATAGAATGATCTACATCATCACATAAGACCTATAAATGTTGAGAAGTTGCCTCATTAGGACTATCACCTAAATTCTACACTAGCCATTTTGGCATAGTTTATGCCTCCTCAATATCAGCTCTCTCATCAACAAGTGCATCATGTAAATCTACAGCAGAAACAAAATGATCTACATCATCACATGAGACCTATAAAGGTTGAGAAGTTGCCTCATTAGGACTAGCACTAGACTATACACCTGTAAAAAGAGGTAGCAAGCTATCATACATGTCATTGGAGCTAACATATGTCTCCTTAGTACATGAAAGTAATGGTTGAGTAGCATCTTCCACAAAAACGACATCAAAACTAAGCAAAATGCATTTACTTTGTGGATGATATAGACGATAGCCTTTACTTTCAAAACTATACCCAACAAAAATACATTTCACTACTCTATCATCCAATTTTCTATGTTGTTGCTCAGACACTCATGCATATGCCAAACAACCAAAAACATGTAGACGAGCAACAGATGGCTCGCGACCATGCCAAGCCTCATACAAAGTGATAGATTGTAGCACTTTAGTGGGACATCTATTAAGTACATATGCTGCACATATAACAGCCTCAAGCTAGAAACTATGTGGTAAAGTGTTACTCTTAGCCATATGCCTCACCATCTCCATGAGTGATTTCTTCTTCCATTTAGCAACTCCATTTCATTGAAGTGTATATGGCACTGTACACTAATGTTTTATCCCACATTCAGCCAAAAATGCATTAAAATCAGAAGACATATATTCCCCCCTCGATCAGAACAAAGGGTGCCTATTTTGCATGTTGATAGATTTTTAGCCAAAAATAGAAATTGTTTGAAGCACATAAACACTTTCGACTTTGCATGCTTGGAAAAACCATCAATGAAAGTCAGGAAGTAGAGATAGTTTCCAAAAGAGGGTGTCTCCATAAGACCACAAACAACAGTGTGAATATGTTGTAGGTGTAGAAAACTAGCAGAATTTAGATGACTAAAGCGTGCATGCTAAAGCTTTGCATTTGACATAGCCATAGAATCATGTATTGCACATGCCAAATCATTCATAGATTTTTCATAGTCTATGAGCTTATATAGTCCAAAACATAAAATGCCAGAAGCAATAATCATGTTGCCATTTGACAGATCATGAATTGTACATCTACCATCAAGAAATTTCACAACCAAGCCAATCTTGGCTAATGTAGAAACTAATAACATATGTTTTTATCCTTGGCACAAATAAAGCATCTAACAATGTAAAAGAACTACCATCAATAGTAGCCAGAATGATCTTAGCAAGTCCCATAATAGGATAAGAGGAGTTGTTGGTGCATGTGATAGTATTCCATGTAGGGACAGGCTCAAGCTTCACATCCATCTGATGCAAAGTCCTTCCTTTTGTTGTAGCTAATGCAACAAGTGTTTTGACAGTAGACATTTTAGCTAGAGGGTTGAATGTTTCCTCATAATCAATTCCATATGTTTGTGCATATCCTTTTGCTATCAAGCATCCCTTGTACCTGCTTATGCTACCATGAGCATTGTGCTTTACCTTGTAAACCCACTTGCAACCTATGGGTTTCTTTCCTTGGGGCAATGGAACGAGCTTCCATGTATCATTTCCATAAAGTGCAGCCATCTCCTCATCCATAGCTTTTTCCCAATCTACATTTCCAATTGCATCTTCAAAACAAGAGGGTTCAACATCTTGTATTACCTTTGTCATGTAGGCACAATGACGAGCCATGTAACTATCATATGTCAATCGTTGCACTGAATTCTGCATCCTCCCAGATCTCTTGGTCCTTAGTCACTTCTCCTTATATCCTCTACATGTGCCTTTCAGGAATAGATTGCACTGAATAGAGAATGTAGTACATACTAAATGATTATGAATAAAGCAAGTAGAATAAGAGAACAAGAGAAGAGAGAGAGAAGCACAAAGGCTGAGAGCCAGTGTGACACACATGAGAGAGAAAGGAGACAACTCGTAGCATAAGTCGTACATGAGAGAGAGGCAGCCAAGATAGTTCTGAGAGAGATGCTGATGGAAAGTTACTCAAAGTAGGAGAAATTTCTATGGTTATGAGCAGAAGGAGGTCATACCATTTTGTACACATCTTCTCTAATATTAAACACATATTTGTGGAATAGAGTAGAGTCAACTCTCTTTGTGTGAAGAAATCTAACTGATTTCATAATTGTATGAATGTTAGGCAGTGGTGAGTTTTAGAGTACACATTTCTTGATCATGTTAAAATCAATTCTATGTGCATAGTGTAAGGGTTTCATAAGTGATAGCTTATGTTGAAGTTATCATCTTTCACTACAGATGAGCAAAAGTTACTTTTGCGAACTGGAACGCGTACTCAAAAAGTTAAGTTCAACTATGAAGATATGACAAGTTGATGAAGTTAAGTATTCAAGTTTTGTACAAGTGCAAGTGCAAGAGATAAAGTAACAAGAAGACACTAGACTGTGTTATTTCTGAGAAGTTTCAACACCAGAGAGCCATCAGGATAAGATCGTAAAGCATTGGAAAGTCACTGGGGCAAAAGCATAAGTCTCTGGAACGAAACAGTAAGTCACTGGAGCAAGACCATAAACCACCGAAAAGTCACTGAAGAGAAATTGTAAGTCACCGTAAAGTCACCATAAATGCACCGGAATGAAGTCAAAATACATTCTGATTCTTTTCAAGATTGATTTTTAGTATTGGTGAGATATTGATGATTATAGATGTGTTTTAATATCACATTATCTTACTTCTTGTGGTGTTTAAACATCAACAAGTGGTATCAGAGCAAAAGCAAATACACTAATAGTGGTATTAGAGCTGGAAGATGAGAGCTGGGAGGTCAGAACTGAAAGCTCTGAGCCAAAAGGTCCTTAAGAGTAAAAGGAGCTTCGAATACAAGAGGATCGAAGAAGCTTTTAGTGGAAGAGATTGCTTGAGAAACAAGAAGATCATGGCAGATCATATCTCCATTGATAAACTAGACAGATATAATTATACTACCTAGGTAATGAGAATGGAAGCCTCACTTATGAGTAAGGATCTAATGAAGTACATGACAGGTGAAGAAGAAAAGCCAACATTTGAAGATGATAGCAAATCAAAGAAAGAAGAGTCAAAAGCTTTGAAGCTATGGCAGAAGAAAGACGCAAGCGCAAGAGCTTACATATACAATACTATCACGGTGTCGGGTCGTGAGCGATGCTCGGATGGTGGATCAAGTCATCCGCCTAAATCGTTCGGCACACGCAGGGTGTTTGTAGCAGACTCAGGCTTAAGGAAATAAGGGTTCTAATGACAAAACAATATAAATTACCTAATTCTATGACTGAAACTAAAGTTTTCTTACCAAAAGTAAATAGTTTTAACTAGCTATGGACCGTAAGGACGGGCAGCCTCGTACATAGCAACAGCTTCCCATGCTTAATAACTTGCCTTTGTCATGCATATATTCATTCATTCAATTACATACCCATGCACATAAATCATGCATACTATGATTCATATTTTAATATACATAGCCTTTAATATAAATATGCATACTAACCATACAAACACGCATGATTTACTTAGGAACATATGGATGTAATTACTAAATAATAAATAATAAACAAATCATTTAATAAATAATACTTACTAAATAATGAACTAATCATTTAATACTATTAATTAGTTTTAATTCATTTAATACTATTAATTAGTTTTAATATTCATTAATCTAATAACTACAAAAGAAATACCTAACTAAACCATATCGAATACACATTCTCTCTCTCTCTACCATTCTCTTTCTCTCTCCCTAACTCTTTCTCTCTCTCTCTCTCTCTTTCTCTCTCTCTCTGCCATTTCTCTCTCTCTCTCTCTCTCTCTCTCTCTCTCTCTCTCTCTCTCTCTCTCTCTCTCTCTCTCTCTCTCTCTCTCTCTCTCTCTCTCTCTCTCTCTCTCTCTCTCTCTCTCTCTCTCTCTCTTTCTCTGTCGTTTCTTTCTCTCTCTCTCTCTCTCTCTCTCTCTCTCTCTCTCTCTCTCTCTCTCTCTCTCTCTCTCTCTCTCTCTCTCTCTCTCTCTCTCTCTCTCTCTCTCTCTCTCTCTCTCTCTCTCTCTCTCTCTCTCTCTCTCTCTCTCTCTCTGCATGCTGCCGGTGCGCAGTTCTGCAGGGGGAGGGAGGGAACCTCTCTCTTCTCTCTCTCTCTCTCTCTCTCTCTCTCTCTCTCTCTCTCTCTCTCTCTCTCTCTCTCTCTCTCTCTCTCTCTCTCTCTCTCTCTCTCTCTCTCTCTCTCTCTCTCTCTCTCTCTCTCTCTCTCTCTCTCTCTCTCTCTCTCTCTCTCTCTCTCTCTCTCTCTCTCTCTCTCTCTCTCTCTCTCTCTCTCTCTCTCTCTCTCTCTCTCTCTCTCTCTCTCTCTCTCTCTCTCTCTCTCTCTCTCTCTCTTCTTCCCTGTTCTCTCTCTACCTGCCTACCTCTCTCTCTCTCTCTCTCTCTCTCTCTCTCTCTCTCTCTCTCTCTCTCTCTCTCTCTCTCTCTCTCTCTCTCTCTCTCTCTCTCTCTCTCTCCTCTCTCTCTCTCTCTCTCTATCTCTCTCTCTCTCTCTTTCTCTCTCTGCGCGCTGCTGTGCGCAGCGCCAGGGAGGGAGGGAGAGACTTTCTCTCACCTCTCTCTCTCTCTCTCTCTCTCTCTCTCTCTCTCTCTCTCTCTCTCTCTCTCTCTCTCTCTCTCTCTCTCTCTCTCTCTCTCTCTGCGTGCTGCTGCGCGCAGCGCCAGGGAGGGAGGGAGAGACACACATCATACAAACACACACACACATCACATCATACACACATACACGCACATACACATAACACACATCACATACACACACACGTGCACATCACATACACACACACATATACACTTCACACACACTCATACATCACATCACATACACATACACACATCACATACACACACACGTGCACATCACATACACATACACATATACACTTCACATACACACACATCACACACACACATATATCACATCATACACACATACACGCACATACATCACACATACATACACTTCACATACACTCATACATCACATCACATACACATACACACATCACATACACACACATCACACACACACATATATCACATACACACACACGTGCACATCACATACACACACACATATACACTTCACACACACTCATACATCACATCACATACACATACACACATCTGCAGGGACCCAGACCAAGCCATGGAATAGGCATGGGCATGCTTCCAGCCGGACAATCAACATCAAGATCATCGTACACAGCAGTACATGATGGCTTAATATCCCGAGCACAAGGAGGGTCTAATGAGAAAGAAGGAAAAACAGAAGAAAGTAAGAGCAGAAGAAAGTACCTGCAAAAAAAACATTAAGAGAAACTTGAGCTCAACACTCATTTAAATACAAACGCAAGTCGTTTCTAAACCACTCTTTTTAGTTTTAACTTTTAATCTACAACCACACTTTAATCTCCTTACTTCCACCACACTTTCCAGTTTAACTTTTCTACTTTAATTACACTTAATTTCTACTCCTCTCTTTTCATCTTCACTAATTCTCTCCACTCTTTCTCTTAACCAACTTTTTTCACTTTAAGTGCATCTTCTATTGAGACCACTCCTTAAATCTCTTTAGTTACACAACTTATATAAGCCATTCTTTTTCCTAGCACTCATATAGTCCACTAGTTATTTATCCATTTAATTAATCATTTTAATCTAATTAGCCTACATTTCTTATTTAAATAAATTATTAATTAAACCATATTTTAATTTTTGTTATTGAACCAATGTTTAGTTATAGATTAATTTGTTGGAGTTAGACGTCTGCGGAAGCACGCGAACAGCACAAGGAAGAAGAAGAAGCTTGGAGCACAACACACAAGACTGAATGTATTACTAGAGAATGTACAAAGATCAGTAGCCCATTAGGGCAATAGGCGTATATACAAGCCGGGGGAAAAAAACCTCCTAAAGAGGGAAAAAAGTGCCCCGGCGGTCCTAGAGTGTTCACACACATCACTACCTAAATATATCAACAAATCCCCCCTGGGAGTGATGCGGTGAACAAGGAGTTGGCACTCATGTATAAGGAAGTGCCGAGCTATGTGGAAATCACTCCACAAAAGGAAGTAAGCCCAAAGCTTTGCGGAAAGCTTCAAACTTCTCCCTAGGTAGAGCCTTCGTGAAAAGGTCTTCAATGTTCTCCTGCGTGGGCACATATGCCAAGTTGATCTCCCCAGCAGAGAACCTCTCCCTGACATAGTGATAATGCACCTCAATGTGCTTAGTGCGAGCATGGAACACAGGGTTCCTCGCAACTGCCAATGCGCTCTGACTGTCAGTGAAGATGGTGGTGGCAGAAGACTGGCCAACACCCAAATCAGCCATAAGGCGTCTGAGCCACACACACTCAACAGTCGCTGTGAAAGCTGCCCTATACTCAGCCTCACAACTGGAAGTGGCCACAGTAGGCTGCTTCTTGCTCAACCAAGATATACATGAGCTACCAAGCATGAAGCAAAAACCACTGGTGGACACACGAGTGTCATAGCAACCAGCCCAATCTGAGTCAGAAAAAGCATGCAAATCTGGCGGTAGTGATCCCCCCTTGGGATAAAACAACCCAAGTAGCCGAGTACCACTCAAGTAGCGAAAGATGCGCTTAACCGCTTTCCAATGCGTGACTCCTGGGCAATGCATAAACCTGCTCATCTGTGAGACAGCAAACTGAATATCTGGCCGAGTAATGCATAAGTAAATCAAGCATCCAACAGCCTGCTGATAGAGAACAGCATCAAATGCATCTCCAGCATCATGAAGACTCAATCGTAAACCTGTCTCCATAGGAGTGGCAATAGGCTTACAGTCTTCAAGGCCAAAACGATGCAATAATGTGTCAATATATTTCGTTTGACACAAAGCCATTCCACCATCAACTTGCATAAACTGAATGCCCAAATAGTGATGCAAATGCCCCAAATCAGACATCTCAAATGAGGCATGCAAATCAGCCTTGAAATCAGCAATATGCTTCTCAAGAGGACCAGTGAGCAGCATGTCGTCTACATAGACAACAATGATCAAAAGCACATCATTAGCACGCTTAACATATAAGGTGCTTTCAGTTGGACTGTTCTCAAAACCATGTGCAATCAGATAGGCATGTATTTTCTCATACCAAGCACGTGGTGCTTGCTTTAAACCATATAACGCCTTCTTTAACCTGCACACCTGGTTTTCATGCCCTTTCTGCACAAAGCCACAGGGCTGAAAAACATACACTTCTTCATGCAAGTCACCATTCAGAAATGTTGTTTTAATGTCCAACTGATGTACATTCCAACCATGATGGGTTGCAAGTGCACAAATGCTCCGAACAGTAGTCATACGGCATGTAGGTGCAAAGGTCTCATCAAAATCAATGCCTCTTTCCTGCGCATAACCCTTTGCAACAAGCCTAGCCTTATACCTGTCAACTGTACCATCAGGTTTACGCTTCAGCTTGTATACCCACTTAGTGCCAATGGCCTTCTTGCCAGGAGGCAAGTCACATAAAGACCATGTACCATTCTTCATTATAGCATCATATTCAGATTGCATAGCAGCCATCCAATTTTCTGAATTTTGTGCTTCATCAAAAGAAACAGGCTCATTCTCATCACAAAGACTAGATGCAGCCATAGCATAGCAATCTGATGCAAAGGAGGTACTATGAGAGCCTGAACGAGTACGATATGACAAAGGTGCATCTAATTTGCTGTCACGCAAAGTCTGCACCAGCCATTTTGGCATAGTTTTTGCCTGTTCAATATCAGCTCTCTCATCAACAAGTGCATCATGTAAATCTGCATCAGAAATGGAATGATCTGCATCATCATATGAAACCTGCAAAGGCTGAGAAGTTGCCTCATTAGGACCAGCGCTAGCCTGTCCACCTGTAAAAAGAGGCATCAAAGTATCATACATGTCTTTGGAGCTAATAGATGTCTCCTTAGTACATGAAAGCAATGGCTGAATAGCATCTTCCACAAAGACAACATCACGGCTAACCAGAATGCGTTTAGTCTGTGGATGATACAGACGATAGCCTTTACTTTCAGAACTGTACCCAACAAAAAAACATTTTACTGCCTTATCATCCAATTTTCTGCGATGTTGTTCAGGCACTAATGCATATTCCAAACAACCAAAAACACGCAGATGAGCAACAGATGGCTTGCGGTCATGCCAAGCCTCATATGGAGTGATAGACTGCAACGCTTTCGTGGGACACCTGTTCAGTACATATGCTGCACACATGACAGCCTCAAGCCAGAAACTATGTGGTAAAGCCTGACTTTTGACCATGCACCTCGCCATCTCCATGAGTGACCTGTTCTTTCGTTCAGCAACTCCATTCTGTTGAGGTGTATACGGCACTGTACACTGGTGTTTTATCCCACGTTCAGCCAGAAATGCATTAAAATCTGAAGACATATATTCCCCCCCTCGATCAGAACGGAGGGTGCCCATTTTACATGCTGACAGATTTTCAGCCAAAACCAAAAACTGTTTGAAGCACATGAACACTTCGGACTTTGCTTTGAGTGGATATACCCATGCATGCCTGGAAAAGTCATCAATGAAAGTCACGAAGTAAAGGTAATTTCCAAAAGAGGGTGTCTGCATAGGACCACAGACATCACTATGTACAAGCTGCAATTTCTGCATAGCCCGAACTGAACCATCTTTTGGAAAGGAAGAACGCTGCATTTTGCCCAAAATACAGCCTTCACAAACATGTTTTCCAGGTGCCTCAAGTTTGGGCAAAGAGGACACCATTTCAGATTTCTGCAGGCATAACAAACTAGCAAAATTCAGATGACCAAAGCGTGCATGCCAAAGCTTTACATCTGACATAGCCTGAGAATCATGAACTGCACATGCCAAATCATTCACAGATTTTTCATAGTCTATGAGCTTATACAGCCCACGACATAAAATGCCAGAAGCAATAATCACATCGCCATTTGAGAGATCATGGACTGTACACCTGTCATCAACGAATTTCACAACTAAGCCAATCTTGGCTAATGCAGAAACTGATAACAGGTTCTTTTTGATCCCTGGCACAAATAAAGCATCTGACAAAGTGAAAGAACTACCATCAGCAGTAGTCAGAATGATCTTACCAACTCCCATAACAGGATAAGAGGAGTTATTGGCGCATGTGACAGTATTCCCTGTAGGGGCAGGCTCGAGTGAAGAGAAGAAACTGCGCTGCGAGGTAATATGTTTGGTCGCCCCACTGTCAAAGTACCAAACATCTGAGTCTACTGCAGACATGCACTGATCATGAGAAGATGGGTCAAAACTGCAGACAGTAGTAAACGCCCATTCTTCTTCCTGCACAAGATTTGCAGACTCTGTTTTTGGTGTAGAGGCCTCTGCAACAACCATTCCAGCCTCTTTCTTCTTTGCCTCTTTAGCAGCCAGTTTTGGACAGTTCTTTATAATATGATCATTTCCTTTACAGTACTTGCAGAACAATTTCTGCTTTTCTGATTTCTTCTCATCTTTATCCTGGTTCTTCGATTGTGCAGCATTTGCAGATTTCTGCTTACTAGTAGAAGAGCTCCATTTTCCTTTGCCCTTCTGACTAGCCAGGAAAGCTTGATCTGCAACACGCATAATGGACCTGTTCTGCCTGGACTGATCTTCCTGCAACAGAACAGAGACTAATTCCTCAAATGACAAGGCATTCGGATTGCCTTTCATCATCAATCGAAGAGTAGAGGCAAAACTCTGATATGAATCAGGAAGGCCATTCAGAACGGTCTGCACAAGTGAGCTATCTGGTATAACCTCATCAGCAAAAATCAATTGTTCCTTCAGGTCTTTGATCTTTGTAAGAAAACTATCCATCGAATCACCTTCATTCATGTGCTCACTCTCCAACTATTTTCGGAGGTAAGCAACACGAGCCTCATTCCTAGCCTGGTACAAAGTGGTAAGTGTATCCCAAGCATCCTTTGCTGTTCTACAAGAGCGAATGTGAGGAATAATGGCACGTTTGACAGACAAAGCTATCAATGCATGTGCCTGGGCATCTCTACCATCCCAACGAATCTGCTCTGCAGTAGGTGCAACAGAAACAGCAGCACGAACAGGAATCTGCGGAATATCATCTTCGACACCATCTTCATCAGCTCCAACACCTGTATTTTCAGTACCTGTCGTTACAGGTGTAACAGGACGTCTTTCAACACCCTGCACAATGTTCCACAATCCTTTTGCAACCAGTACATGTCGCATCATATAAGCCCATAATGGGTAGTTGGTACCATCCAACTTATCCTCAACAGCCAACATACGGAATACATCACTGCTTTCAGCCATGGCCAGTGACTAAAATACCTTGATGCAGAAAATTGACTGTATCTCAAAAAGTTGAACAGAACTGCCCAGACGAGTTCTGCTAGACCTGTAGCAGACTTCGAGACGCTTAAACTGGCGAACAGAAAATAGTATATACCTTTGGCACAAAAGGACGAAATAGCCTGCACAAGCACTGCGATAGTGTGTTCGGAGGCCGAAACGAGCTCAGATCGTGATTTCGGCACCACAGAGCGAAGCAGTTTTGATCTCGGAAACACCCTGAGTATGCTCACCAAATTTTGTGCGAATCTGAGACTGCAAACGGAGGAGTGTCGACGGCGCCCTAGAAGAAGCAACGACCTGCTCTGATACCAATTGTTGGAGTTAGACGTCTGCGGAAGCACGCGAACAGCACAAGGAAGAAGAAGAAGCTTGGAGCACAACACACAAGACTGAATGTATTACTAGAGAATGTACAAAGATCAGTAGCCCATTAGGGCAATAGGCGTATATACAAGCCGGGGGAAAAAAACCTCCTAAAGAGGGAAAAAAGTGCCCCGACGGTCCTAGAGTGTTCACACACATCACTACCTAAATATATCAACATAATTTCCTTAAATATTAATTATTTTAACCCTTGAAACATTCTAAAACCCTAGAAAACCTACTTAAAACCCATCAAAACCCTATTAAACCCTTTGGAAATCATTGTTGACCCATTAAAATCTTTCTGATCCCTTGTAAACCCTAACATGAACCCATTAGAATCTTTTGAGACCCTTCAGATGAACCTAATTGACATAAAATCATATGAACTTAAAAAACCCTAGGGTTAAATACCCATGAATCAAGCATGTATAAATATGAAATACTCATTAATTGAGTAATTAGGATAAACCCTAATATGAACACATATTCTTCATCATTTCTTGTACCTGCAAACACTTCAAAAGTAGTTAATTCAATCCAGAACAACTGATCAACAGTGAAAAAGAGGTTTAGAATTCACCAATTAAGTTTTCATTTTCTTTGGTCATCAACTGGAAGATGTAAATCTTCCCGACAACGGATCACTTGCTATTGCACATCAGAGGTTTGGAGGCAACCAAAAGACATTTGGAATGCATTGGAAGATCACTTCCAAAACACTACTAAAGCTAGGAAGGCTAGCTTATGGTTAGAGTTCACAACCTTCAAGAAAAAGCAAAGTCAAAGCATAAGTGATTATGTCACTAAGATGAAGGACTTGGCAGACAGTCTTCGATCTATAGACAAAGACATTGAAGATCATAGGTTGATTGCACAACTACTTGTAGGGTTGAGAGGAAACAAAATGTGGAAACCGTTTGTACTTTCTACTGAACTTTCGTTAAATCATTTTGTACTAGATCTAAATCAGTTGCTTGGAGTGATGCTTAGATTTGAGAAAGATTTGAAGTCAAATGGAGATAAAGGACATAGCACTGTTATGTATGCAAAGAATAAGAAGAGAAGTGAAGAAAACAAAGCAAAGGATGAACAAGAATTGACTTACCAAGAAAATTATGCAAGAGGTAAAGGTAGAAGCAAAGGTAGAGGAAATGGAAGAGCAAGAAGTAGCCAAAATAAAAGCAAGAAGACATGCTGGATTTGTGGCTTGAGCAATCATCTACCCTATGAATGTTGGCATAATCAACAAGGTTCAAATCAAAATCAAAACAACAATGGCAGAGGCTGAAGCGGAAGATTTCAAGCTCAAATTCAACGAGGAAGACAAAATCAAAGAGGTGGCTAATTGTCAGGGAAGCACTAGATTGTGCTCTCTGACTACAGTAGACAAGATTTCAAAAATACACTTCTGATTACAAGATCACCCACAAAGGGGAAACGATACAAGAATACGTGACTGATACAAGATGTCCCACAACCCGGGACTGATAGGTATGAACAACTTGACTAGGGATGATACAGGAGATCCCACAACCCGGGATCATAAGTATGAAACAAGATCTCTAGATTACAATAACTCCCTTTCGGGAGATGAACTAGATACAAGAAAGAACTCCACAAGATCTTGTACTATGAGATTACAAGAGGACAAGAAAAGAAGTCCAAGATACGAGACTAGACAGGACTGGATTAAGGAACAAGACAAGAACAAGAACTGGAACTTGGAGAGTACTTACTTGGCGATCACGACTCCTTGAGCTCCCAAGACTAGTATCCACAAGACTGATTATGAATGTGGCCAACCCCTCCTTATATAGGTATTCAAAGGCGGCGCTCTATGGCGGTTACGACTTGATGATGTCATCATGATATCATCGACTAGAAACAAGACCTCCAAGTGTGAGAATTCAGCAAATAGACAGTCAATCTTGGGGTTTTTGCACGTTCTGGATGCAATCGACACATTAGTTTCTCCAAAATTGGAGCCAATCATGAGATATGGAAAGTCACATGGAATCTAAGGTTTAAGATTGTTTTCTTCGTGTCCATGACATCACCTCCCTCTCTAGCGACAAGTTCTGCAAGGAGCGGCTATGTTCTCTAGCTTGGGTTTCATTGGATTCCTCCTCTGGAATTCATGAACCTAGAATTTTGCTCTCTAAAGATTTTTTGTAGGCTCCCAAGTACGAGCACTAATGTCATAGGTTTTCCAACAAATAAGGCATTCCAATCTTCCTCGAGAGATCCTCGAATCTAATACATGCACAACGTCGAATTCTTCATGATCCTCAATCTTGATAGGTTGTGAAGGACTGGGTCTCTCTTGAGCTTCTTTGGGTTCTTCATGCAATAGATCCTTTGAGCTTCTACTAGAATATTGTGGTCTTTCCAAGATCTTTGATGGAGAGCGTTGAGTAAGCACACTTGCTTGATTGAACATGAACTCCTCCTTATCCTTTACCTTCTTGATATCTTCATAACATGTATTCTCCATATCATTTGTAATTACTTTTTGGGCTTCAAAAATTCTTGATTCATATTCTTGAGGAACAATGTCTTGATTATTCAATGCTTCTAGCTCTTGGACTTGGCTTTCTTTGAATAATTGATTCTCACATTGAACTGCCTGATTCATAACATCCTCCAAGGTATTTTCTTGAGGCATGGATAGTGAGAGATATTTGACTTCATGATTGAGGCCACTTCAAAATTGATTAACCATGTAGTCTTCTTGATATGTAGTTCCACGAAACAACATCTTGATATTCAAGGCATAGCTTGAAACTGATCGATCATCTTGTCGTAGCAATCTTTTCATCTCTTGGACATGTTTGATCATGTCCTTTATGGTAGGTTGGATCTCTTTGCATAGGGAATCCATGGTACCTTGATGAAGGTAGTCTTGCCAAAATGTCAGGGGAGCACTAGATTGTGCTCTTTGACTACAGTAGACAAGATTTCAAAAATACACTTCTGATTACAAGATCACCCATGAAGGGGAAACGATACAAGAATACGTGACTGATACAAGATGTCCCACAACCTGGGACTAATAGGTATGAACAACTTGACTAGGGATGATATAGGAGATCCCACAACCCGAGATCGTAAGTATGAAACAAGATCTCTAGATTACAAGAACTCCCTTTCGGGAGATGAACTAGATACAAGAAAGAACTCCACAAGACCTCATACTATGAGATTACAAGAGGACAAGACAAGATGTCCAGGATACAAGACTAGACAGGATTGGAATAAGGAATAAGACAAGAACAAGAACTGGAACTTGGAGAGTACTTACTTGACGATCACGACTCCTTGAGCTCCCAAGAGTGGTATCCACAAGATTGATTATGAATGTGGCCAACACCTCCTTATATAGGTGTTCAAAGGCGGTGCTCTATGGCGGTTACGACTTGATGATGTCATCATGATGTCATGGACTAGAAACAAGACCTCCAGGTGTCAGAATTCAGCAAATAGATAATCGATCTTGGGGTTTTTGCACATTTTGGATGCAATGGAAACATTAGTTCCTCCAAAATATGAGCTAATCATGAGATATGGAAAGTCACATGGAATCTAAGGTTTAAGATTGCTTTCTTTGTGTGCATGACTACTATAGTAAAGGTGGTAGAAGAAATTGGGGACATAACCAATCTAACAACACCACCTACTACAAACATTGGCAGGTAGTTAAGAGCAACTATTGCTACTTGAGTGATAACCAATTACTTGGATCAACTCGCTCAACTTCTTCATGACCAATGGCAAGTCATGAGAGGAGTTCTCAACAATCAACATATCATCGACATAAAGTATCAAGCACATCAAGATACCATTTGAGCATCTTTTAGTGTAGAAAAAATGATCTTCATTGCTTCAAGAATTGCTTTCAGACTTAATACAGAATCAAACTTTTGGTTCCATTGTCCAACGGATTGTTTAAGTCTATTATTCAGCTTATAGACTAGAACCTCTTTGCTAGGAACTGCATAACCCTCTCGCTATTTCTTGTATAACCCTTGGGTTAGACCCTTGGATATTATTATTTATCCTTGGAAACCCTTGGTTTAATTTAATGGGTTGGACCCTTGAATTAGGAACTTATATTCTTGGTTTTAACCCTAGGTATTCAATTGAAGTTTCAATTGAATGGTTTTTACTCTTAGGAATAATTATCCTAAGGTAAAGAAACCTTATTCTTAAGAGAAGGTTCTCCCAACAAACACCTTGATGCATACGTAAAGGGAAGGCTTCAATCGAACTAGAAGCCATGTGATCTACTTTGCTAAGTTTCCACATGAAGGACACTTGGAAGGATGCATGGAGGAATATCAAGACATGCACCCCTTGGACCTCTGGTATAAATATGGGTGGAGTTGGATGGCTAGATACATACTCACTCACTCTCTTGGTGGATATTATACTTTAGAAGGAAGCTTCACAATAGCGGTATCCGAGCTTGGTTCTTTTCAATTACAAGTTCATGTGGTACTCCTTGATCTTTGTGCAAGATTCCATCTTGAAGCTTGGGAAAGTGAGAAGAATTCTTAGATTTTTAAGTCCTTACACCATCTTTGTGCCGTTCAACTACCTCAAAGTTGAGAATCCTTGTCTCAAAAGACGTGCTCAGATGAAGACTCTGCAAAAAGGTGTTTTTAACTATCATAGGCATTGATAACATCTACTCGAAGGTTTGTTCAAGAGGGTCTTAGAGGAGGCTCTAAAGAACTTCCCCCCAAAGCTATCCCCTAGCCACCATCCCGCGCGGCCAGCATAGACACCCACACACTACCATTAGGTCTAGGAGTCTTTAATTCATGAAAGACTTAAAACCACCTCAATTCTCAAGGGAAGATAAAGACAAAAACAAACATGCAGTCTTGACATTTTTGGAAAAAATGGCAAGACTTACATTAGTTAAAAGATAGCCATGAAGCCTATCAAGTCTTAGAAACAAGTTTTCACTTGGAAATAAGTCTTATGAATGGTGGATGAGCCTAAAAGAGTCTCACAGGATTCTTAAAGCATGGAACAAATTTGAGGACCTCTTTAAAAAAGAATTCCTACTAGAAAACGAAGACATGTGAAAGTGAGAAGAGTGGGACAATGTCCTTCAACCATGACATCCCCTCTCCTTGTACATTTCTCATTACCAAGAAATAGTGCTCAAACTTCCAAACCTAGATGATTTTCATAAAGTTAGAGGTTTCATCCGTAGCCTCAATAAGTAGATCAAACATGAAGTGGGAGAAGTGCTCCAAAAACTTTAGAAGATGCTATAAAGTTAGCATAGATCTATGAGGATCATGCTAAAACTAGAACACAACCACTTCATCTTGTCGAGGAAAATAAAAAATTCAAAAGTGGTAAAAGAAAGTTAAGAACTTTAAAAAAAGAAGACTTCAAGATTCCTAGACTCTCATGTCCAAGATTTGATCCTAAGGTCTGAAGAAAGAAAAAGAGGAAAACCTTTGCTTTAAGTGCCTAAACCTAGGACATCTTAGTAAAAATTGTACTGCAAGGGGCATAAAAAAGCCATCAATGAGCAGAAAGGGAAAGATAAGGTAGGAATCCACTCATTCCAAAATTTAAATCTTGAAAACAGCAAAGTTTCAAAAAAAGTGGAGGCGCTGCATGAAGACTATGCACATCAATGTTGTTTGTCTTATTCAGTGTGGTTCAAAAATCAGTTTGGACCTCATGATTTAGTCAAACTTCATGTCTGCATAAGAGGGGGAAAGGCTACATTCATGATAGATGACTCGACCACCCATAATTTCCTAAAACTCTCACTCGTGAAGAGATCAAAGTTACCCCAGTAGAAGTCACCACACCAGTATATAGTATCCATGATGCAAGGCCAAGATAAGAAGATCTAAGATACTATGATTTTTTATCTAGAAATAGATTACTTGACTTCCAGATCATGCATATGGAGAGAACTAATGTGCTTTTGGGTAGGGAGTGGCTTTGGCGCTTAGGAAAACATAATTCGATAAGAATGTAGTCTGTTACCTGATTTAAGGGGAATATGATGTGTCAAGTACCCCCTTGATTTCAAGTATGCAAAAGTTTTTATGATACTTCCAACCAATGTAAACAATTTCTATAATATGAATCTAGTTGCTTATGACTCATCTACATCATCTGATTGTGAAAGGTTTAAATGTAAGTGTTTAATGAATAATTATCAGGACATTTTTATTGAAGAACTTCCCCATGTCTTACCTCCTTCTCATGGGCAAGTCGATCATGCTATAGACTTACTGCCAAGAACTAAGCCTATATGTAAACCTCCGTATAGACTCCCATATTCCGTGCAAGGTGAAATAGGCAAACAACTAAAGGAGTACCTGAATAAGGGATTCATCCAACCTAGCCATTCACCTTGGGTAGCACCCATTCCCTTAGTTAACTAAAAAGATGGATCAATGAGATTATGCATCGACTATTGAGCCTTGAATAAAATTATGATCAAGAATAAATACGCGATGCCCCGAATTGATGATTTACTTGATCAAGTGAAAGGGGCTAAGATGTTTTCAAAGCTTGATCTCCATTAACAATACCATCAAATTAGAATTAGATTTGAAGATGTTTCTAAAACAACTTTTAGAACCAAATACGAGCATTTTGAATTTTTATTCATGCCTTTTGGACTAACAAATGCATCTGCTACGTTCATGAGACTAATGAACACCATACTAAGCCCTTATTTGGGAAATTTTATAGTTGAATTTCTTGACAACATTCTTGTCTATAGTCAAGATGTAGTTTCTCGCTTAGAACATATGGAAAGAGTTTTCCAAGTTCTAAAATAAAATAAACTATTTGGAAAAAGAAGATAAGTACGAATTCTTTTCATACAAAATCAGATATCTTGGGTTTATTATATCTAAAAACAAAATTCAAGTAGATCTTGAAAAGGTCCAAGTTATTCTCAATTGGCCTCACCCTTAAACCATTACACAACTTCAAAGTTTTTTAAGGTTAGCAGGATACTATAGAAAGTTTGTGCCAAACTTTGCAAAAAACTCAATCCCTTTATTCGAGAAATCAAAGGGAAAACCTAAAATCCTTAGCTGGGAGAAAGACGAGGCTAAAGGTATGGAACACCTTAAGAAATCCCTAGCTTTGCCCCAGTTCTACAGTAGATCCAAATGAGCCTTTTGTAGTTGAAACAAATGTGAGTGACTCGTAATCGGAGCTGTATTGAACCAAAATGGCTAACCAATTGCTTTTAAAAGTCAAAGGCTAAACTCAGCACAAAGAAACTTGTTCTACCTATGACAAAGTTCTTTATGCCATTGTGCATGCTCTAAAAATGTGGAGACACTACTTGTTTGGTGCTAATCTACCTATAGTTTTTGATCAAGCAACTATTAAATGGTTTGCAAACCAATCTACGCTATCAGGTACAAAATCTAAGTGGGTTGAAATACTTCAAGAATTCGACTATGAACTCAGATATAGAAGAGGAAATTCAATATAGTGGCAGATGCATTAAGTAAAATGCCAATGTTGAATTCTTTTAGTTTCATACAAATTAGTAATGACTTAGTAGCTTTAATGAGAGGCAAGTATCAGGAAGATGCAAGCTTTATAGAAGCCTTGAAGAAGGTTTCAACTCAAAGTGCAAATTTATCAAATGAAGATAAATTTAAGCATTATAATATTCATGATGAGTATTTGTTATACAAGGGAAATGTATGTGTCCCTTGTGATCAAGAAGTTAGAAGAAGACTTTTGTTTGAATTTCATGATGACCCAAGTATCCAACATCTTGGAATCAGAAAAACCTTATGAATTGGTCAAAAGATAATTTTACTGGCCAAATGTACATAAATATGTACATGCTTATGTACTTAGATATACAAAATGTAAAGTAAATAAAGCCAAAAAAATTAAGGTATGAGGTTTGTTACATCCTTTGGAAATCCCCAAAGGGAAATGGGAAAACATTTCCATGGACTTTATTATGGGCTTGACTCAAACCCAAAGAGGAGATGATGCAGTCTGGGTCATAGTTGATCGATTGACCAAAATGGCTTGTTTCATACCTACACGTACTACAATATAAACTCCATAATTAGCTAAAATGTTCATAAAACATCTCTACCGAATCTATGGTTTGCCTCAAGGCATAGTATCCGATAGAGATAGAAAATTTACTAGTCATTTCTAGAGAGCTGTGTTCAGAAGATTAGAAACGAAGCTAAACATGTGTACCATCGAACAACCATAGATGGATGGTCAAGCTGAAAGGGTCGATTGAATACTTGAAGATATGTTACGAGCTTAGGTATCTTCCACCCAAATTGATTCGGAGGACTATCCACCATTAGTAGATTTTGCTTACAATAGTGCTAAGCACTTTGCAATTGAGTATAGTCCCTTCATGTTAATGTATGGGTTCCAGCCAAAAGCATCATATGCAATTGGATTGCAAAATGAAAAAGTCCAACTAGCTAAAGATTTCTTAGAAGACATGAAATTTAAGCTAAAAATAGCTAAGGGAAACTTGGGGAAATCCCAGGATAGAGATAAATCATTTAGCGATTTTAAAGGTGAGATATTTCCTTTTAGGCTGGAGAACAAGTCTATCTAAAGGTTCCCAAGAAATTGAGACATTGAAATCAGGATTGTTAGGAGGTGATATGCCTTCTCTTGCACTATGCCGGATGTGAATAGGTGGAGAAGAGAGAGAAAGAGGACAATGGTGCACTCACATTATCGCTTCAAAGATCAAGAAAATCAAGAATTAAAACTAACTAACTACACAAGAACCACAACACAAGAAAGTAAGAAAACATCACAAGCCACGAGAATGGTAGTGCAAAGTGAGAGAGGATTCTCATTACTTCATTTTCCATATTCATACAAAAAAGTGGCCTTAAAGGCTTTTCACCCTGACACTTCCCTCACCCTTCAAATGAGCCTTAGCATAATATTTTCCCATACAAAATATATGTCCCAATATGGCCCTAACACGGGCATGCACAATGGACTTGAACTACCACTATCCCTTGATTGGTACTACCCCTCAACAATATGAAAATTACATAGAAACCATTATAGGTTGAGCACCTTTATACGACATGTCATACGATCGTAATTGGCACATCTAGTCCCTAAGAGTGCTTCAATCCGTGAGCCTCCACATCTCTTATGCCCAAGGACACCGGTACCATCACACTCACCAAAACCAAAGGCATCAAGTAAGGCTCTCACAGCAACACAATGGGGATTACTAGATAATTCCAATGCATTTCTATTCCCATACACGACACAATCTTAACAGTCAGTACAAGTAAATACAATAAAGAGATAGATACAAACTTAACAACAGTGTATAGATATGGCATCAAAGTAATCTCTATATTACGGCTCAAAATACAATCCTCTATATACAGAGTTTCGATGTCCTTTCTAGCTCGCTCTGTTTCTCTTTCACTTGATTTCTCTAAGGGATTCCAATATTCATACGAATGAGACGTTCCCATTACATGGTATGTTTGTTGATTCACCAGAAGTTTAATCAACCTTTTTACAAAATATATAAATTCAAAATATTGGGATGGTGGAATCAAACCCAAAAGTTAAGAATCATTCATATCAGATGAGGGATGATTAATTCTATCTAAATCAGAAAGAAACTCATCAAAAACTTCACGGAGACTAGAAACTCAAGAATCAATAATTTCCCTAAAAATATCTTCATCTGGATTTTGATGAAGTTGAATAGTCAAGGCAGCTGCTTCTGCTTTAGCTTCTGAAAAATTAACTTTAAGCTTTTTGAGAAAATCCTGAGTCATTGCAAGTTCTTCCTCATGGCATAAATCGATTCATTGAAACTCTTCATTCTGATGAGTTAATCGTGCTTCCATATCAGTAAGTTGTTTCTGTGATTCTTCTTTATTTTGCAACAATGAGGAAATCTCTATCTCTTTATCAGGAAGCATTTGAACATGATCAATATTAACTTTGACTAGCCTCTTGTAATTGAACTTTTAGTTCTTTTATTCTATCCACCTTGGCCATAGCAACTCGAAGACTTTCAATTAAAGATACAATATGATCATTCACAAAATTGTGTTTTGTCAATAAGGTAGAAGCTTGATTCTGCAAATCATTCTTATCCACACAAACTTTTCCAAGTTACTCTTTAACCATTACAAGTTACTCAATAACTTCTTGATGATCTTCAATGATTTCTTCTATATGTATCTCTACACCATTAATCTTATTTCTTAAAGATTGGACCTCTTCATCAGAATAATTGGCTGTTCCTGCTAATGCATCCTACAATTCAACATTTTTTTGCTTGTAAAGCAATAGTTTAGCATGTAAATGATCTGATTTGGATTGAGCAGATAGTCAAATAGTTTCCTCTTTTTCCATTTGAATAGTTCATAATGCCAACAAGCTAGCAACATCCACAATCGTGTTGGCTTGCACTTGATAATCCCAAAAACCCAAGGATATAAAATTGAAGAACAATTGATGGATGGTAAACAGACTTTACCTACTAGATTCCTCCATGGATCAGGGTTTCTCCTATTAAATATAGGGAAATGAATCAAAGGTGAAGAACTTGGCTATGAGAAATGATCAGTTTTAGTCCATCGAGACGTCGACGGTTGAGAATCTTGATCCTGTTGCAAATTGGGTGGTGCATTGACAAGTTGAGCACCTATTGGTCACTGTTGTGACAATGGATTGGGCAATCCAATTTGACCATGACCTTCACAGCTCGTCTATTGTTGTTGTTGCTACCCACCAGGTCCTTGGTTGTGTATTTGCTATTGCTAAGGTTGTCCTTCTAGATCATTGCCTATCATGTGTTGCTATTGTTATTGTCATTGGGCACCCTCATCCACTATTTATTGTTGTTTTTGGGCTTCAGGAGCTACCACAGCCTCCTCCTACTATTATTTTAGGAGCTCTTCATATGTTTGCTCCTCCATTCTTTGTTGTCGTTCTTCTTCTACCTAGCAAATAGCTTCTTGAACAATATGGACCCAAGCTTGCTTCTCCGCATTCAAAGGGTCTAGTAGGTCTAGTATTACTCTTTTGCTATGTTTCTTACTTGCCTGAAGGAAAGCTTCTTCAACCACCACAGTAAACTGCCGCATCCCAGGTAAAGGAGCTATAGATACTAGCAAAGTCAATAGCACACCAAGCTTTGTATCCAGGTGTTGGGGCTTACAAGCAGGTCTCCACAGTCTTCTCACTTCCTTCTTTATCCACATAAAAATGATTTCAACCCAATTAAGGTGTCCATTTGCTAGCTTTGCATCTTTCCTTAATGAATAGAGCATCTAAGAAACTCCATAGGGCTTGGTTTGCACAAAGAATGCTAATTTATTCAGTCCCAATCCAAACTTCCACGGATTAGTGTCCAAGAGTTTGGCATACTTGTATTCTCCTAAACATGCATGACCAAACTTGCGCTCCATTTTTGCCATTGATGCTAATTCTAATGGTGCAGCAATTCCTTGATGACTAACATGCAATTGAACTGCAATGTACATCAGGTCTATCACCAATAGAGTACTTTCTCCAATACAAAATTCAATAAAAGCCATTCCATGACTAGCTTCTTTGAGTTAATCATGACATTGTTGCACAAAAGATTGATCATGGGATAGTTAGGAATATTGGGCCACTTGATTTGCACATACTGCAACAATCCTTGGCATTGAAACAAGTCCACATGCAACTGCATTAAGTGATCAGGAAACACTAAGGAGCTCATGTTTGTCAACTTGAGGGTATTGGGTAGAACAATGCCTATCATATTAGCAGAAGTAGAGAGCGAGCAAAAGTTCCATTGTAAAAAGTGCAATTAAAACTTGAGATAAACTAATCCAAGGTTTAAATAGGATGTAGCACTGTCATTGAAAAGTAGGATCTTGAATATCTACATGTGCACAATTCGACATAGAGGGCTTTTAATGTTGCATGCAAATTCAATATTATCGAGTCGAGCGAAAGATTTTCTTAAAATTTATGACGGTGAATGCTGCCTTACACATAAAATCATGATGCCTTTTATGTAATGCATGACACCTCTCACTTTATTCTAAAAATATATACACTATATATAATTGTTAACCATGATGCTACCCATGATAAGGCCGTAGTTTGGACCCATTAAGTAGAGTCTGTAACTTCTTCTTCCTTGTGTTGTTTGTGTGCTTTTGCAGACTTCAATCTTTAACAATTGGTAATAGAGAAGGTCCTCGCTTCATCTAGGGTGTCATCAATACCCCTCCCATCATAGTCTCAAAATCACACAAAAACTGGTGAGCGTCAAAATTTTGATTTGAGCTTCTTTTGGCCTTCGAATGCACTATTGTAGTGCCTATGTAGTCAATTTCATCCTTTTGTGCCAAACATATATATGTGTTTTGGTTTGTCAGCACAAGTGCCTCAAAGTTTACTACAAGTTTAGTAGAGCTCGATAGGGCGATTTTGTTCAGCTTTTTGAGATACAGTAATTTTTCTACATTAGAGTATTTAATCAATGCCCACGGTGTAAAGCAATGATGTATTTCATATGTTGGCTATTGAGGACAAGTTGGATGGTACTAACGAATTGTTATGGGCATATATGATGCATCATGTATTAGTGGCAAAAGGGATGTGGAATATTGTGCGGGCTATTGACAAACAACCTACTACACCTACAAATACAATTATTGAAGGTGATGTAGATGATGATTTTCAAATACCTATTCGTGTTGTGATTCGTGTTGCACCTACTATAGAGCAATTTCATTGGGATGGCAGAGATCTCATGAAAATGCATTGATAACCTTGTCACTGTATGCAGCTATGACCCATCTCCCCATGAGTAGTGTATGTCTACAATAGAATTGAGGAGAGTGATAATCTCCAAAAGAACAAGCTACTCTTGAAGTTAGAGCACCTCTATAACAAGAGTAACTCAAAACCTTCACCAATTTGGAGGATCAATGATCAATTATCAAAAATTTGAACAAACTGTGAAGAAGGTGACTACATAGAAAGTCTGCTGCACATAACTCACTCATTGACTTATCAAATGTGTTAGGTTTTTTATAAAACTTTGCACAAGGTGTTGCCTATAGTTTGCACATCTCCTCCAAGTTAAACCATTCCAAAAGACTCAGTAGATCTTGAGAAATGAACTTAACAAGTTACCTATATCTAAAACCGTTCTTCTGAGTAATCGATTCAGACACCTGTAACTTCTAAGGATTGATTCTCTCAATCTAGAACCCATTTAATCAAATGCTTTTAGCCATAGATGTTTTACCTTTCAAATTAGATTTTGACTCCTCATTTGTGCAAAACTTTACACTGTGCACTGAGAACTGACCATTTCTTTGACCATCCAGATTGCGCCTGTTTCAAAAGACACTTGACATTTTCTCACATATGAATGTTCCTATTCATAATTCTCTCAGCCTGATCACAATTAGAAGTTGAAAATTTGTACAGAGGTCAATCAACTATAGAATTAGACTTGTACAAAAGCATTTCATAAAAGATTCAACACAGAAGGAGAACGCTCAGAAATATCGGGCGCTACTTTTTCATCATTTCTGGAAAATTTACATCTGAGTAATGAGAGAGATCCTTCAAGCTCTCTCATGTTTGCCCCAAACTTTTACTTATATATATAGCCATATATGTACAAGCTTATGACCATACAAAAGATATATATGAACTGTCTCTAAATTAATGTACATATGTGTACACATCTTCATCTTCTGGATATGCACTTCCTTCATGCTTCATAACTGATGGAGAGTGTTAATCTCCAAAAGAACAAGCTACTCTTGTAATTAGAGCACCTCTATAACAAGAGTAACTCAAACTTTCACGAATTTTAGAGGATCAATGATTAATTATGAAGATTTTGAAAAATCTCTGAAGGAGATAACTACACAGAAAGTCTGTTGCACATATCTCTCTCATTACCTTATCAATTGTGTAAACTTTTTGATAAAACTTTGCACAAGGTGTCATCTACAATTTCCGCACCTTCTCCAACTTGAATCACTCCAAAAGATTCAGTATATCTTGAGAAATGATTTCAACAAGTTACCTATGTCTAAAACTGCTCTTCTAAGAAGTCGATTTAGACACCTGTAACTTCTAACACTTGGTTCTCTCAATCTACAACCCATTTATGAAAATTCTTTTAGCCACAAATAGCTTACCTTCCAACTTAAAAGCTTGCTCAAAACTTTACACTGTGGAAGGAGAACTGACCAAAACATTAACATCGAATTTTGCGCCTGTTTCAGGAACCAGTGAACACTTCTTCACATGAATGTTCCTACACATAATTCTCACAGCCTGTTTACAATTGGCTCTCATTTTTTAACCATAGACTCATTAACTATGGACTTAGACATCTACAAGAGGATTCTTGAAATGATCAAGCACAGAAGGAGAATGCACAGAAACATCCGGCGCAATTTTCTTCCATTTCTGAAGAAATTTACAACTGAGTGATGAGAGAGACTCAACTCACTTCTAAGATGTCTAATGACTCATACAACTACTGATTACTCTATTCTCATGCTCTCTCATATTTGCCCCGATGTTTTCCTTGTATATATAGGAAAATATTTACAATATCATGACTATACAAAAGCATAAGTGAACTATCTCTGAATTAATGTACATATGTGTACACATCTTCATCCTCTGAATATGCACTTCCTCCATGCTTCATAATTTGAACTTTCCTTCAATCTTTGGCTTCCAAATCTTCATTAAAACTTCAATTGTTGATTGCCCTACACCAACAGCTCCCCCTCAATCATCAATTGAGGTTTTCTCTATCTTCTTTTTACCTGCCATGTCTTTGAATCTCTGTAGCTTTGATCCATCCAAGCTTTTGGTTAGCATATCAGCTATCTGATCTTTTGTTGAAGTATGTATGACTTCAATCTCTTTATCCATCACCTTCATCCATCACCTTCACTCTTAGAAAGTGATACTGAATCTCAATGTGTTTGGTCCTGGCATGAAACACAGGGTTCGCAGCTAAATACAATGAACTCATGTTATCTCCATGAATGGTAGGTGTACTCTGTATGATGTCAAAACTCTTCATGAGATTCTTAAGCCATATCACTTCGTTTGCAGCTTCAACCATACCTTTGTACTCAACCTTTGTAGATGACAAAGCAACTGTGTGTTGCTTCTTTAAACACCAAGAAATTAACTTATCTCCCACATAACACAAGTATCCATATGTTGATCTCCTATCATCAGGATTACCTGCCCAATCTGCATCACTATCTATCTTGATGTTTGTATCTGATGTAAAACCATAATACAAACCCTCTTTGAGTGTACCCTTAATGTACCTCAACACTCTTTGACCTGCAATCCAATGTTCTTTCCTAGGGCAATGCATGAATTGAGACAATACTCCCACTGCATATGATAAGTCAGGCCTAGTTAATGTAGCATAAATCAGACTACCAACCAAACTTTGATATAGCTTCATGTCCTTGAACTCTTCTCCTCCATATCTGCTTAACTTGTGATTCACCTCCATTGGAGTAGGTGCTACCCTACAATCATTCATCTTAAACATGACTAACAAGTTTCTCAAATACCTTTCTTGAGTCACATACACTCCATGTTGAGTGTATGAAATCTCCATGCCCAAGCAATATGACAAGTCTCCCAAAGCATTGATTTTGAACTCTTTCTCCATTTGCTTCTTTAGGCTTTGAATGCCTTTCTCATCTATACCTGTAAGAATTATATCATCAATATATATGCACATGTAAATGAATCCATCATCACTTGCTTTAACAAGCAAGCTACTATCTGCTTTAGATACTTGGAACCCAAGTTCTTTTAAGAACTTCAAAAGTCTATAATTCCATGCCCTTCGGGCCTGTTTGAAACCATACAAAGCTCTCTTGAGCTTGCACACTTTAGTTAGTGTAGCATAAATCAGACTACCAACTAAACTTTGATATAGCTTCATGTCCTTGAACTCTTCTCCTCCATATCTGCTTAACTTGTGATTCACCTCCATTGGAGTAGGTGCTACCCTGCAATCATTCATCTTAAACTTGACTAACAAGTTTCTCAAATACCTTTCTTGAGTCACATACACTCCATGTTGAGTGTATGAAATCTCCATGCCCAAGAAATATGACAAGCCTCCCAAATCATTGATTTTGAACTCTTTCTCCATTTGCTTCTTTAGGCTTTGAATGCCTTTTTCATCTATACCTGTAAGAATTATATCATCAATATATATGCACATGTAAATGAATCCATCATCACTTGCTTTAACAAGCAAGCTACTATCTGCTTTAGATACTTGGAACCCAAGTTCTTTTAAGAACTTCACAAGTCTATAATTACATGCCCTTGGGGCCTGTTTGAAACCATACAAAGCTCTCTTGAGCTTGCACACATGATCTCGATACCTTCCATCTCTGAATCCTTGTGGTTGCTCCATGAAAACATCATCTGAAATATAACCATTTAAAAAAGCATTCTTCACATCTAATTGACATAATTTTCAACCTTTACATGCAGCAATAGCTATGAGTGTCCTGATGGTTGTCATCTTTGCCACATGACTATAGGTCTCATCATAGTCTACACCATATGTCTGAGCAAAACCTTTCACAACAAGTCTAGCTTTATACCTAGACACACTTCCATCTGCAAATCTCTTTGTCTTGTAGACCCACTTGCATCGAATGATCTTTTGGCTATTTGGCTTAGGAACCAACTCCCATGTCTGATTCTCCATCAATGCATCATATTCTTCCTGCATAGCTTTCTCCCAATTTTCCTTACCTTTTGCCTCTTCATATGTAGAAGGGTCTTCATCTACCTTTATCATATAAGCATAATCTTTGGTAGCCCAAAAAGAAGTGTCATAGCTATACCTTGTACGTTGCCTCTTGTGTCTTGATGACCTTCTAAGTTCTCCACTCCTTGAGGTTTCTGGTTCATCACACTCAGGATCAAATCTTGGCATTTCTTCAACTTCAACGTGCACTTCATTATTCTCCTCTTCATCAAATATCTGAACCTTTGATTTACCTTTCTTTTGATTCACAACTTCTTCATCATCTGCATTAATATTGATTGTACCTGCATACCAAGTACCTTGCTCATCAAATGTAACATCCTTAGATACAAGGAATTGTTTTGTGGATGGACTCCACAACCTATATCCCATTTGCTTATCATCATATCCAACAAATACATACTTTTCAGCCTTAGGTTCCAATTTGTGCCTTGATTGTGATGGCACATATGCATATGCCAAACATCCAAATACTTTGCAATGATCTAATGTAGGTCTCTTACCCCACCATGCCTCATATGGTGTCATACCCTGCAAAGCTTTACATGGTAACCTATTAACCAAATAAGTAACTGTGTTTACAGCCTCAGCCCACAAATAATTAGGGTAATTTTTCTCCTTCATCATTGACCTTGCAAACTCAACAAGAGTTCTATTCCTCCTTTCTGCTACACCATTTTGTTGAGGAGAGTACCTGCAAGTACCCTCTCTTTTTATACCTACATTTAACAAGTAATCACTGAAATCATTAGAAAAATACTCTCCCCCTCCATCTGACCTTAGTCTTTTCAACTTATGACCTGTACTTCTCTCTGCATATGTATGATAATGTTTGAATGTATTGAATACCTCTAACTTATCTTTGATCACATAGATAGTGATCCATCTGGTAGCATCATCAACATAAATCACATAATACCTTGAACCATTGATACTGTAATCCTTTGATGGCCCCAACACATCTGTGTGTACCAATTCATGCTTTTCTGAATACATAAAACCATGCTTGGAATAAGATTGCTTATGAGCCTTACCTAATTGACATGCCTCACATCTGTATGTCATATGTTGACCTGCAACATTAGGCAATCCAACCACTAAACCATTATTAATCATATCTTTGATACCTCTTTCATTGAAATGTCCAAGCCTGTTGTGCCAAAGATCTAACTCAGAGATCTTAGGTCCTCCATAAGTGAACAATGCATGACCAACATTACCTTGGATCTTCAATGTAAACAATCTTCCTTCTTTCTTTCCTGAAACAATCTGTTTATACCCATTGCTAGGGTCTTCCATAAACACTCCTTCATTAGTGAATCTAACTTCATAATCCTTTTTCAACAATTTGTCCTACACTTATTAGATTCTTAGGAATTGTAGGAACATACAAGACCTTACTCAAGAGAGTGCTACCATCCTTGGCCTTCACTGATCCAATTGACTTCACATTGTGCTTTGTATTGTCACGTGTTTGAACCACATGATTAGTTACCTTATTTTCCAAATCAGTCATCAAAGCTATGTTGCCACTCAGGTGATTGCTACACCCTGAGTCAATGTAGAAGACTCTTTGGTCTTCACTTTGCCTTTCACAAGTTGCATTCATTATCAATGTTGAATCCTCCTTCTGATCTGAAGCATAATTGTAGTAGGTATTGTTGTATTGTTGACTTTGGAATCCTCTACCTGCATTTCTTTCAAAGTAACCTCTACCTCTGAAATTACCTCTTTGATTTATGTCACCTCTTCCTCTTGAATTAAGATTATGATTATATCCACCATTACTCTGAGTATTATGCCAACAATCATTAGCTAAGTGATTTGTCTTACCACAAATCTACCAAGCCTTGACTCCATCTTTATTACTCCTGCCTCTTCCTCTACCTTTGCACCTCCTCTTCCTCTTAGGAAGTTAGCTTGGCTAGTTGTACTTTCATCCTCATTTGGTTGTTGCTTTCCTTTGATATTCTTCTTCCTATCCTTTGAATACATTGCATGAACTGTACTCTTGTCACCTTCACCTTTGACATCCTTCTCAAAGGTTAACATATGTCCTAGCAACTGATTTAAGTCAGGAGAAAAATGATCAAGTGATAATTCAGCAGACAAAATGAATGGCTTCAAATTTGTCATCACCTCTCAAACCTGTGAGGATTTGCCTTACCAATTTAACCTCCTCAATGTCTTCATCAATTTCTCCTAATGCATCTGCAATGTCCTTCATCCTTGTTACATAGTCTGAGTTGGATTGAGAAGCCTTCTTCTTGAAAGTGGTAAATTCTGCCCATAAGGATGCCTTCCTTGACTTTGTAGTGTTTTGGAAATGCTCTTCCAAAGCATTCCATATATCACTTGCACTTTCAAGATGTCTAATGTGAGGTAGCAAGTAGTCATTGATTTCCATATAGATAATGCTCCTAGCTTATGCATCTCCCTTCATCCAATTCTTCAAATCTGATAATTCTTCCCTAGTTGGAACACTAGGATCTCTAAGCTGAGGCTTTTCTTCTTCACCTGTAATATAAGCTATCAAGCCTTTGCTCATAAGATGAGCTTCCATCCTCATTGACCATGTTGGATAGTTCTCTGTATCCAACTTCTCTATTTGAAGAGAATCTCCCATCCTTTCTTCACCTGTATATTGAATTCTTCAACCTTTATGAGTAATAGATGTACCTTTACTTCGAATAATGTTCCTTTTGTCCTCCTTGATGTCGTATGACCTCCTTCTCAAGCTTTGCCCTCAAGCTTTCACCTTTTGAACCTTCAGATATTGAATTCTTTGTGTCTGCAGCAGTCGGGCTCCTCATTCCTTCAGTTCTGATGCTTCCTGCTCTCATACCACAGATGGAGAGTGTAATCTCCAAAAGAACAAGCTACTCTTGTAATAAGAGCACCTCTATAACAAGAGTAACTCAAACTTTCACCAATTTTAGAGGATCAATGATTAATTATGAAGATTTTGAAAAATCTGCGAAGGAGATAACCACACAGAAAGTCTGCTGCACATATCTCTTTCATTACCTTATCAATTGTGTAACTTTTTGGATAAAACTTTGCACAAGGTGTGGCCTACAATTTGCACACCTTCTCCAAGTTGAATCACTCCAAAAGATTCAGTATATCTTGAGAAATGATTTCAACAAGTTACCTATGTCTAAAACTGCTCTTCTGAGAAGTCGATTTAGACACCTATAACTCCTAACACTTGGTTCTCTCAATCTAGAACCCATTTATGAAAATGCTCTTAGCCAAAAATAGCTTACCTTCCAACTTAAAGATTGAGTGCTTGCTTGCTCAAAACTTTACACTGTGGAAGGAGAACTGACCAAAACATTAACATCAAATTTTGTGCCTGTTTCAGGAACGAGTGAACACTTCTTCACATATGAATGTTCCTACACATAATTCTCACAGCCTGTTTACAATTAGGCTCTCAAAGTTTAACCATAGACGCATTAACTATGGACTTAGACATCTACAAAAGGATTCTTGAAATGATCAAGCATAGAAGGAGAATGCACAAAAACATCGGGTGCAATTTTTCTTCCATTTCTGAAGAAATTTACAACTGAGTGATGAGAGAGACTCAAATCACTTCTAAGATGTCTAATGACTCATACAACTACTGATTACTCTATTCTCATGCTCTCTCATATTTGCCCCGACTTTTTCCTTGTATATATAGGCAAATATTTACAATATCATGACTATACAAAAGTATAAGTGAACTATCTCTGAATTAATGTACATATGTGTACACATCTTCATCCTCTGAATATGCACTTCCTCCATGCTTCATAATTTGAACTTTCCTTCAATCTTTGGCTTCCAAATCTTCATTAAAACTTCAATTGTTGATTGCCCTGCACCAACAATAACTTGATCCTTTCTTTAGTCCTTGACTTCAATTCTTCTCAAAACTTCAATTGTTGATTGCCTTGCACCAACAGCTCCCCCTCAATCCCCAATTGAGGTTTTCTCGAACTTCTTGTTGAAGTATGTATGACTTCAATCTATTTATCCATCACCTTCTCTCTTAGAAAATGTTACTAAATCTCAATGTGTTTAGTCCTGGGATGAAACACAGGATTAGCAGCTAAATACAATGAACTCATGTTATCTCCATGAATAATGGGTATACTCTAAATGATGTCAAAACTCTTCATAAGAGTCTTAAGCCATATCACTTCCTTTGCAACTTCCACCATACCTTTGTACTCAGCCTGTGTGGATGATAAAGCAACTATGTGTTGCTTCTTTGAACACCAAGAAATTAACTTATCTCCCACATAACACAAGTATCCATATGTTGATCTCCTATCATCAGGATTACCTGCCCAATCTGTATCACTATAAATCTTGATGTTTGTATCTGATGTAAAACCATAATACAAACCTTCTTTGAGTGTACCCTTAATGTACCCAACACTCTTTGTCCTGCAACCCAATGTTCTTTCCTAGGACAATGAATGAATTGAGATAATACTCCAACTACATATGACAAGTCAGACCTAGTTAATGTAGCATGGATAAGACTACCAACCAAACTATGATATAGCTTCATGTCCTTGAGCTCTTCTCCTCCATATCTGCTCAATTTGTGATTCACCTCCATTAGAGTAGGTGCTACCCTGCAATCATCCATTTTAAACTTGATCAACAAATTTTTCAAATACCTTTCTTGAGTTACATACACTCCATGTTGAGTGTATGAGATCTCCATGCCCAAGAAATATGACAAGTCTCCCAAGTCACTAATCTTGAATTCTTCCTCCATTTGCTTCTTTAGTCCTTGTATGCCTTTCTCATCTGTACCTGTAAGAATTATATCATCAACATATATGCACATGTAATGAACCCATCATCACTTGCTTTGACAAGCAAGCTACTATCTGCTTTTGATACTTGGAAACCAAGTTCTTTCAAAAACTTCACAAGCCTATAATTCCATGCCCTTGGGGCCTGCTTCAAACCATACACATCTCTCTTGAGCTTACATACATGATCTGGATACCTTTCATTTCTGAATCCTTGTGGTTGCTCCATGAAAACATCATCTGAAATGTAACCATATAAAAAAGCATTATTCACATCTAATTGACATAATTTCCAACCTTTACATGCAGCAATGGCTATAAGTGTCCTGATGGTTGTCATTTTTGCCATAGGACAATAGGTCTCATGATAATCTATACCATATGTTTGAGCAAACCCTTTCAGAACAAGTCTAGCTTTATACCTAGACACTCTTCCATTTGCATACCTCTTTGTTTTGTAAACCCATTTGCATCCAATGATCTTCTGACTATTTGGTTTAGGAACCAAATCCCAACTCTCATTCTCCATCAATGCATGATACTCTTCTTGCATAGCTTTCTCCCAATTTTCCTTACCTTTTGCCTCTTCATATGTAGAAGGATCTTCATCTACCTTTATCATATAAGCATAATCTTTGGTAGCCAAAAAAGAAGTGTCATAGCTATACCTTGTAGGTTGCCATTTGTGTCTTGATGACCTTCTGAGTTCTCCACTTCTTGAGGTTTCTAGTTCATCACATTCTGAATCAAACCTTGGCACTTCTTCAACTTCAACCTGTACTTCATTGTTCTCCTCTTCATCAAATATCTAAACCTTTGATTTACCTTTCTTTTGATTCACAATTTCTTTATCGCCTGCATAAATATTGATTGTACCTGCATACCAAGTACCTTGCTCATCAAATGTAACGTCCTTTGACACAAGGAATTGTTTTGTGGATGGACTCCAAAATCTATATCCCATCTGCTTATCATCATATCCAATGAATACATACTTTTCAGCTTTCGGTTCCAATTTGTGCCTTAATTGAGATGGCACATATGCATAGGCCAAACAACCAAACACTTTGCAATGATCTAGAGTAGGTCTCTTACCCCACCATGCCTCATATGGTGTCATACCGTGCAAAGCTTTACATGGTAATCTATTGACCAAATATGTGGCTGTATTTACAGCCTCAGCCCACAAATAATTTGGGCAATTTTTCTCCTTCATCATGGATCTTGCAAACTCAACAAGATTTCTATTCCTCCTTTCTGCTACACCATTTTGTTGAGGAGAGTACCTGCAAGTAATTTCCCTTTTTATACTTGCATTCCACAAGTAATCACTTAACTCATTAGAGAAATACTCTCCCCCTCCATCTGACCTTAGTCTCTTCAACTTATGACTTGTAATTCTCTCTGCATACACATGATAATGTTTGAATGTATTGAACACTTCTGACTTATCTTTGATCACATAAATAGTGATCCATCTGGTAGCATCATCAAAATAAATCACATAGTACCTTGAACCATTGATACTGAAATCCTTTGTTGGTCCCCACACATCTGTGTGTACCAACTCAAGCTTTTCTGAATACATAAAACCATGCTTGGAATAAGATTGCTTATGAGCCTTACCTAATTGACATGCCTCACATCTGTATGTCATATGTTGACCTGCAACATTAGGCAATCCAAGCACTGAACCATTGTTAACCATATCTTTGATACCTCTTTCATTAAAATGTCCAAGCCTTTTGTGCCAAAAAGCTAAATCAGAGATCTTATGTCCTCCATAGGTGAACAAGGCATGACCAACATTACCTTGGATCTTCAATGTGAACAATCTTCCTTCTTTCTTCCTAAAACAATTTGTTTATACCCATTGCTAGGGTCTTCCACAAACACTCCTTCATTAGTGAACCTAATTTCATAACCTTTTTCAACAACTTGTCCTACACTTATCAGATTCTTAGGAATTGTAGGAACATACAAAACCTTACTCAAGAGAGTACTTCCATCCTTGGCCTTCACTAATCCAATTGACTTTACATTGTGCTTTGTATTGTCACCTGTTTGAACTACATGATTAGTTACCTTATTCTCCAAATCAGTCATCAATGTTATGTTGCCACTCAGGTGATTGCTACATCCTGAGTCAATGTAGAAGACTCTTTGATGTTCACTTTGCCTTTCACAAGTTGCATTCATTATCAATGTTGAATCCTCCTTCTGATCTGAAGCATAATTGTAGTAGGTATTGTTGTATTGTTGGCTTTGGAATCCTCTACCTGCATTTCTTCCAAAATAACCTCTACTACCTCTACCTCTGAAATTACGTCTTTGATTTTTGCCACCTCTTCCTCTTGAATTAAAAATCTGATTATATCCACCATTACTCAGAGTATTATGCCAACAATCATTAGCTAAGTGATTTTTCTTACCACAAATCGAGCAAGCTTTGACTCCATCTTTATTACTTCTGCCTCTTCCTCTACTTTTGCCACCTCCTCTTCCTCTTAGGAAGTTAGCTTGGCTAGTTGTACCGTTGATATTCTTCTTCTTATCCTTTGAATACATTGCTTGACCTGCACTTTTATCACTTTCACCTTTGACATCCTGCTCAAAGGTTAGCATGTGTCCTAGCAACTGATTTAAGTCAGGAGTAAAATGATCTAGTGATAATTCATTAGACAAAATGAATGGCTTCCATTTGTCATCACCTTTCAAACCTGTAAGGATTTGTCTTACCAATTTATCCTCCTCAATATCTTCATCAACTTCTCTTAATGCATCTGCAATGTCCTTCATCCTTGTTACATAATCTGAGATGGACTGAGAGGCCTTCTTCTTGAATGTGGTAAACTCTGCCCACAAGGATGTCTTCCTTGACTTTGTGGTTTTTTGGAAATGCTCCTCGAAAGCATTCTATATATTACTTGCACTTTCAAGACCTCTAATGTGAGGTAGCAAGTAGTCATTAACTCCCATATAGATAATGCTCCTAGCTTGAGCATCTCTCTTCATCCAAGTCTTCAAATCTGACGATTCATCTCTAGTTGGAACACTAGGATCTCTGAACTGAGGCTTTTCTTCTTCACCTGTAATATATCCTATCAAATCTTTGCTCATAAGATGAGCTTCCATCCTCATTGACCATGCTAGATAGTTCTCTCTATCCAACTTCTCTATTTGAAGAGAATCTCCCATCCTTTCTTCACCTATGTATTGAATTCTTCAAACTTTATGAGAAAGAGATGTACCTTCACTTCTAATGAAGTTCCTTTTGACCTTCTTGATAACTTCTGGTCTCCTTCTCAAGCTTTGCTTTCAAGCTTTCACCTTTTGAACCTTCAAGTGTTGAATTCTTTACAGCTGCAGCAATCAGGGTCCTCCTTTCTTCAGTTTTGATGCTTCCTGCTCTGATACCACTGCTGGAGAGTGTTAATCTCCAAAAGAACAAGCTACTCTTCAAGTTAGAGCACCTCTATAACAAGAGTAACTCAAAACCTTCACCAATTTGGAGGATCAATGATCAATTATAAAAAATTTGAACAAACTGTGAAGAAGGTGACTACATAGAAAGTCTGTTGCACATAACTCACTCATTGACTTATCAAATGTGTAAAGTTTTCAAAAAAACTTTGCACAAGGTGTTGTCTATAGTTTGCACACCTCCTCCAAGTTAAATCATTCCAAAAGACTCAGTAGATCTTGAGAAATGAACTTAACAAGTTACCTATATCTAAAATTGTTCTTCTGAGTAATCTATTCAGACACCTGTAACTTCTAAGGCTTGGTTCTCTCAATCTAGAACCCCTTTAATCAAATGCTTTTAGTCATAGATGGCTTACCTTCCAACTTAGATTTTCACTCGTCATTTGTGCAAAACTTTACACTGTGCACTGAGAACTGACCATTTCTTTGACCATCGGGATTGCGCCTGTTTCAGAAGACACGATATTTTCTTGCATATGAATGTTCCTATTCATAATTCTCTCAGCCTGATCTCAATTAGAAGCTGAAAATTTGTACAGAGGTCAATCAACTATAGACAGACTTGTACAAAAGCATTTCACAAAAGATTCAATAGAGAAGGAGAACTCTCAGAAATATTGGGTGCAACTTTTTCATCATTTCTGGAAAATTTACATCTGAGTAATGAGAGAGATCCTACTCACTTCTAAAGTGTCTAATGACTCATACAACTTCTAATTTCTCTATTCACATGCTCTCTCATGTTTGCCCCAACCTTTTACTTATATATATAGCCATATATGTACAAGCTTATGACCATACAAAAGATATATATGAACTGTCTCTAAATTAATGTACATATGTGTACACATCTTCATCTTCTAGATATGCACTTCCTTCATGCTTCATAACTTGATCTTTTATTCAGTCCTTGACTTCAATTCTTCATCAAAACTTCAATTGTTGATTGCCTTGCACCAACAAGAATTGGATTTTTAGTACTTTGATAGTGGGGCAACCAAACATATTACCTCACAACTCAATTTCTTTAATTCACTTGAGCGTGCCCCCACAGGAAATACTAGCACATGCACTAATAACTCCTCTTATCCTATAATGGGAGTTGGTAAGGCTCTTTTACTACTATTGATGGTAGTCCTCCCACATTGTCAGATGATTTGTATGTACTAGAGTCTTCTTTGCAAGATTTTGAATTCGAATCCATGTAGGGTAGTTTGTTGGAATGAAGAGAATCGATTTCCTATAATCTATGAGAAGTGGAGAATGACATGCTTGGGACTCACCTCCCACCCATTTTATAGCCCTTGCCTAGTCACCATCTAGAGTTCTCTCTAAGGTCACTCTACTCATCTGGCCATCATGAGTAGGTAACTCGTATGAACTCTCTAGCCTTTGGCCTTGGCTATCCTCGGAGCAAGGAACTTCTCGTTCCTCCAGGCACATACATCTCTGGAATATAACACTCTCTCCCCCTTCTAAACATCATTGTCCTCAATGATTTAGAAGGGGCTATAAACTTGGGAATCAAGATTTGTGATTCCAAATAATAAGAGTAGAGTGTGCTAGGTGTCTGAAATACTACATAATAAAAAAGTAGACAACTCCTCTCTACTTCCTATCTAGCATTTCCACCAATAAATAGTAGTCCTCGCCTCAGGCATACTGTAGGAATCCCTCTCAGGGCCAATGAGTCCATATGTGTGTAGCATAAGTACTCGAAATATCCTTGGACTCCCTATGCCTAGACCTTGATCACTAAGTTATGACAATTTGTCACCCATAGAGACCTTGGCAACTTGCTCTTGTCTCCCTAAAGTACCCACTGAGGCCTTGTCATATGGTATAATTGTGTAGAATCACTTAATCTACTGGGGTAATACAAACTATTATGCTAATCCAAAACAATGTGACTATGTCCCAATCTCTGTCAAAAAATACTAAAAATAAATGGAAATCTTTTCCAATAGTGCTTAATCTCTTAGCTCAAGTAAATTTTCTTGATTTACTCACTCTAATGAAATGAAACTCAAGAAATTCACATCATGATCCAAACTATGAATCCAAGATCACAATCTATCAATGATCCAAACTGTGGACCAAGATCTCAATCTGTCACATCCAAACTATGGATCAAAATCTCAATCTATCATATGCATTATATATAATAATCCAGAATATGGATCAAAATATGTCCCATAAAAAGTAAATCCTACTCCACTATGTGGAACGAAGTCCATCATGCCAAGTGAAGATGTGCTAAGAAAGTATAGCAACTAGTAGAACTAGCACCACCTTCTCAATAATAAAATGCAAGATGTTCCAAGTGGATGAAACTTGCTTTATCTCTAACCATCATCTGATCATCACTATGACCAAATCATTCCCAAATAGGAATGAGGTGTCTCTAGTAAACTACTATAATAATTTGGCACTCCCAGATATAATGATATGAGTCCACTAAATATACCAAAAAATGGTAAGTAGATGTGTGCACACTCATAGCCCACTAGGATAAGCATCTAGCACACCTCATACACATTATGTATGAAACATGGGCTATCCTCATGCATATCAAATAAAGTAGTACATACTCTATGATTTTCTTCTTAATGCAACTTCCTATTCATAGTTCTTATGTGCAAACCTTGCCTTTCTGCTTCTAGGCTACTTGCCTGCGGACTTGACATGTTTATAATCACATACAAAGTGACTATCTCAACTACCCCTCTATTGTCTAATAATAAGAAAATCATATGAATGAACTCTGAATCATATCAAAACTACCATCTCAGAGACTTCTCTCCCATACTATCTATCCTACACCTAGGTAGAATACAAAGTTTGATGTCCCATACCACCAAACTTTATACCCCACAAAGACGCATGTATGAGATTAAAGCCGAACACTTCTCTCGAAAAGAGAGGAATAAATAGGTGAGTACTCACAACCATAAATAATAATAATAATGAATTCATGAAGTGTTCCTAAAGTGTTTCCTTCCCTCTATGGAAAGAATAGAGTCATTTCTATGACTCTTATCACTCATAACTATCTGTAACATCAACTCATCTTGAGTTGAGAAATGAGAAATAAAGTCGACTCAACTAGAGTTGTGAAGGATGCGGCTTGCATCCAATATCACAAGAAATTGGAATTTATACAACTTGTATCAATCCATAATATATGAAATGAGAACAATTACTAAAGTTCTCATGTTCCATGCTCTCATGTCACTATATATATTAATGAAAATTTCGAAAGAGTCTCCTCTATCCTACTGAGAATGGTCACCAGAGACCATTGATCAATACCAAGTCATTTTTTAGCCTATTGAAGGCTTGAGCAAAGACATAAGGCTGGAAAATTTCATAGATTTTGCATGAGTAAAGGTTAGTTAAAGTTAAGATTTAATCTGTTGTTATTGAAAATTGCTTTGCAGGAGATGTTGTTGAAAGAAAAAGATTTTTCATAACTTTTTTATGATATTTTTTTGATATGGTGTTATCACCATGGGCTAACTGTTCCATTTGAAGCCCTTAGACTAATCAAACTGTTGATATATTAAGGTAGTGATATGTATGGACACACTAGGACCACCAGAGCACTTTTTTCCCTCTTTAGGAGGTTTTTTCCCTCAGCTTTTATATATGCATATTGCCCTAATGGGTCACTTATCTTTGTACATTCTAGTGGTAATACATTCAGTATTGTGTTGTGCTCCAAGCTTCTTCTTCTTCCTTGTGGTGTTCGTGTGCTTCCGCAAATGTCTAACTCCAACAATTGGTATCAGAGCAGGTCATCAGTTCATCTAGGGTGTCATCTTCACCCCTCAGGTCAGAGTCTCAAAATCGCATGAAATTTGGTGAGCATACTCAGGGTGATTAGGAGATCAAAACAGCTTCGATCTATCGTGCCAAAATCACGATCTAAGCTCGTTTTGACCTCTGAATGCACTATCATAGCACTTGTGCATGCTATTTCATCTTTTTGTGCCAAAGATGTATACATGTTTTTATTTGCCAATATAAGCATCTCGAAGTCTTCTACAGGTTTAGCAAAATTGAACAGGGTAGTTATGTTCAACTTTTTGAGATATAATCAATTTTTTGCATCAGGGTGTTTTAGTTAGTGGCCATGGTTGAAAGCGGTGATGTATTTCATATGTTGGCTATTGAGGATAAGTTTGATGGTACGAATTACCCATTGTGGACTTATATGATGAGTCATCTAGTGGTCGCAAAAGGACTATGGAATATTGTGTAGGGTGTTGAAAAACATCCTATTACACTTGCAAATACAGGTACTGAAGCTGATGCAGATGGCATCGAAGATGGTGATCTTCTTCAGATTCCTATTCGTGTTGTGGCTTCTACTGCACCTAGAATAGCTAAGGATGCTTGGGATACACTTACCCCATTGTACTAGGCTAGGAATGAGGCTCATGTTGCTTGCCTCCGAAAACAGTTGGAGAGTGAGCATATGAATGAAGGTGATTCTATGGAAAATTTTCTAACAAAGATCAAAGACTTGAAGGAATAGTTGATTGGTGCTGACGAAGTTATAATAGATAGCTCACTTGTGTAGACCATTTTGACTGGTCTTCCTAATTCATATCAAAGTTTTGCTTCTCCTCTTTGTTTGATGATGAAAGCCAATCCAAATACCTTGTCATTTGAGGAGTTGGTCTCCGTCCTCTTGCATGAAGATCAATCTAGGCAGAACATGTCCATTATGCATGTTGCAGATCAAAATTTCCTCACTAGTCAGAAGGGCAAAGGTAAATGGAGCTCATCTACTAGTAAGCAAAAATCTACAAATGTTGCACATTCGAAGAAGGAAGACAAAGATAAGAAGAAATCAGAAAAACAAAGTACTCTAAAGAAAAGGATCATGTCATAAAGAACTGTCCAAAACTAGCTGCAAAATAGGCAAAGAGAAGAGGCTGGAGATTGTTGTAGAGGCCTCTACACCAAAAACAGAGTCTGCTAATCTTGTGCAGAATGAAGAATGGGCCTTTACTACTATTTGCAGTTTTGACCCATCTTCTTGTGAACAGTGTATGTCTATAGTAGACTCAGATGTATGGTACTTTGATAGTAGGGCAACCAAACATATTACCTCACATCACAGTTTCTTCACTTCACTCAAGCCTACCCCTACATGGAATACTGTCACATGCACCAACAACTCCTCTTATCTTGTAATGGGAATTGGTAAGATCATTCTCACTACTACTGATGGTAGTTCTTTCACTTTGTCGGATGCTTTATTTATTCTAGGGATCAAGAAAAATTTGTTATCAATTTCTACATTAGCCAAGGTTGGCTTGGTTGTGAAATTTATTGATGAGAGATGTACAATTCATGATCTGTCAAATGGCAACAGGATTATTGCTCCTGGCATTTTATGTCGTGGGTTGTATAAGCTCATAGACTATGAAAAATATATGAATGATTCAGCATGTGCAGTACATGATTCTCAAGCTATGTCAGATGCAAACTTTTGGAATGCATGCTTTGGTCATCTGAATTCTGTTAGTTTGCTATGCCTTCAGAAATCTGAAATGGTGTCCTCTTTGCCCAAACTTGAGCCACCTGGAAAACATGTCTATGAAGGCTATATTTTGGGCAAAATGTAGTGTTCCTCCTTTCCAAAAAATGGTTTAGTTTGAGCTACTCAGAAATTGCAACTTGTTCATAGTGATGTCTATGGTCCTATGCAGACACCCTCTTTTGGAAACTATCTTTACTTCGTGACTTTAATTGATAATTTTTCTAGGCATGCATGGGTATATCCATTGAAAGCAAAGTCCAAAGTGTTCATGTGCTTCAAATAGTTTTTGGTTTTGGTTGAAAATCTGTTAGCATGTAAAATGGGCACCCTCCATTCTGATCGATGGGGGAATATATGATTTCTGACTTTAATGCATTTCTGACTGAACCTGGGATAAAACATCAGTGTAGAGTGTTGTATACAACTCAATAGAATGGAGTTGCGAAATAGAAGAATAGGTCACTCATGGAGATGGCGAGGTGTATGTTCAAGAGTCAAGCTTTACCACATAGTTTCTGGGTTCAGGATGACATGTGTGTAGCATATGTACTTAATAGGTATCCCACTAAAGCACTGCACTTTATCCCTCCATATGAGGCTTGGCATGGTCGAAAGCAATCTACTTTGCATCTCCATGTTTTTGGTTGTCTGGCATATGCATTAGTGCCTAAACAACATCACAAGAAATTGGATGATAAAGCAGTAAAATGTATTTTTGTTGGGTACATTTTTGAAAGCAAAGGCTATCGTCTATATCATCCACAGAATAGACACATTTTGGTTAGCCATGATGTTGTTTTTGTGGAAGATGCTATTCATCCTTTACTTTTCATGTACGAAGGAGACATTTGTTAGCTCCAAAGACATGTATGATACTTTTCTGCCTCTTTTCATAGCTGGACAATCCGATGCTAGTCCTATTGAGGCAACTTTTCAACCTTTACGGGTTTCATGTGATGATGTAGATCATTCCATTTTTTTTATGCAAATTTGAATGATGCACTTGTTCATGAGAAAGATGATATTGAGGAGGCAAAAACTATGCCAAAATGGCTAGTGTAGACTTTGTGTGACAACAAATTAGATGCACCTCTATCATATCGCACTCGTTCAAGCTCTCATAGTGCCTCTTTTGCAGATTGCTATGTTATGGCTGCCTTTAGTCTTTGTGATGAGACTGAGCCTCTTTTGTTTGATGAAGCACAAAATTCTAAACATTGGATGGCTGCAATGCAATCTGAATATGATGCTATCATGAGAAATGGTACCTAGTCTTCATGTGACTTGCCTCTTGGCAAGAAGGCCATTGGCACTAAGTGTGTATACAAGCTGAAGCATAAACCTGATGGAACAGTTGACAGGTATAAGGCTAGGCTTGTTGCAAAAGGTTATGCATAGGAAAGAGGCATTGATTTTGATGAAACCTTTGCACCTACATGCTGAATGACTACTACTCGTAGCATTTGTGCACTTGCAACTCATCATGGTTGGAATGTACATCAATTGGACATTAAAACAATATTTCTGAATGGTGACTTGCATGAAGAAGTGTATTTTTTTTAGCCCCATGGATTTGTGCAAAAAGTGCATGAAAACAAGGTGTGCAGGTTAAAGAAGGCATTATATGGTTTAAATCAAGCACCACATGCTTGGTATGAAAAGATACATGCCTATTTGATTGCACATGGTTTTGAGAACAGTCGAACTGAAAAGACCTTATATGTTAAGTTTTCTAATGACGTGCATCTCATCATTGTTGTGTATGTTGATGACATGGTTCTCACTGGTCCTCACGAGAAGAATATTACTCATTTCAAGGCTGATTTGCATGCCTCACTTGAGATTTCTGATTTAGGGCATTTGCATCATTATTTGGGCATTCAATTTATGCAAGTTGATGGTGAAATAGCTTTATTTCAAGTGAAATATATTGACACATTATTGCAACATTTTGGCCTTGAAGACAGTAAAGCTATTGCCACTCCTATGGAGACATGTTTACAATTGAGTCTTCATGATGATGGAGATGCATTTGATGTTGTTCTCTATCAGTAGGCTATTGGATGCTTGATTTACGTTTGCATTACTCAACAAGATATTTAGTTTGGTGTCTCATAGATGAGCAGGTTTATGCATTGCCTAGGTGTCAAATATTGGCAAGAGGTTAAGTGCATCTTTCACTACTTGAGAGGTAACCCGGCCACTTGGGTTGTTTAATCCCAAGGGGGTATCACTACCACCAGATTTGCATGCTTTTCCTAATGCTGATTGGGCTGGTTGCTATGACACTCATGTGTCCACTAGTGGTTTTTGCTTCATGCTTGGTACCTCATGCATATCTTGGCTGAGCAAGAAGCAGCCTACTGTGGCCACTTCCAGTTGTGAGGTTGAGTATAGGGCAGCTTTCACAAAACTATTGAGTGTGTGTGGCTCAGATGCCTTATGGCTGATTTGGGCGTTGGTCAATCTTCTACAATCACCATCTCCACTGACAATTAGAGCAAATTGGTAGTTGCGAGGAACCCTGTGTTCAATGCTCGCACTAAGCACATTGAGGTGCATTATCATTATGTTAGGGAGAGGTTCTCTATTGGAGAGATCAGCTTGGCATATGTGCCCACGCAGGAGAACATTGCAAACCTTTTCATGAAGGCTCTACCTAGGGAGAAGTTTGAAGCTTTCCACAAAGCTTTGGACTTATTTCCTTTTGTGGATTGATTCCACATAGCTTGAAACTTCCTTATAAATGAGTGCCAACTCCTTGTTCATTGCATCACTCCGAAGGGGGATTTATTGATATATTTAGGTAGTGATGTGTGTGAACACACTAGGACCACCGGGGCACTTTTTTTCCTCTTTAAAAGGTTTTTTTCCTCTCGCTTGTATATACGCCTATAGCCCTAATGGGTTACTTATCTTTGTACATTCTAGTGGTAATAAATTCAGTATTGTGTGTTGTGCTCCAAGCTTCTTCTTCTTCCTTGTGTTGTTCATGTGCTTCCATAGACATCTAACTCCAACAAGATCAGTTTGGCATATGTGCCCACACAGGAGAACATTGCAGACCTTTTCACGAAGGCTCTGCGTAGGGAGAAGTTTGAAGCTTTCTGCAAAGCTTTGGGCTTACTTCCTTTTGTGGATTGATTCCACATAGTTTGGCACTTCGTTATACATGAGTGCCAGCTCCTTGTTCACCACATCACTCCCAGGGGGCATTTGTTGATATATTTAGGTAGTGATGTGTGTGAACACACTAGGACCACCGAGGCACTTTTTTCCCTCTTTAGGAGGTTATTTCCTTCGGCTTGTATATACGCCTATTGCCCTAACGGGTCACTTATCTTTGTACATTCTAATGGTAATACATTCAGTATTGTGTTGTTGTGTTCCAAGCTTCTTCTTCTTCTTCCTCGTATTGTTCACATGCTTCTACAGACATATAACTCCAACTGAACCAAACTCCAAATTTTGTTTTCTTTGTGCCCAAATCTAGCTCGCCTTATCTACTCTGGTTTCCCAAAATTTAAACTTAAAATTCAATCAAATACTCAGTCAAATGTATCATTCTATCTCTGCTACACTTGCGCTTAGGTGAGCCTAAAAACAATGCTGCTACACTTTTAGAATATCATCTAATTAGGAAGGTAAATTCCAAAATCTTTGAATTTTGGGTAGATCGTCTAACTGTGAAGAGATGGATAAGTATGTGTTTGAAGATGAAGAGGTGTTGCAAAATCCTTGATCTACACCAGCCAAATGAACTCTAGGAGTAGATGGTGGGCCCTTTTAGCTTGCCAATGGATGTATTAGACACCCTATGTACCTTGGAAGATCACTCTCAAAAAGATAGATCAAAACAGATAAGTTGGAGTTAGCTCAGAGGTGAAAACTTGCTATTCTTGGTTCATACACCTGTCCAGTGTTTTACATAATTCTCTGAGCACAGCAGCAATTAGCTCAATTCCTCTTGGGGAAGTCTAGAGAACTTAAAGAGCTAACTTTCAAGAGTAATCTCATCAAAAATAATGAACCACACACTGAGAATGAGTTTTAACAAGTGATGACATCATCCCGATTTTCACGGGCTGCTACAGAAATAGACCAGTGAGCAGAAAAATCACCATAACTCAAAATGTAGAAATCCAATGATTATGAAAATTTGTATATACTAGACAGTAAGCTGAATCCAACAAGCTTTAAATCACTGAATTTGGATAAGTAACCACTGAGAAACACCTCTGACAAGATGAGTGAAAAAGTCGGGTACCTGACAGAGAGGTGAAGATGAACAGACCCTGTTGACTTCAAATGAACATAACTGAAGATTGCAACATCCAAATGACATGAAAATTTATGAGCATATAGTAGACTTATAGAGCTAACTTTACCAAGTTAAATCACTGAAAATGATGCACCAAGCTCAGAGAAAACATCTCTGCAAGCTGACTAAGAAAACTGAGAGTAATGGTAGTGAGTAGTACACTTCACAAGAACATGGAAAGATGAAACCAAATAATCATGAAAATGAAAGTATATTTCTTGTACAATACAATGACTTACTGATACATATGTGTGCCTTGTAATCACACCTTGATATGGCATAAAGCTCAGCTCTTGGAGGTCTTCACATAGGTCTCTCTAACGACGACTAAAACTGCCATCTATTTATAGTTGAGTTTGGGAGGCTAACTTCCCTCAATCACTCTCCAATCAATCAATGATTGATTTGATTCTCTACCTACCACAAATCACGAATTCGTGGCTCCTCTTTCCATTCTTGATCAAGTGGACTCAACCACTTAAGATTCTCTTACTTTTACATTAAGTAAACTCTTCAAAAGTTACAAGAGGTAGTTCACAAGTGAACTTTACATAGTCTTCTTTTTAAAGCTTCTTCTAAGACTTTGTGAGACTCAAGCCAATACTTAGGCTTGTCATAGACTTGCTCCAACACTAACTAGCAAGGTAAATTCCAAAATCTTCTCCAAGAAATATATTTTGAAATTGGAGCTTCCAATATGAAACAACCATGTGTTCAACAGAAACATATACCACTCTTTGGCAAATCCTTGCCAGAAATTGTTCTGAGAAGAATAGGTCATTTAACCTACCGATTGATGTCTAATTTCTTCAAAATTCTAAAGAAATATAACTAATATTATCTATGTTTATTGTTATAAATTTCATAGTATTTGGATATTTGAAGCTTTCATAATGACCAAAATACTAATCCTTTATACCTATAATATTTTAAGAATTTGTAGAGGCTAACTTTTACTCTTTTCCTTATATCTCCTTAATTGAGAAACATTGCATCTTGATATTTTGTAACCACCATATACATTGTTTAGCAATGTTAGAAAAGAAAATCATCCAAATTGAGTAAATGAGCTAAGAGAACCAATCACCTCTAGGTGACATGGTCTCTAGTCATTTCATAAATTCCAAAGGCTGCACTTTCATGTGCAGAGATTCTTTGACCTATTATATGGTCTTTAAAATTATTGAAAACTATTGTGGACAGACTGTATTTATTAAGCATTTATATCCAACAAAAATCATGCAATTTGGATCTACCAATGAAGAGCAATGCCCTTTGTAACAAGCCTATGTCACTTGTTTCAAGCCTCTATCTCTATTAGCAATACTTCTAGTGCAGAGGTCATTTGACCTTTGTAAAAGCATCCAAATTACTTGAAACTTGGTCAGCTTAAAAGCCTATGAGCTAACTGCTCTCCAAATTTCAATAAATTTGGGCATTCCCTCAAAGAGCAGCATCCAAATCTCGAGGAGGCTTCTATCTCACTAACTATTTGCTCAAATATTTTTCAAACTTAAAAATGACAATACATGTTAATCCTTATGATTAGACATACTCATTGATTTTCTTGGATTATGACATGGAGACATATCTATGCATATATTGATCATCTAGATCAATGCAAACCAATTCACAACCCAAATCATCTTGCGAAAAGATCGACTCTTTACATAGTATCCACCTTTCAGTGAAAGTAAATATCTATGGATGTCATTATATTCATTGTGTTTCTTGCACATTCATTAGCCTCATCACAAACAATCACATACGAGCATTTAATACTTGTATTGATGATCATAACCATAGCACTCTTGTGCCGACTAGGGATAAAATTCTATATCAAGTACATACACTACCATGAAGAACAATTCATGTGCTCATGAGTTACTAGAAGAATGCACATCTTAATTGTTCTTGAGGGATATACCTTTGTCATTTAATTTCTAAAGGAAAAATTAGACCATTCATGGTACTTCTATCACATACTTCATCATCACCCTAACTCATCGTGGTGATACATAAAATGATTTTCTATAGATAGAAAATGCATCATGCACTTCAAATTTCTAGAAATCATATCATGTATGTATGTATGCATCCACTCATGCATCTTCTTCAACTATCAAAATATATAAAAACAAAAACCCATTATTAGGTGCTTAAAAAAATAACTAACTCTAGCATAAAAATATAAACTTTTTTCTACCTGTTTGAATGTACGAAATGAAATTTCGTAGATACCAACAATAGTTCCTACATAACCAAGTTCGCCATCTATAAGGTTCATGTCTTTTGAGTTAGCACGTGATAGTTGCTTGAAAGAAGCAACAATACTAGAATCATCTGTTTTATGTAAAGAATCAATGGCTTTGATTCTAATATGTTGTCCAAAAGCCCACATATTAGTGAACATTTGAGCTTGCAAAAGAACTTAAATTAGTAAATAGAAACTAATATACATATATGAAAAAAATAAAATATTATTAAAATAAAATTACCTTTTGTTCACAACCTATCATTAACTCTCTTTGCTCATCTGAGATTTCTTCATTATTTGCATTGGTGCGTTGCAAACGACTATATAGCCAATCCGTGAAAGAAGATATATCTGTAATCTGATTATTATCGAGATTACGTCTATATCTTTTGTTTCTTTGCCTTTTACTTCGGAGATTTTGAAGTTCATCTTCGTACTCGCTAAGGAATGCTTGCATGCATTTGCTATTATATGCTACAAAAGTAGAAACGTCATTTTTTTCTTGAAATGTAAATAAAAATGGAACTCCCTTACCTGATAATACCTCATCTGTTATTTTTGAAGAAGACTCGTTGGTCCATGCACGTGGAGATTCTTCATGAACTCTTTCAAGGTACTCACTAACATAATACATGCACTCTTCAAGAATCCAACCCTTTGCCATGGATCCTTCTGGTTTCGCTCTTTGTCGCACATAACCTTTTAATATTCCCATAAATTGCTCGACCCAAAACATCCATCGAGTGTTGAAAACACCTGCAATCTCTATTTCATCCACAAGATGGACTAATAAATGAACCTGAATATCAGAAAATGAAGCAAGAAGTTCTTTCTCCATCAAACATAGTAACTCTTAGCATTCACATTTTTTTTTTGTGGGATCGAGTTTTTGTCAATCTCTTTTGATGTAATCCACCTATACATATCATAAAAAAAAACTATAAAGAAGTTAATTCAAAAATAAAAGATATCCAATATTCATACATATTAGATATAAAGTATCATAATTACCTTATAAGCAATCCAAGACGATAAATCACATCTCGTACTCCTTTCGTTGTACATCCATCGATAACCAAAGGTAAAATATGTTTCAAAAAGTTATGCTAGTCATGGGTCTTTAACCCAGATAAGCTCTTATCATCCATAGTAAACATGTTTTGAAAAGATGCTCCATATCCTGTAGGAGTCCTAATCAATTGAATTCTATTGTTGATAGTTTGTATCTCTTTTGTTGTAAGTACCCAAGGAGCAGGTGCATACGTCATTTCCTGTCGATTTCTATAAAAAACTGGCCATAACTTTGGTTTTGATTTTTGATCTTTCAAATCATTCCTTGATGCTATGGTATCATTTAGTCCAAGAAGATGTTGCCATAGTGAATAACCAATATTCTTGAATATATGCATAGGATCGAAAATGACATACTTTTAACTCTTTCCAATACTCCAAAGAATACCATATTGATATTTGTTGGAGCAATTCTATGACAAGCCTAAGTATTGGCTTGAGTCCCACAAAGTCATAGAAGAAGCCTTAAAATGAAAACAATGTAAAGTTCACTTGTGAACTACCTCTTGTAACTTTTGAAGACTTTACTTAATGTAAAAGTGAAAGAATCTTAAGTGGTTGAGTCCACTTGATCAAAAAGGGAAAGAGGAGCCACGAATTTGTGATTTGTGGTAGATAGATAATCAAAGCAATCACTAATTGATTGGAGAGTGATTGAGGGAAGTTAGCCTCCCAAGATCAACTATAAATACATGGTAGTCTTAGTCATGGTTATGTGAAGACCTCCAAGAGCTGAGCTTTCTGCCATATCAAGGTGTGATTACAAGTCACACATATGTATCAGTAAGTCCATTGTATTGTACAATCAATATACTTTCATTTTCATGATCATTTGAGTTCATATTTCCATGGTCTTGTGAAGTGTACTACTCATTGCCATATCTCTCAGTTTTCTCAGTCAGATTATAGAGATAATTTCTCTAAGCTTGGTGCATTACTTTCAGTGATTTAACTTGGTAAAGCTATATCTATAAGTCTACTATATGCTCACCACTTTTCATTTCATTTGGGTGTTTCAATCTTCCGTTATGTTCAGTTGAAGTCAACCCTGTGTGTTCATTTTCACTTCTCTGTTAGGTACCCAACTTTTTTACTCATCTTGTCAGAGCTGTTTCTCAATGTGTACGTACCCAAATTCAATGATTTAAAGCTTGTTGGACTTCTCATACTGTCTAGTATAAGCATACAAATTTTCATAATCATTGGATTCTTAAATCTTGAATTATGTTCATTTTTTGCTCACTAGTCTCGTTATTGTAGCAGCCCATGAAAATGGGGATGATGTCATCACTTGTTAAACATCATTCTCAGTGTGTGGTTCATTATTTTTTATGAGATTACTCTTGAAAGTTAGCTCTTTAAGTTAACTAGATTCACCAAAAGGAATTAAGCAAATTACTGCTGTGCTCAGAGAAGTATGCAAAACACTGGACAGGTGTATGAACCAAAATAGCAAGTTCTTCACCTCTGAGCTAACTCCAACTTATCTGTTTTGATCTATCTTTTTGAGAGTGATCTTCCAAGGTGCATACGGTGTCTAATACATCCATTGGAAAGCTAAAAGGGCCACCATATACTGCTGGAGTTCATTTGGTTGGTGTAGATCAAGGATTTTGCAACACCTCTTCATCTTCAAGCACATACCTATCCATCTCTTCACAGTGGTATCAGAGCAAGCTTAGACAACATGGCAGATGGATTTCCTTCATCAATCGACAAATTGGATAGAGGTAACTACTCAGCTTGGTCATTAAGAATGGAAGCTTATCTCCAAGGTAGAAGTTTATATGGTTATGTGGTTGGAGATGAAGTTATGCCAAGTTTCAAGAACAAAAGTCAACCAACACAAGAAGAGGAAGAAAGATTGAGCACATGGTGCTCCAAGGATGCACTTGCAAGGTCTTATCTCCTCAACTCTATCTCAGATTTTTTGTTGCCTCACATTAGAAGTTGTAAGACATCTCAGGAAGTGTGGGATGCACTTGAAGCCTTCTTCTCTTCAGGTACTAAAGCTAGGAAGCATCAACTATGGTTGGATTTCACAACTCTCAAGAAAGCTCCCAAACAAAATGTGACTGATTTTGTCACAAAGCTCAAGGACATAGCAGATCGGTTGGGAAGCATTGGAGAGGTAATAGATGAAGAGCAAATTGTAAGGCAGGTCATCAATGGCTTGAAGGCAGATGATAAGTGGGAAGCATTCACCACAGCTATGGACTTGTACATGGACATGCATGTACCTGATTTCAATACACTCATTGGACAACTACTTACTCAAGAGGCAAAGCTTATCAAAAATGGAGAAAGATCTAAAGCTAATCAATCTTCAGCTTTATACACTGATAAAAGCAAGTCCAAAGATAACAAAGGAAAGCCAAAGAAAGATAGTAGAGAAAGGGTTGCAAGTCAGGTTCACAAAAGTAGGAGCATTTGTTGAAGATCCAAGTCAAGGATTCAGAAGAATTGAAAAAGGTGAAAAGACAGGTAGATTGTTCACATTTGAATTACAAGACACTAGAAACATTGCTCTCTTTAATTATGGTAGTCAGACACTCACAGAATTGGAAGTATGGCACAAGAGGTTAGCACATATTTGTGAAAGGTCATTAAAGCAAATTTGCAGGGACCAAAGTGTATTGGACTCCCTAAGTTTTCAAAACAACATATGACTTATAAGTGTAGTGCATGTCAATTTGGAAAGTCTCACATGTTACCATTCATGAAGAAAGGTTATATGCATGGAGATCTCTTGGAGTTGGTTCATACAGATGTATGGGGACCTAGCAAGGAAGCTTCAATATTTGGATCAAGGTATTATGTCTCCTTTATTCATGATTGCAGCAGATGGACTATCCTATTCTTTATGAAACACAAAGATGAAGTTTTTTCATGTTTCAAAAGATATTTGGCTCTTGTGGAGAATCAAACAAGTAAATTACTAAAAAGGCTAAGGTCAGATGGAGGGGGAGAATACTTCTCCCATGAGTTTGATTCTTTTCTTCAAGAAAGAGGAATCAAAAGAGAGGTAACTACAAGGTACACTCCTGAGCAAAATGGAGTGGCAGAAAGGAGGAATAGGACAATTGTTGAAGCTGCAAGGTCCATGTTAAATGAAAAGCATTTGCCTAAGTATCTATGGGCTGAGGCTGTATCTAGAGCCACTTACTTGATTAACAGGTTGCCTTCAAAATCCCTTGATGGGATGACTGCATATGAGGCTTGGAATGGAACGGGAAGAAGCAAGTACGGGCACACATGCAGATCTAGCATTAAGGAAATCCATTAAATTTTTTCAATCCTTTAGTATAAAATTGATTCTCATCACTGACAACCATTGTAAATACCGTTTCATCTTTTTGTAGCTCCATCTTGTGCAAGCTTGCCTACCAATTTTCATATTTTTTAGACCTCGTTTGAGCCCTAAAATAAGCCCTGGAACCTAATTTTTTAACTAGGTCAAACACTAGGTCTGGACAGGGCCAAAGCTAGTCAAAAATTATAAATAGAGCCTGAGAGCTCATTTTTGGGCTAGCTTCTTGTAGTTTTGAACTTGTATGAGAACCTTGTTGTAATAGAAGTGATTCCATTGTCTTGCTCTCTTTGTTCTTACCTTGTGTGCACGTGTGTGTGTGTATATATGTGCATGTTGGTGTGCTTCTCACTCACACATTTGTGCCTTCACTTGCTCGAGGTCTTCATACCATCCTCATGTCTTCCCAGATTGACATTAAAGGAGGTGCTACTCATCATTGAGCTACATGGGGCAAAAAAAAATGTCATCTTGCAGCATAGTTTCTTTTGTTGACTTGAGCCTACCCCTACAAGGAATATTGTCACATGTGCTAACAACTCCTCTTATCTTGTAAAGGGAGTGGGTAAGATCATTCTAGCTACTACTTATGGTAGTTCTTTCACATTGTTAGATGCTTTGTATGTACCATACAACTCCTCTTATCTTGTAAAGGGAGTGGGTAAGATCATTCTAGCTACTACTTATGGTAGTTCTTTCACATTGTTAGATGCTTTGTATGTACCAGGGATCAAGAAAAATCTATTGTCAATTTTAGCATTAGCCAAGATTGGCTTGGTTGTCAAATTTGTTGATGCCAGATGTACAGTTCATGATCTCTCAAATGGCAATGTTATTATTGCTCATAGCATTTTATGTTGTGAGTTGTATGAGCTCATAATCTATGAAAAATCTGTGAATAATTTAGCATGTATAGTACAAGATTCTCAGGCTATCTCATATGCAAAGGTACGCATGCTTTAGTCATCTAAATTATGCTAGTTTTCTATGCATGCAGAAATTTGAAATGGTGTCCACTCTACCCAAACTTGAGGCATCTAGTAAACATGTTTGTGAAGATTTTATTTTGGGAAAAATGCAGCATTCTTCCTTCCCAAAAGATGGTTCAGTTTGAGCTACTTAGAAATTATAGCTTGTTCATAGTGATGTTTGTGGTCCTATGCAAATACCTTCTCTTGGGAACTACCTTTACTTCGTGAATTTTATTGATGATTTCTCCAAACATGCATGGGTGTATCCATTGAAAGAAAAGTCCAAAGTGTTTATGTACTTCAAAAAGTTTTGCTTATAGCTGAAAATTTGCGAGCATGTAGAATGGATACCATCCATTCTGATTGAGAGGGGAATACATGTCTTCTGATTTTAATGCATTTCTGGATAAATGTAGGATAATTTTATAGTGCCCTACACACCTCAAAAAAATGTGGTTGCCAAAAGAGAGAACATGTCACTCATGGAGATGGTGAGGTGTATGGTCAAAAGTGAGGTTTTACCACATAGCTTCTGGCTCGAGGTTATTATGTGTGCAACATATGTACTTAGTGGGTGTCCAAGTAAAGCACTACAATCTATCACTCCATATGAGGCTTGACATGGTCACAATCCATCTGTTGCTCATTTGTGTGTCTTTGGTTATCGAATATATGCATTAGCACCTGAAAAACAATGTAGAAGATTGAATGATAAAGCAGTGAAATGTATTTTTGTTGGGTATAGTTCTGAAAGGTAAGGCTATCATTTATCATCTACAGAATAAACTATTTTTTTATCCATGATTTTGTTTTTTGGAATATGCAATTCAGCCATTACTTTCATGTACCAAGAAGACTTCAGTTAGCTCTAGAGATGTGTATGACACTTTTTTTCCTTTACAGGTTCCACATGATGTTGCAAATCATTCCATTTCTGATGTAGATCTAAATGAAACACTTGTTGATGAGAGGGTTGATATAGCGAAAGACAAAACTATGCCTAAATGTCTCGTGCAGACTTTGAGAGATAGCAAATTAGATGCCCGTCTATCATATCGTACTCATTCAGGCTCTTATGATGCTTCTTTTGCATCAGATTGCTAAGCAATGGATGCCTCTAGTTTTTGTGATGAGAAGAATCCTGAATGAATTACCAAATCAATGTACAAAGATAAGTGATCCATTAAGGTTATAGGAGTATATACATAAGCCAATGGGAAAAAAACCTCCTAAAGAGGGAAAAAAGTGCTCTTCGGAGGCCCTAAGCATGTCCACATACATCACTACCAAAATATATCAACAAGATTATGGCTAATTTTGGAAAAATCTCTTTGAATAGGTGGGTGGATGGATTTAAAATAAATGTTATTTTCTTAGGGGGAAGCCAATTGTAGAAGGGGTAATTTTCCCTTTGTTTGAGCAATCATCATGGAGTAAAAGCCCTCTCCAAGAACATGGTCCTTTGAACTGAAAATAGTGATTTCTAGATCAAATATTGTGGAGATCAAAACCATTCCAAGAGTAATATCTAGTGGAAAAAATATTCAAAATATGTGTTTTAAACATAATACCCCAAAATTCATTAAAATTGATAGACCTATAGAATCATTTTTTCATGATCATTTTTTCAACCTTTTTATGTCTGTAACAAGCCCCCTTGTTTACTTAGTAGGTGGAGTGCTTAATTATAGGATTTTTTTTTTGGTGAGAGGATAGTTAAGGAGGATTGATCTAACTTCTTGCATGTGAGTCTTTGAGGGTATAAAGCCTAATAAGTGAATGATAATCATCTAGGATATGTAATGATTGGAAAGGGAAATCCTAAAGGAAAGATTATACATTGTGTTGCTCCATTGTGAGCTCTCACTTTGAGTTTAGAAAGACTTCATTTCCATCTAGTTCTTTTCGAGATAGGGAAACCAAAGGGCATAACTAGTAGTCCAAAAATCTCTCCTTTTGAAAGAAATTGGAAACGTGAGATTTAAAAAAAATGGATGAGGATCCCAACGTTTAAATGCGATTTTTGCTAAATTAATTTTAGAGCCACTAGATCTACAAAGGTTAGACATAGATTTCAAAAAATGTTATATGCTACTAGAATCATTATGCATATTGGTGTCTTCAACATTTGATTGAAGAAGCAGGTCATTCAGGGCACCCTAAATCTTAATGGCTTTAAGATTTACTTTCTTATATTCCTTTGGAGGAGCAAGATAAGAACATCAATGTTGAAGACTATGCAAGCTTCAGCTTGGTTGCAAATGAGCTTATTTGTATCTATTTCACCTTCAAGACTATCATGTTAACTGTTAGTTTCTTATTTTCCATAGGAACTCTCTCTTATTCATTTAAAGTGAACTTTAGTAGCTTTGGTTAAACTCCTACCTAACGTAGAGTAAAGTGATATGTGCACCTATTTGCCAAGAGATTCTAGCCCAAATTAAAGAAGAAATTTTTTTGCATGGACTTGATGAGTTAGAAGTAGAGATTGAGGAATTAAATGTAGGCACCCATTTTCTCTCTCTCTCTCTCTCTCTCTCTCTCTCTCTCTCTCTCTCTCTCTCTCTCTCGTTCATAGCTTTAGACTGAAAATTAGTTCAAGCAGCTGGTTTTGATTATCGAATGACACAAGTGCTGAGTTGGTTTTTAGAGAATACACACACTATCTCCACTCTATATATAGATATTTGAAGCTTTATTGTGGTGTGGATCCTCCTCCCACGACTCATGTAGTTTCTCTAGAGACATGTAATGTTATATATCTTATGGCTCCCTTACTCTTACTATTACAACTATGTATAAGTGATGCTATTAGAATTTGTTTTACTACATAGTCATATTAAAGAACTTTTGATATATGAAGGTCTAATAATCTACTATTGCATGATTGCTCTTTATGTAATGATATTAAGTTGAAGTCGATCCTCTGTATGAAGTTGCATGGGAGCTAAAAGGCTAAACTGTTGGATTACATGTGGAGCATTTTACATTGGTTTGAACCATTCTTAAAAGAGACACAACAACTCAATATGTTGGCTGCTATGAAGAGGTAAATCGTTGATTTTTTTAATGTATACTTGGTTAAAGTATATTGCATTAAAGAGCCTTCCTATTTATACATTCATCACAATTTGAAGAGACATGCGCGTGACAAGGTTAAAGATTGACTTGAGAGTATAAAAGATGCATATATGCTAAGACAAATACATTGATATAAGCACACTTTGTGTAAGTGATATTGCAAAGGTATAATTGATGTGTTAACGCATAAGGCGAGATATGTGTACCAACGAAGCTACACCTACTATGGAATATGCTGCCAAGTCATATTGAGCACTGTGTTCCCATGTTTACATGATGCTCTTCTTACTTGAACAAGTATTAAAGCCATAAACGTATTCATGACATAGTCAATGTTATTGTGGATGAAGTATTACGTTACTATAACCGTCTATTATCTATATGACTATCCATCATTTCGGAAAACATATGAAGATCATGTTGTAGAGATGAATTAACATTAGAATGTTGTTTCATGTGTATGAATGATTTGTTATACATAGTATGATGTATGCACGATGATCAATTACTTTATAGCCATATCCTAGAATCAATCTCATTTTATATAGATGTGTCATTGGCTATGAACAGATTGTACTTAATATTGAACTTAAGTTTTGTTGTATGTTGGGAAGCATATGCTTATTATACATAGTTGATGAATGTCTCTATATGAAAAGAAATCAGTTATGTTATGTAAGATTGAATAGATGAATTATACTTGGGTCTTTTTTGGAAATGTAAAGATTGAGTAATGTATCGTGTTGGATATTATATGTAAGACACTAAAATCATGATGAACTCATGAGGATGTATAAATAATGTGGTGAAATGAACATAAATTATAGTTTTCCTATTTAAATGCAAAATTTATCTTGAATGTACGATTACTTGTCAGTTGTGAGCTCACTTATATCTTGCGCAAGCAAGGTAGCATTTCTCTTGTCTAGCTATAGTGGTATCAGAGTCACTTCCATGAAGAGAAATGTTTAAGTTTTAGGAGCATCAATATTATTTCTCCTTAGTGAAATTGTTGCTAATAATTGTTTGTTGGAGTTGTTGAGAATCCCACATGCTCTTGGAAAAGATAAGAAGTGAAAGGCTAATATCAAGAGCTAATGTCCTTGAATAAGGATGCAAGAAAAAAGGAAAAGAAGTGAAGGGCAAATACAAGAAGTGAGGGACTACTCCCAAGAGCTAATCTTCTTGAAGTACACAAGACAAAGAAGACAAGTGAAGGGCAAAGACAAGAAGTGAAGAGCTGCTACCAAGAGTTAATCTTCTTGAAGAAGGAAGCAAGTTAAGGAAAAGAAGTGAAGGACTATTATTAGAAGGTAATCATCTTGAAAAGAAAGAAGAAAAACAAAGACAAAGAAGTACAAGGGAAATATGAGAAGTTAAGAGATGCTATCTACCACAATCATTTGAAATTTATTTGTGGCTATTATCATTATTATTCTTTTCAGATTTTCAAAACTATTCATCAGTCCATGTGTCTGAATTCTATTTAAGCTCAAAATTAAAGCAAAGTAGAAGAGGTTCAAGGTAATGCAAAGCTACAAAAGGAATTTGAAGACGTGAAGCTCTTGTAAGAAATAATAGAGCTGAAGATATGGAGATGGAGACCTTGTCTATAAGGACATGGAAGAGAAATCTTGGATTCAACATTGAAAGAAACAGTGAGGAAGATTTCAAAAAGAAAAAGGAATACCCAATGCACTCTCGCTCTCTCTCAAACTCGCACAAAGCAAATGAGGAGAATGACAAGGAAGAGGGAATATGAAGTGGAGAAGGAGATGGAGATGGAGGTGGAGATGGAGATGGAGATGGAGATGGAGATGGAGATGGAGATGGAGATGGGGATAGAGAAAAAACAAGAAAATTACCTACTACTTACCATTCCAACGCGTCCTCTCTACGTCTTACCATCACACGCTCGTCCTCAAAGCTCGAATCCCCGGCAACGACGCCAAAATTTGGTGTAGCTCAGTGATGAGTAGCACCTCCTTTAATGTCAATCCAGGAAGACATGAGGATGGTATGAAGACCTCGAGCAAGTGAAGGCACAAATGTGTGAGTGAGAAGCACACCAACATGCACACACATACACACACGCGCACACACAGTAAGAACAAAGAGTGGAAGACAATGGAATCACTTCTATTACAAACAAGTTCTCATACAAGCTCAAAAATACAAGAAGCTAGCCCCCAAAAATGAGCTCTCTAGCTCTATTTATAGTTTTTGACTAGCTTTGGCAGCTATGAATTAGTGAGGAAGTGTTATGCCTTATGCCACTCTTAGAAAACTCTGTGATGAATGGCTCTAAAAGCTGGTCTATATTTCTGAACTGCCTCTCATTCAGGGGTTGAAACCATGTAAGGGCAGTGTTCCTAAGGGTTAGACCAAAAGCATTGTATTGCGTGAATAGGTCCTCCACTTGTTCAGCTCTCAAGACTTGTTTAAATTCAGCTACATGATCGTATGGGTCTCCTGTGCCATCGAAATAATTCTTCATGGACTTCACCAACTGAGTTGGCCTCAGGGTCCTAGTGTGTTCTATCGGCCTTGGCAAAGGGAAATTGTCAGCATTTCTTTGGTTCCTTGGGGCTCTAGGTCTCTTGGTTTCTTCTCTATCCATCTCTGTTCTCATCCTTTCTCTTCCCAGGGGGTTGGCAAAGCTTACCTCAGGTCTGTCTCTACTTCTATCCCTTTGACCTCCATGAGCTTGGGAGGTCCCAGCTCCTTGGTGACTGTAGGACACATTGGACCGAGTTTGGGGAAAGACAAATTCACCCTTCCAAGTGTAGGCATGTCTCCCATGCTCTGAGACCACGAAGATCCTCTCTGACATATTGTCTAGGTAGGTTACTTTGCCTGGGCTATCAGGGTCTTTAAACTCATAGATTGTGAGAGCACCTACTTCATGAGGCTGAGCAGGCTTATATATCCAAAAAGCCTCATCGGTTTCTCGGTTTAAAAGCAAATCTATGCTTTTATTATCCTGGGGAAACCACTCTGGAGTCATGATTCTGGTCAAGACTGATTTACCACGGGGAGTCCTCGGCTCTCTCTCTAAGTTCCCTTGCTCTATATCACCCATGTCGGTCTCTGCGATCACATTCCCAAACTCATTTGTTCTATCTAGAAGGGTGGTGACTACATAAATAGTCCCTTCTTTATCTAGGTATGCTCCATTCTCGAACTTGACTACCGGGTGTTCTAGTCCATGGGGTTGATCGGGGTTCTTAATTTGGACCACAGATCTTCTTAGACCGTCTTCGTAGATGCGAGCACCTAGACGATTAGTCCTGATGTATTCCAATTGAGTCTTGTAAGGTCCTCCTGGCTTTTCTAGGTACGCCACCCCTGAACTACCTACTGGTCTCTCCATGTTATAGGACATCTCAGAATCACTTGTTTCTGATCGGGGAGTGTATGGGTAATCACTCAACTGCTGGGCCCAAGACCTAGCAGTGTGATTGACACTAGCTTCAGAAGATATGAGGCTTTGTCTATCTCGGCCTAAGTGTCTGCCTGACCTAAGGTTCATAAGCCTGGTTTATCTACCCCCTTGGTCCCAATTACACTCTCGTTGCAAGTTAATTTGCACCAATCTCTTTGTTCTTTTTAGTTGAATATTATGTTTATGATCTTGTCTGATATCACATCGTCAGGAGTACTTAAGTGAATTTCGCACTTGATAAGTGATCAATTCAAGTTTGCTTTTGTCCCTTAGGGTTTTTGCACTTAAGACCTACTTAATGCTTGCACTTAGTTGATTAGTTCTCTTGGACTTGATTCGTGGTTGACGTTGCCCTAATTAATTACCACACCTAAGTCATACTTAGCCTAGGCTAGGAATTGACAAAGGAGGGTTGAGAGAACTTCCAACCTCAATCCTCTGGTTGCTCAGACTGCTGCACCAGCCCAGGAAGCCTTCTTCCCAAGCTTGGTACTCACCCTTGCTAGCTTGCTTTGAATTGCCTGGAGTGCACGCAATGTTCCTACAAAAGTTCACAAGTTAATATCGCTCCTTTACCATAATGGATTGAAAAACACACATCAACAATTACAGGCCCCCCTTGGAGTAACTCACTATACCCTCAAAATCTTATGACCACCTAGTCCCACCTAAAGGCCAACTTAAAAATATATGTTCTAAAACTCCACGTATGATTCTTACAAAAACCAGTCGAGATGCACGTAGGATTCTCAACGAGCTTTCCAATGAGACCAAAATATCATCGATCGGAGTTCGTATGGTGAAGTTATAACCATTTAGGCATTTAGGGGTCAAAATAGGCTCTCAGGGTTCAGGAAATTCCTCCCTGGTTATTAGGTATTTTGCCCACTTCTAAAGCTCTAATATCATCCCAATGAGTCCAAAATTAAGCCCAAAAGTACCTCAATTCAATCAATTAATTCACCCTAAAATTTCATGCGTTAAGCCGGTGTATCGTGATAGGTCGGGTCGGTGTGTCGCGATAGGTGGAAGTGTCGCAATAGGTTGGTGTGTCGCGATAGGTGGAAGTGTCGTGATAGGTGGAAGTGTCCCGATAGGTGGAAGTGTCGTGATAGGTGGAAGTGTCGCGATAGGTGGAAGTGTCACGATAGGTGGAAGTGTCGCGATACTTGGGAGTGTCGCTATAGATGGAAGTGTCGTGATACTTGGGAGTGTTGCGATAGGTCGAAGGGTCGCGATACTTGGGAGTGTCGTGATAGGTCGAAGTGTCACGATACTTGGGAGTGTCGCGATACCTCAGTGTGACCGGGGTATGGTGAATTTTTTTGATCTGGCTAATGATTCTAGGAGCTCTCGGCCTGCGTTGTGTTGTGCTGCACTCAGAATCGTGATTGGGTCAACTTTTCGATGTGTCGCGATAGCTCGAGCTCGACGCCTCGAGGCTTGCGCAGAGAAAATCCGTACCTGCTGAGCTTGCTGGAGATAATGATGATGCTGAAACCTGCAAGAAACATGCAAAAACACACAAAACAGAGAGTGCCCAATGCCTGAGTTACCCACACCAGCCAAGCAAGTGGCTTTGTTCTTAGATGGATTATTGAGCAACAAGCTCAGGTCATATGTGTATCTGAAGGACCCCAGAACTATAGAAGAGTGCGTGCGCATGTGCATAGACATTGAGGACAATCTAGGCGAGGAGTTGGAGCTATCAAAAATCTACAAGGATACGGATAGCTCTACTAGCATCATGTCTTGTCAATCCACATCCATTGAGGAACTTGCAGAGAAGGTAGCTCAAAAACTAGGTGTCACTAACAAACAAATTCCAAGATTTGCCCCAGTTAAGCGGTGCTATACTTGTGGAGGTGACCATATGGCAAGTGTATGTCCCATTATGGCCCAACCCCAAGTGAATCCTAGTAGCCAATACTGCACCATAGAGAGAAGGTACACCAACCACACCGCACAAGACTGCCCTTATAACAAACAAACTGTCAGGCAAAATTACCCTCAGCCATATCCACAACAGGGTAGATACCAGAATCAGTACCCACCATAGCAATACGGAAGACCACAACAACTATCAGCCACCTTATCAAGGGCAGCAAAGACCTCAACCAGTCCTAGCGCAGCAACCCCCTGCTCCAACCAATGTGATCCCAGTAAAATATGCATCTACTGAAGAAAATCTGAACAGAGCCATAGTCCCAGTCACACCGTTGCTATCAGACAGTGATCCAAGTGACCATAGTTTTGACTCCACACATATTGATAGCCCACAGGCTTACTACATGTAGTCACCCGAGCATAACGAGTCATACTATTATGAGGACCCAAGTGAAAATAGTGGGGATCTTGAGTATGCTAATGTCATGTACACAAACCCCAACTCTAGAACTCAACCTAGGCAGGTACGACTGCCATTTCCTAGAGGACCTTGCTTCAGATGTCAGGGAGATCACCTCATACGTGATTGTCCACTGTCTGCCCCTACACAACCCCAACCAGTGACAATTCAGGGCTTTTGTCAAGATTGCGAGAAAGAGCATCTCTTATGAGATTGCCCGAAGAACCCCAATAACCTACCAAAAATCACTCCTATCAACGTCATTGGGTTAGTGGTAGACTCTACGGGAAGTATAACTTCCACAGCCCCCGTGCATGTGGTCATTAGAGCTCAAGCCTTGCAGCAAAACCAAGGAGTAGGACAGGAAAAGAGTTCTGAGGTTATTGAGACAGAGAGTATAACCAAGAAGAGGACAAGAGCATGGAGAGATAGCCGGGAGAGAATGAAAAAACAATGGTCACATAAAATGAGAGAACTTGAAGAAAGCTTGAGAGAAACCAAAGCAAAGATAAGTGAACTCGCATCTCAAAACCACTCTCACACTACCGCACCACCACCCTTTCCATCTTCCCCCAACCCATCACCTTCCATTCCCCAACTTTCTAATCCACCACACGTAGCCCACCCACCACCCAGAGTAGGATCAGTCCTAGCGGATCCCACTCCTGAGGATCTAGACATGATTCTTAAAGCATATCAGGCTAGAATCCAGGAAGGGCCAAACGTGATAGATCATGACAAATGTTACCCTAGAGCCGATCTAGAGATAGAGCAAACAAAGCTTTGTGCTAAGATGGTCGAATTGGCGCAAGCCATGTTTGAAGCCAGTCGCTTGTTCAATGGCTCTAGCTCCCCAAGAACACCCTTGCATTTCGATGGTCTATTAGATAGATTGGAGAGGTTACTTACAAAGTCTGGGAAAGGAGCCACCTCCCAGATTAAGGAGAGTGCAAGAGATAGAATAAGCATTCCTCCCCAGGAAGCTTATGTGCCTAACTCCATTGAACCAGACACCTCTTCTTCTATGAATAGGTATTCACCAGAGTTCCTGAGAGAGATTCAAGAAGAGAAATGGGCAAAGGAAAGTGAAGTCCCTCCTCCCATTGAACTTGTGGATGATGCACATGATCAATTTCCACAGGACATCCCTTCTATTTATGAAGAGTAGGAGAGTGCCCAGTCTCATGAGAGATTAGACTTTGAGTCTAATTCCTTGCAGGAATTACCCCATTTTACAGGCCCCTGGGAAATTAAGTCAACTTGCATGAGAGCACCCACGGTCATGATAAGAAATGAGGATTCAATCATACCTAGGAATATGGAGGTAGTGAAGAACACTAAAGTGCAGTGTAACCTCACTCTAGAAGAGCTACTCAAGGTTAAGCTTGAAGTGTGGAAACATGTAGCCAAACAAGTGCCAAACGTAACGAAATCGCGTTCCCAGGTAGGATCTCATAGAACAGTGCCAGAAATACCATTGGATAAGATAGGAGACATGAGTGAAGGAGAAGAAGGAAATACCTATCTCCTAGTTACCCATCAGGGATACACAACCAAGGCAATTTTGGACTCAGGTGCAGGAGTTGCAATTGCTACCACTTCCCTATGGAAGCGTTGGGGCAAGCCAGCACTCCGGCCGATGAGAATGAAATTGCAAATGGCAGATGGCCATATTGAGAGGCCCTTAGGATTGCTAGAAGGAATAACTCTCACTACATGTGCTGTGGAGTTTGAACATACGTTTGCTATATGTGACTTTAGCAAAAACCAAGCCTATGAGATGATTTTGGGGAGACCATTTATGCAACAGTTGCAAGTGGTACAGGACTGGGGAACCAATTCTTTGTATTTGCAACACTTAGGTGTTACAACCAAAGTCAATCTCAAGGACTACTCTCATAGAGATGTACCCCCCATCCAATGGAATCCCATCCATAGAGCCAAAGATGATACTGAGTCAGTGCATTCTATAGGATCAGGATCATCATGGATGCATGAAGACACCCACTTATGGATGTGCAAGGTAGCAGTAGAAAAAGAGAAGAGAGGAAAAGCCCGAGAGGTAGGTGCAAAAGAAACCCATAGCTCAATTCAAGACCCAGCCTATGCACCTGTAGTTTTTCCTGACGAAGAATTTGAGCCTCACGGCTGGGCTGAAATTTTAGCAACAATGGATGTATCCATCAACGAAGAACAATGGACACCCCACTGTGACGAGGATGGCTATGACATTTCAATCTTCTCCATAGAGCCAATCTTGGGAGACTCAATTTTAGAAGAATGTGAACCTAGCCTTGATGCATTTGAGGATGCAAGTGACTCTGATCTAGAATCAATCATTATGGACCCACAATTTGCATCAGATGAAGAATACTTCTATGAGGTAGAAGTTCAACCTCAGAGACACGAAGAGATCATTAATGATATGAGATTAACCACAGAAGTGACCATTAAGAGTGAGGGAAAGAAAATAAAGAAGAAGGAAGTCACTCCGGAGGAACAAGAATCCTTGTTTGAGGTCCCTGAAAACTTTAAAAAATAAGAGATAGATGATAGGAGAGTCGTGATAAGAATGCCAAAATGCGAGGCACAATTAGGAGAGGCCTATGATAGCAAGAAAACTACCAAGAAAATAGTTGTAGCCATAGAAGAGGGAGAAGAAAGATGCACCTACATAGGGCATGACCTGACGAGAGAAGAAGAGCAAGAGTTGATAGCTTTGCTAAGAGAGTACAGAGATGTATTCGCTTGGAGCTACAAGGACCTGAAAGGTGTAGACCCTGACATATGCTCACACACGATTCTCATGACCACAGATGCGAGATCCTCCAAACAAAAGCCATACACATACAATGGCAACTATGCTTCCAAGATCAAAGAGGAGATAGATCGCTTGGTTGAAGTTGGATTTATCTATGAAATTGAGCACACTGAATGGGTATCCCCCATTGTAGTGGTGCCCAAAAAGAATGGCAAATTACGTGTATGCATTAACTTGAACAAGGTTAACGTAGCCACTATCAGGGATAGTTATCCGCTTCCTATCACTGAGCATCTATTAGAAAGGGTAGCAGGCAAGGAAGTGTACAGCTTCTTAGATGGGTTCTCCGGCTACAATCAAGTAGCCATTGCACCAGAAGATCAGCATAAGACAGCTTTTGCCACAGAGTGGGGCATATTTGCTTTTCGGGTAATGCCATTCGGGCTTACCAATGCACCTGCAACCTTCCAGAGGCTGATGTGCCACATGTTCAAAGAGTTCTTGAGGAAAAATTTGGAAGTCTATGTTGATGATTTTTACGCTCATTCCAACATTAGACAGACCCATATACCTGAACTCAGACAAATCTTTGACAAATGTAGAGAATATTAAGTCTGCTTTAACCCAGAAAAGTGTGTTTTCATGGTCAGGCAAGGCAAGATCCTAGGGCACATAGTGTCAAAGAATGGCATATCAACGGATGAGGAGAAAGTGAGAGCCATTGCAGAACTACCTAGGCCAAGGAATGTCAAGGAGGTACAAGCCTTCATGGGGCATTGTGGTTACTACCGCCCGTTCATTCACATGTATGCCGTCATTGCAAAGCCTCTGTATGCTCTTCTAACTAACTTTGAGTGGACTGATGAATGTGAGAATTCCTTCAATGAGCTTAAACGAAGATTATGTTCAGCAACAATCTTGACCACACCAGATTGGAACAAGCCATTCCATGTTCATGTGGATGCCTCCAATTATGCTATTGGATGTGTACTTGCACAACCTACTGGCGAAGGTAATATGGATCTTCCAATTGCTTATGCCAGTAGACAATTGAATGCAGTTGAACGAAACTATACAACCACTGAGTGAGAAGGATTAGGCATGGTATACGCTGTTAAAAAGTTTAGACACTATTTGCTTGCAAATAAGTTTAATTTTTTTACGGATCACCAAGCTCTACTATACCTAGTAAAGAAGCCATGCAATACAGGAAGATTAGTAAGATGGTTCCTCTTACTAATGGAATATGACTTTGAGGTAGTGGTGAGAAAGGGCAAGACTCATTTGAGAGCAGATCATCTCTCAAGGCTCACATCAGGAGAGGCCCCACAAGGAGTGTCAGATGACCTACCTGATGCTTACTTGTTTAATTTGGAAGTTGTACCGCAGTGGGCTAAGCGATTAGTGCCAGTATTGACATACGATCCTAATCACCCGGTAATGCACACAGAAGATAGAGAGATAGTAAAATCTCAAAAGTATCATATCTTGGCAGGAAGTATGTACAAACATACGGAGCAAGGAGTATTAGCATGTTGTGTGGAAGAGGACGAGTACGCTAAATGATTGCAATTAGCACATGTAGGTGCATTAGAGCAACACTACTCAGAACAACGAACCCTACAGACACTGAGGAGACTAGGAGTGCATTGGCCAACCATGGAAGTTGATGTCCATAGAATGTGCAAAGAATGCCCAATCTATCGCACTAACCCACCAGTGGAACATGCTACTCTTTATCGAATATCTTTAGTACCAGATTGGAGTGAACCATTAGTAGCCTTTCTGAGGACGAAAACATTCCCTCAAGATATGACTTTGGCTAGACAAAGGAGTTTGGAACAAGAAGCCTTAGATTACGCAATCATTGGTGATAATTTATACAAACGTGGTAAAGATGGTTACCTAAGACTGTGTGTCCATGAGAGCGAATACCTCAAGATATTAGAGACTGCTCACCAAGGTGTAGCAGGAGGACACTTCGCTCCAGATCGGGTGGTCAAGGCAGTACTATTTGCAGGGTTTTGGTGGCCAACCCTTCACATGGATGCACATACCTATGTGAAGAGGTGTGATGTTTGTCAGCGGACTTAGTATCCTATACGCAAGGATGAGATGCCATTGAAACCTATGATGGGTGGACGTGCATTCTCTAAGTGGGGAATAGACTTTGTGGGTCCTATTAATCCCCCACCTAAGGGTTCACATGCTGAGTATATCATTGTGGCCACAGACTATCTAACCAAGTGGGTAGAAGTGAAAGCCACTACGAAGAATGATGCTCAAACAACAGCAAAGTTCCTATTTGAAAATGTGTTCACTAGATACGGACTACCTATAGAGTTACTGGAGGGACTCACTTCTTAAATGAAGTCATTGAAAATGTTCTTCAAGAGTTCTTGGTGATACACAAGAAGTCTGCTCCCTATCATCCACAAGCTAATGGGCAGGCCGAAAGCACAAATAAGATTCTATGCAATGTGCTAACTAAATTGGTGAATAATAAACGCTCTGATTGGGACAAACAGCTACACCACGTTGTTTGGGCATACCGAGTTGCCTATAAAACAGTACTCCAAGCCACACCCTTTCAGATGGTGTTTGGCCAGAATGTTGTGCTACCACTCGACTTTTTGATACCTACATTGAAAGTAGCACAAGAGCATGACTGGACAGGCCATGAACTGTCCTCTAGAATCTTTGATCTTGAACGTTTAGGTGAGACACGATTCAGAGTTGCAGTAGGAATCTATGCAGCCAAGAAGAGGCAAAAGGCGTATTTTGATACACATGTGAAGGATAAAGGCTTGAAAGCAGGAGACCTAGTCCTAGTCTACACATTGAAGCAACATGCACGAAAGTTAGAGAAAAGAGGCTATGGACCAATGGTCATCAATAGGATCTCCACAAGTGGAGCAGTACAACTAGCCACTCTAGAAGGTGACATACTACCAAGTTACATAAGTGGATGCAGAGTCAAGTTGTATCAAGAACCCCTAACTGAAGAAATGCTCAGTCGACTCAATACGGCAAAGAAATGTAAGGAAGAGGAACAACGAATTCGAGAAGAAGCACAGGCCGAAGCTTTAGAACGCATTCGACGAATGAAATTGAGAAGGCAAGGTAGAGATCAACCCATGACTGACGCTCATGAAGCTCTAGGTTATCATATGGCCATGTGCGAGTCTTCAGGTAAACATTCCCATAGGATAGTCGATCGACGACCTTTCGTAACCCTAGAATTAGGACAAGGAGAGAGTACGACAACTGTGAGAGCTTTAATTGATTCAGGTGCAGCCACTAGTGCAGTTCGACTTTCTTACTGCCAACAACTACAATTGAAGGTACAACCTATAGAGGCATATCTGATAGGATTAGGAGGAGTTGAAACTCCTTGCATGGGAGAGGTGGAACTTCCCCTCTACATTCAAGAGACCCTAATGTCAGTAAAGGTGCTAGTATGTGAAGACGAGGATCTTACCGAACCTCTTGTCTTGGGCCAAGATTGGATCTATGATCATGCAGTCATCACTCAGACCACTAGAAGAGGCACCGACTCCTGGTCCTTCCAGGAACCCACATAAAGATAACAATGTTGTACTTGTCCAAAGTTCTATGGTGCAGAGGGTTTTCACTCTTACCGAAGGAACAGAAGTCAATGAGGAGTTCCCAGTTGTTCCAAAGAAGATTCTAAAAAGGCAGGCTGCGCATCACATGACACTAAGGAGAGCGATGATCAAGAAGGAGGAGCACCAACCTGTGCAATACGGAGTACCTCGTGGCATGAAGCAGATCTGGATACGCAAGAAGGAAAAAACCACGGCCCTAGAGGCAGGCTCTCAAAAGAGCATCAAGCAAGCCACACTGTCAAGGACTAAAACGAAGGAGTTCCCTAGGCAACAATCTAGACATACCATTTCTATTTGGGTCCCTAAGCGATCAATGAAGGCTATCCCTAATGCTAGGCGGATATGGGTGCCCAGGGCCTGCTTACAAGCCCAAATAGCTTCACCTCCACTCACTAGCATAATTCAACACTCACAAGCACGCTTGGCAAACAGCTCAAGGAAGATACCTACACCCCACACTATTACACCTTTGGTCAAACCTAGAAATGTTTGGAAATGGGTACCCAAAAGGTCCCAAATCCAGCACAATCTAGTTCATAAATCTTTACCTGTCATCAGCTCTAAGAAGCACAAATCCTCAATCAATGTTTGGAGACTTAAACCCTGTATCAAACCCCCTGACCCAATGGTGTAAATCCATCCCCTCTGATGTAGGTGCATTCTGAGTCCAGTGCATATCCAAAGTACGCATCGAGGATGACACTAACCACTAACCACCACTCATGTCTATCACAACACTTCACCTCTAACCACTAATCATCTGGATTGTCATGTTAGTATTGTGGAGGGAACACCATTACATCCTGTTTCCTATGCAACACTAATGTGCCTTTCTTCTTCTAGCAGATAAGCATCAGAAGTCTCATGGCAGCAGCAGCAGGAACAAGCTCCCAAGCGGGCACTAGTACTCAAAGCAATTGGGATACCATGCCTGTGGAGGCTCCACTGACAGCAAGGCCTGAAGAGTTCCTGAATGTGCAAAGAATTCCCATCTCGGATCCATCGAGTGGCCTAACAGAAAGAGTGAAAGGACATTCCCATTGGTTCAATGAGATGCCAGGAGATTTGGGAGATGTTGATCATATTTGGGAATCCAAGTTGGAATTTGGAGGAGTTTGGTGGACCTTTGAGTTCTTCTCACGAGAATTTGAAGCATTACAAAATGTAGCTTCTCTTCAAGATATCTGGCAGAAGGAGGGGTTACAGGATTATTTTAGTGCATCTTTGCCTAAACCTGATTTCCTTAGGTGTTATTACTTGATTGCCACTTTGAAAGCGACAGGAGACAAAGATCATTCAGGCACATTCCTGGTGCCCTCTTTATCAAACCAGGAGGAAATGAAAAAGTTTGAGTTGAACATCACCTTAATCAGGGAGGCCCTTCAGGTGTATGGCACCCATGTACCCTCCGATCGAGATCCTTTGATACCGGAGTCTATGAAGAACAATAAACTCAAGAAGTTGAAAGAAATGTGTGCTCTCACCCCGAACATTGCTATACCATTGCAAATGTGTCTTCAACATTTTGCATTTCCAGTGCAAGACCGATTCACACAGCCTCATAAGAAGATCTAGTATGGGTTATACCTAGCGGAGACTGGGAGCTTACCTATCAAATGCGAGTGTGGATCCTTGACCAGTTATATGAAGCAGGCAAACGAGGTGTGAGAAAGCCTACTTTGAATGGTTGTTGTGCAATTACAAGAATTATCTACCGATCCCTTGCCTATGATGCGCCGATCGCACGGGCCCTTAAGTACTCACAATTGGAATTCTTCCAGGGGTGGAAATCAGGGGTTCAACCCACTAAAAGAATGTGTGGATCACTTTCACAGGTTTTAATTCCTCGCGAGGTCACCACAGAAGCCTCCTGTAGAGAAGAAGAACAAGTAGCCCCTTTCACGATCCACCTCCAAGGACCACAATCAAGGGGCGTGGTACAACCCACTCCATCAGCCCCTCCACTACCCTCAGACGCTGAGCTGGCATCCATGGCTACATTGGGAGAGGATACATCCTTCGACTTTGAGAGATTTTTGCAAACAGCACACTTATCTGAAAGTGAATTCTTTTCTGACAATGACGGTCCAGGATCATCATCCCAGAGAGAACGACCACATAGTGCGGCACGAAGAGTACATTGGGAGGATGAGGCACAACACACTCAGGCGGGAGGCACACATGAAGAAGAGGAGATGCAGAGGAATGAACCAGAGGAGAGTGAGGAGGAAGCCCCTGCCTACACTGCACAACTCAAACAACTCTAGAAAATGATCAAGCAAGTGCAGAAAAGGCATAAGTTGTCAGAAGAGGCAAATAGAGCACTGGTGAACCAGATGCTGCAAGCGGAGAATGTAGACCCTCATTTTGTAGAATCATTGAATCTTTTGGCAGATACCTATGGAATCGTGGAAGCCATGAGGACCATGGTATATCGTAATACCCCTCAATATGACCAATGAAGGATCGATACGCGACCGCGAAGGGGAAAGATGATCCAAATGGAAGCCTCTACCTCACTTCCTACCACCACTCTAGAAGATGTTCACATGGCCAACCCAACTAACAGTGATGAACCAGATGTAAATATACAGATACCATCTCCACCATCACCTCGCATCCAGCCCTCGAAACCCCTCACCACTAGCCTTCCTGAACAACCAGTATCCACCCATAGTGAACCCATACGACACACCACCATTTCTCCATCCTTCCCTTTACCTACATCCACTAGTTCCAACCAATTTTCTGAACCTCAGATAGGTCACCCCACCACCCAACAAACCATCGTCGGTCACCCTTCTTATCTACCAGCCCTCGGACACCCACATGGCCCTACCCAAACGTTAACACACCCAATTTCCCTCACTAATCCATTTCCTCTTTCCCAATCACTACCCACTGTACCCCTTTTAATCCCCTCGGAACCAACACACACCACCCTATCTCCATTCTTGGCAAACCTTGTAAATATAGTTCAACAAATTGAGAATCATAATAGAAAGTCCCTTCCCCACCCCACCTCCCCCACATTCACGGCCACCACTAACATGCCACCAACCATTCCAGTATTCACGATTCACACTTCACACACAATCATGTCCGATCCCATGGACATTTCACCATCCACAGGACCACCTACCACCACTGTTGTTCCAACATCATCACATTTCACTTCACTCACGTCACCATTTCCAATCACTGTAGGCACAACATCTACTTCTCCCTTCCCCATTTCCTGACCCCTTGCATCTTCCACCTTTACCCTTGCATCCACCTCATTTAGTCAGGCACTAGACACTATGTTCGAAGCTTCGGCCCAGCTTAAACAAGAATACAGATTATTGGAAGAAAATAATAAAGAGCATATGTACTGAACAGGTGTCCTACTAAAGCACTGTAGTCTATCACAACATATGAGGCTTGGCATGACCGCAAGCCATCTGTTGCTCATCTGCGTGTTTTTGGTTGTTTGGCATATGCACTAGTGCCTGAACAACATCGTAGAAAATTGGATGATAAGGCAGTAAAATGTATTTTTGTTGGGTACAGTTCCAAAAGTAAAGGCTATGGTCTGTATCATCCACAGACTAAATGCATTCTGGTTAGCCGTGATGTTCTCTTTGTGGAAGATGCTATTCAGCCATTGGTTTCATGTACTAAGGAGACATCTGTTAGCTCTAAAGAGATGTATGATACTTTGATGCCTCTTTTTACAGGTGGACAGTTGAGTGTTGGTCCTAATGAGGCAACTTCTCAGCCTTTGCAGGTTTCGTATGATGCAGATCATTCCATTTCTGATGCAGATTTACATGATGCACTTGTTGATGAGAGAGCTGATATTGAGCAGGCAAAAACTATGCCAAAATGGCTGGTGCAGACTTTGCGTGACAACAAATTAGATGCACCTTTGTCATATCGTACTCATTCAGGCTCTCATAATGCCTCCTTTGCATTAGATTGCTATGCTATGGCTGCGTCTAGTCTCTGTGATGAGAATGAGCCTGTTTCTTTTGATAAAGCACAAAATTCAGATAATTGGATGGCTGCTATGCAATCTGAATATGATGCTATAATGAAGAATGGTACATGGTCTTTATGTGACTTGCCTCCTAGGAAGAAGGCCATTGACACTAAGTGGGTATACAAGCTGAAGCATAAACCTGATGGTACAATTGACAGGTATAAGGCTAGGCTTGTTGCAAAGGGTTATGCGCAGGAAAGAGGCATTGATTTTGATGAGACCTTTGCACCTACATGCCGTATGACTACTGTTCGGAGCATTTGTGCACTTGCAGCCGATCATGGTTGGAATGTACATGAGTTGGACATTAAAACAACATTTCTGGATGGTGATTGTGCCTGGACTGATCTTCTTGCAACAGAACAGAGACTAACTCCTCAAATGATAAGGCATTCGGATTGCCTTTCATCATCAACCAAAGAGTAGAAGCAAAACTCTGATATGAGTCAGAAAGACCATTCAGAATGGTCTGCACAAGTGAGCTATCTGGTATAACCTCATCAGCAGAAATCAACTATTCCTTCAAGTCTTTGATCTTTGTTAGGAAACTGTCCATAGAATCACCTTCATTCATGTGCTCACTCTCCAACTGTTTTCGGAGGTAAGCAACACGAGCCTCATTCCTAGCTTGGTACAATGTGGTAAGTGTATCCCAAGCATCCTTAGCTGTTCTGCAAGAGCGAATGTGAGGAATAATGGCACGTTTGATAGACAAAGCTATCAATGCATGAGCATGGGCATCTCTGCCATCCCAACAACTCTGCTCTGCAGTAGGTGCAGCAAAAACAGCAGCACGAACAGGAATTTGCGGAATATCATCTTCGACACCATCTTCATCAGCTCCAGCACCAGTATTTGCAGTACCTATCGTTACAAGTGTAATAGGACGTCTTTCAACACCCTACACAATGTTCCACAATCCTTTTGCAACCAATACATGTCGCATCATATAAGCCCATAATGGGTAGTTGGTACCATCCAACTTATCCTCAACAGCCAACATACAGAATACATCACTACTTTCAGCCATGGCCGGTGACTAAGATACCTTGATGTAGAAAATTGATTGTATCTCAAAAAGTTGAACGGAACTGCCCAAACAAATTCTGCTAGACTTGTAGCAGACTTGGAGACGCTTAAACTGGCGAAGAGAAACTCGTATATACCTTTGGCACAAAAAGACAAAATAGCCTGCACAAGCGCTATGATAGTGCGTTCGAAGGTCGAAACGAGTTCAGATCGCGATTTCAGCACCATACAGCAAAGCTGTTTTGATCTTGGAAACACGCTGAGTATGCTCACCAAAATTCGTGCGATTCTGAGACTGCAAACAGAGGAGTGTCGATGGCACCCTAGATGAAGCGACGACCTACTCTGATACCAATTGTTGGAGTTAGACGTCTGCGGAAGCACGCGAACAGCACAAGGAAGAAGAAGAAGCTTGGAGCACAAACACAGAATACTGAATGTATTACTAGAGAATGTACAAAGATAAGTAGCCCATTAGGGCAATAGGCGTATATACAAGTCGGGGGAAAAAACCTCCTAAAGAGGGAAAAAGGGCCCCGGCGGTCCTAGTGTGTTCACACACATCACTACCTAAATATATCAACAACTACATCAACGGATGTCAAGTGAAAAGGTACAGTGAACTGATCGCAGAACAATTATGAGCATTAAAGACAATTATGATGAAGTTACAACTAGCAAATGTTCATTTGCACAAATGATTAATAGTGTTAAAAGGTGTGATACATAGCACATGTGGTGTAGAGTTTTGCACACACGCTTGCCATCTACGGTTTTGGAAGGGCAATCAATTATGAATCTTTAATAGAAAGAACTTTCTTGTGCTAGCTTCAATTAGTGATGCAAGATTGGGTGGAAATGTAGTTTACTTGTAGCATGAAGGCTCAAAAAAGATTAAATTTGATATCTATCTCATATCGAGACATTCCACCACTCCAATGGAGGGCCATCCATCAGAATGCAGTGAACCATATGATTGTTCTCATATCCTTGCTACCTTGGTTGTAGCAACTAATGTTCAAAGACAAAATCCATTTCTTTTTTCTATGTGAGAGTAAAGGAGAAACCAAAAATCTCATCAAGACAAAAGAAGATTGAAGATTCGGACAAGGGGGGAAAGAGATTCCACATATAGCAGATATTCTTTATGCATCTGAAAAAGATTATTTGACCAAGGTTGGGCTTATGGATTCCATAGGGACACCTAAGTCAATATCTTATTTTAAGGAATTCCATTATCTAGAGAAAGCCAAGAAAAATTGTTAAAGAGTCAAGGTAGGATGAGATAGACTCAATCTTTGAAGTGATGGAACACTTCAAGAAGTACTCAATCAAGGAAATGATTGTCCAAGTTGAAATGCCCAAGACAAAGGCTACAACATGATAGTACTATGAAAATAAAGAGACTACTTAAAAACTATTCATTGCCTGAGAGAATGGTCAGGATATGTGTGCACAAATTGGAAATGTGTTGAGAGTTCCATGGTCCACCCTTTTGTCCAATTCTACATTCATTTTCATGAAAGAACATCTATCCCACATGCAAGGATATTTGGCCTTAAATCCATATATGGAGGGCTTAATTTTACTCCCCCAAGCTTATTCACTCTAGCCCATTGCCAATAGTGTGCATCCTCTCCTCATGGTGGCTCCATGCTCATAGAGCATCCCATGTAAGTTCTTTTTCATTTATCAATCCATCATCTTTTTATGTCTCTTATTTCATACTCCTTAGTTTGATTAATGTGTGATTAACTTCTTATGTCTCTTATTTCATACTCCTTAGTTTGATTAATGTGTGATTAATTGTAGATTAGAAGTTTCATCTTTCATTTCAACATGGTATCAAAGCATAGGCTCACCATAAGTTTTTTTAATGAAATTTTTGAGTTTTGATTCTCATCATGTTGTCACATTATTATAATAAAAGTACCTTTGAGCACTATGAGCATTCTTCATTAAGCATGATTAAAATAAGCTAACCTTATCACCTTTTAATCCGTCCCTCCCTCCCTTGCATCTAATATGTCCTTCTTGATAGCTCTCATGCTTGTGACTTCTCTAAGAACATTTCGTTCTATCGAATAAAGTGCTCTTTAGCACAACCTTCAATAATAAAAGTGCTTGTTAGCACTTTGAAGAATCTTCTATCATTGTTCTAAGAGCAGCAAACAAGGTCTCATCGGCATGCAGAGAATGTGATAGGGAGCAAGTTACCATAGCTTCTAGCCATAGTGTCCTCAGATCTCATGGTGCCTATTCTTGCTTACACACGACTATCTAGAGTCACATTTTTCACAATCGCACTCTCCATATTGCTCTCTACTATCTCATTACTAGCCTATTTTTTCATCCTCCCCCTGCAAAATGGGATTTTGGGCCCGTGGAGCCCCTTCCTCCCCCTATTTAGCTTGTTGATGTTATACAACGATGGGGAATATCCTTCCAAGTTTCTTTTAATGATCATCAAGGGTCATATTTATGATTGTTGATATATTTAGGTAGTGATGTGTGTGAACACACTAGGATCACCACGGCACCTTTTCCCCTCTTTAGGAGGTTTTTTCCCCCGGCTTGTATATACGCCTATTGCCCTAATGGGCTACTTATCTTTGTACATTCTCTAGTAACACATTTAGTATTGTGTGTTGTGCTCCAAGCTTCTTCTCCTTCCTTGTGTTGTTCGCATGCTTCCGCAGATGTCTATCTCCAACAATTGGTATCAGAGCAGGTCGTCGCTTCATCTAGGGCGCCATCGACACTCCTCTAATTGGAGTCTCAGAATTGCAAGAATTTTGGTAAGCATAATCAGCGTGTTTTCGAGATCAAAATGGCTTCACTTTCTGGTGCCGAAATCACGATCTGAGCTCGTTTCGACCTCAAAACGCACTATCACAGTGCTTGTGCAGGCTATTACGTCTTTTTGTGCCAAAGGTATATACTAGTTTTTGTTGACCAGTATAAGCGTCTCGAAGTCTGCTACAGGTCTAGCAAAATTCATCAGGGTAGTCTTGTTCAACTTTTTGAGATACAGTCAATTTTTTGCATCAAGGTATTTTAGTCACCGACCATGGCTGAAAGCAGTGATGTATTCTGTATGTTAGTTGTTGAGGATAAGATGGATGGTACCAACTACCTGTTATGGGCTTATATGATGCGACATGTATTGGTCGCAAAAGCACTGTGGAACATTGTGCAAGGTGTTGAAAAATGTCCTATCACACCTGCAAATGTTACGACTGTAGGTACAGAAGTTAAGGCAGAAGGTGTTGAAGATGATGATATTCTGCATATTCCTGTTCGTGTTACAATTTCTGCTACACCTACTGCATAGAAAATTCATTGGGATGGCAGAGATGCCTAGGCACATGCATTGATAGCTTTGTCTGTCAAACATGCCATTATTCCTCACATTCGCTCTTGCAAAACAACTAAGGATGCTTGGGATACACTTACCACATTGTACCAAGCTAGGAATGAGGCTGGTGTTGCTTACCTCCGAAAACAGTTGGGAGTGAGCACATGAATGAAGGTGATTCTATGGACAGTTTTCTAACAAAGATCAAAGACTTGAAAGAACAATTGATTTTTGTTGATGAGGTTATACCAGATAGCTCACTTGTGCAGACCGTTCTGAATGGTCTTCCTGATTCATATGAGAGTTTTGCTTCTACTCTTCGGTTGATGATGAAAGGCAATCTAAATGCCTTGTCATTTGAGGAGTTAATCTCTGTTATGTTGTAAGAAAATCAGTCCAGGCAGAAGAAGTCCATTATGCGTGTTGCAGATCAAGCTTTCCTGGCTAGTCAGAAAGGCAAAGTAAAATGGAGCTCTTCAACTAGTAAGCAGAAAACTACAAATGTTGCACATTCCAAGAAGGAAGATAAAGATGAGAAGAAATCAGAAAAGCAGAAATTGTTTTGCAAGTACTATAAAGGGAATGATCATATCACAAAGAACTGTCCAAAACTGGCTGCTAAAGAGGCAAAGAAGAAAGAGGCTGGAATGGTTGTTGCAGAGGCCTCTACACCAAAAATTATCTACTAATCTTGTGCAGGAAGAAGAATGGGCGTTTACTACTGTCTGCAGTTTTGACCCATCTTCTCATGAGCAGTGCATGTCTATTGTAGACTTAGATGTTTGATATTTTGACAGTGGGGCGACCAAACATATTACCTCTTGCGCAGTTTCTTCTCTTCACTCGAACCTGCCCCTACAGGGAATACTGTTACATGCGCCAACAACTCCTCATATCCTGTTATGGGAGCTGGTAAGATCATTTTGACTACTGTTGATGGTAGTTCTTTCACTTTGTCAGATGCTTTATTTGTGGAAGGGATCAAGAAGAACCTGTTATCAGTTTTTGCATTAGCCAAGATTGGCTTGGTTGTGAAATTTGTTGATGACAAGTGTACAGTTCATGATCGGTCAAATGGTGATGTGATTATTGCTTCTGGCATTTTATGTTATGGGTTGTAAAAGCTCATAGACTATGAAATATCTATGAATGATTCAGCATGTGTAGTGCATGATTCTCAGGAGAGACGATATTGAGCAAGAAAGAACTATGCCAAAATGGCTGGTGCAGACTTTGCGTGACAGCAAATTAGATGCAGCTCTGTCAAATCGTACTCGTTCAGGCTCTCATAGTGCCTCGTCTGGATCAGATTGCTATGCTATGGCTACATCCTATGGTGATTGATTATCTCAATGATGATGATGTCACCTTCTCCTATCACTCATCTCAAGATTCCTCATGTTGATTAGATATCACACATACGTCTTGGTTGCTTGATGCATTAGCCACTTTCCATGTTACTCTAATTCACGAGTGATTTTGTGGACTATGAGGTGAGAGTCATGGATGTGTGCACATGCCAAATGGTACAACATATGACATTCAGGGTACATGAGATGTATGCCTTATGCTACCTAGTGGATCATCACTTATACTCATATATATATGTTATGTGCCTTCATTGCCTTTGAGCTTGATTTCAAATAGCCTGTTGCAGTAGATCACATGCTATCATGTTTTTACCAATCATATAGATGCATTAGGGGAAAAAATGAACCCTTCATGGGCCTTTTAGATTAAGGGGTGATTAGTGATGGACCAATGAGAGGATGGTGGTGGCCACAGTCTAGAGCCTCAATCAAGTAGGCTTGGCCTAGGCTTCCATGGGTTTGGAGTAGTCAAAACTAGTAAAATCTGCTAAAAAATGCGAAAATTCCTCCCTTGGTGGTTTCTTGGAGCACGAAATTCGAAGTCGTTGATCATAGTTTGATCTCTGCCCTTGGATATTGAGGATATCCAATGGTGGAGCTTGAAGTAAGGAAGTAAATGCGCCTTTACTTGTGCACCGTCCGATGGGGTATCAATCCAAAGCATGAGATTCTCCTTGGAGTAGATTGAGAATCTTGAGTCCATTGGATATGATATTCATCGGATGGCTCTAAGGCCATGGCATTAAATATAGGAAAAGTTTGTTTTTAGGCCATTAGATGTTCAAAGATCCAACGGTTGGAGTTTACTTCGAACCACGCCAAATCTGAAATGAATGCGATACGTCCGATCTTCATGCATCGAACAGATGATAGAGAATCTGCTCCCGATTTTGGTACTCTCTCTCTTACTTTCTCCCCATCTCCCTCCAATGATGTGACTTTTTTTGTCCTCTTTTGCCAGACCCAAACTTCAATCGCATGCGTTCCTGAGAGAAATCGGACGCTCGTCAATTAACAGCGAGTTCGAATTCATTTTTTTTCTTTTTCCCCACATCTTTCAACTTATGTGATTGCTTTCTTTTGTCGTTTTATGCTAGACACTTATTTATCAATCGCGTCCATCCATGGAGAGCATCTAACGGCCTCAAATGCCCACGAACCAAACACACTGAGCACTCTATTTTGTCCTTTTTTGCCAGACAAAACTTGGTTAATCTCATGCATTGATCAGTAATATCCAATGGCTGTTAAAATCTGTGAATCCAACACAACAAAAAACTCAATTATGATCCCTTGGAAATAGTATTTTTATATTAAAAACCACTAGTGGTTTTTTTTTCAATACCACACAAGATTAATTTTAATCCCTAAAAATTAGGGATCCTTACAAGGCCCATGCAGGGTTCACTTTTTTCCCTAATGTGCTCATGTGGTGCCTATCTTGGATGATCATTTGGATGATGTAGAGCATAATATGGATGCTTTGATTAATTAGAGCATTGTGATAACACTATTAGAACTTAGTCATCAGATGGCCCTTGGTGCTTTGTTGTGTAGTTAACTCACGTGGTAGAATAAGATAGATCTTATGAGACACAATTTGTGGTAGAGCATATTAGCTCTCATGATGCATAGCAAAATAGATCTTTGATTGAGAAGATTGATTATTCGGATGTTGAGGAGTCAATGGATATGCAGTCATTCTTGGATTTGCTCATGCCAAATGTCAACATATATATGTGAAGACATGTTGTTCTTGATGATGGTTCTTTGAATGCCTTAAGTATGGTTGATATGGTTAGGTTAGCTAGTGCAATACATGATTCATCAAAATTCACGAGTTCTAATGTATGAGTTGTTATGTTAGAGACCACACATTGCAGTTGCGATTGGAGCATTTGCACTTGGAGATTTTAGTCATTCGATGATCGAAACATGCATAGAGCGAGTGGAAGCTTTGCAAGAACTTCATCGATTCTTGTATCAATCAGATGTGATCTGGAACCTTGTTGATATGAGTCTAGCAGATTTTCAGGTGCTTGGATACAGCTTGTTTTAGGTAGTTGGTGTAGGTTGGTCAATATGGGTTAACATTTGGACTCTCTGAATACGTTATTGTGTTGTTCTACATCATTCTTTGCATGTGTTCCAAGTTATGGTCACATTGACCCATGAATGGGAGATTGTTGGGGATGTAAGGGTCATGTAACCTTATCCATATGTTCATATACATATACCTTTTGTAGAATATTGCCTCAAGAAAGTTATTATGTGTGAGCTTTGAGGCTCCCACACAAGAGTGCATGTCTCTCCTTTCCTCTATGTCCATCCATCTTGTCCTTGCTCTTCTTGTTCATCTCACCAAAAGGCTTGCAATTCCTATTCAAATTTTTGAGATACAATCAATTTTTTGCATTAGGATATTTAGTTACTTGCCATGGTTGAAAGCAATGATGCATTGCATATGTTGGCTATTTGTGATAAGTTGGATGGTTCTAATTACCCATTTTGGGAATGCATGATGCATCATGTATTGATAACAAAAGGCTTATGTAATATTTTGTAGGGTGTTAATTTCATCCCCCTACACCTATAAATACACTCATTGTAGGTGATGCACATGCCATTGAAGACTATGATCTTCAATTTCCATGTGATAATGCGGTTTTTGTTGCATCTATTATAAAAGAAATATTTTTGGCATTGTCAAGATGCATATGCATATGCATTGATATCTTTGTTAATGAAATGTTCCATTATCCCTCACATTCGTTCTTGAAAAACAAAAAAAGATGCTTGGGATATGCTTACAACACTATATGAGACAAGAAATGAGGCTGGCATTGCTTAGCTCCAAAATAGTTGAAGAGTGAGCATCAACCCATGCCACCTTGGGAGTTGAACCAAAGACCTCCTTTCCGAGTTGAGATTTAACTACTAGCCTAAGATTATCACTTAAGATTATCACTTCTCCCCAAAAGATATAGACGTACAAGAAAAAGCACTTTTTAAAGAAAGATACTTTTCTTCGCGATTTGATAACTGTCGCATAGAAGTTTATCTTTTGGAAAAAGGTTCAAACAAAACTTATCAGAACTCCCCCACTACATTCAGAAGTACTAACATCACCAGAAATATACACGTATGAGAACGAAGCGAAACACTTGACGTATGAAAAATAGTCAAATTTATAAAAAAAATGCTTCTAGGAGAGAATACACATTTTATGTATAGAAGAAAAACATGTAAAACATCAAAGTCTCCTCTAGGTCTCCATTTCAGACGATATATTAAGAACTAGATTTCAAAAACCGCACAAGTGAAAGTGAGCTGTTCTGTAAGAAAGTATCATCGTTTGAAAAAAAGCTCGTATTTTCAAGCCTATCAACGTGCTCTTCCTATTTTTCTAGTTCTCCACGAGTCATGGTGCCTGGTTTTCGATCTGAAGATATGGAGGGGTATTCTGATAAAATGTATATCCCTTTCTTTTTGGATGGACTGAGAAGAAGGACCCTCAATTTTCATTATCACTTGAAAGGTGATCGTTGGCAGAGAACAAAAGAGGGGGAAAACAGGGATTACTGACTACGCAGCAAAGCTTACGAAAATCACCACTAAGTAATCTTTATGTGCAGCAAAGGTCAAGACGCTTCCTACCAGAGGAGGGATAACAGGGATTACTGTGGTGGACTACGCAGCCAAGCTTACGAGAATCACCACTAAGTAATCTTTATGTGCAGCAAAGGTCAAGACGCTTCCTACCACAGGCCTATCTGAGCTCTCCATGAGACATTCACGTGTATTTCATAGGGAAGCACGAGAGTGGCGACTTTACATTGTAAATAGGTTCCTGTACAAACATTCAGATGATACAAGTTTAATAACGCTACAAATCACTCATAAACTGAATTCATGTTGAAGATGCATGATCGTCATTTTTCCTTTGCAGAAGCATAAATATACATAAATGGAGAAAATTTGGCGCATCTGCAAGTGGATTTGAAGAATACAGTTAGACCTGTTAAACACAGGATCTTAGTGACAAGAGGTTTATGAAGCTCATATCGAGCTTCTATGAATAGGGAGTGCCAAAGCCAATCATTGGCTTTGTTTCAAACTGTTTATCGTAATAACTTGAAGGCTTATTGCTTCATTTCTGGAGAAGGAAGTTGTAAACAGGGTCTCCAAATACATCGTGGAAGGTGAAGAGTATGGAATCAGGTCTAGCAGAAACGGCAAGGAAGCCTTGCCCGTCTTGTACGAATTGAACTCCCTGCTCTTCAGTATATGCTTTCAGCCCAGCGTATGATTTTGAGCCACCTCCACTTGTGAAAAGGTGAACAGCACTGCAAAAGCAAACGTTGAAGTTAAGCTGCTTAATGATCTGCATTTCAGAGTAGAGATGTATGAAGGCCGAAAACTTCAACATTTTCAAAGACAAACAGATGTACTCTTATGTTCAATGCATACTGTTCTGTGGAAATATGTCAAACAGTCTTGAGCCGGATCAATATCCCATTCAGAGAGGAGGGATGACATTGCAAAGTGCATTGATGTAATATAACCGGACGTGGCCGAATGCTGGTACATGGTGTTACCGTGCAGTGACATTCCATAATCAAAGGAAAAGAGAGAAAAGACGTGGATTTTATTGTAAGAGGGGAGATAACCATTCTGGACGTTTGATGTGCTGTAAGATGTGATCGTGGCCATTAATGTAGACATCTACTCCGTGTTCCTGCAAGAAATCCAGTACCAAAATGGGGTTTAGCCTACTTTGCAAGTTGTTAACATTGATCCACAGCATGTGCAGCATGTGAATGGAAGAGAAGTGGAGATCGGGCACATATCAGAAAAGCATCAATCTCATCACTGCGTTTTTACCTCTAATATGGGCAGTAGCTTCTGTACAAGCTCGATAGAGTCTCCATGAACGCCAACGCTACGTATGGTATGATGAGCAACCACAATCTTCCAGGTTGCTGATGAGGACTTAACAGCTTCCGTAAGTTCCTACAAAATGACGTTACGAAGACTGTCAGGCATAAGCACACCCAACAAATATGAAGGATTCTGAAAACTCCATACTTTCACATCCTGATAAATACATCCTGATAAATAGGGACATGAAGCTCATACATCTAATTGAGATTGGAGCTGCTCCGTTCTTGGTAAAAGGCCTCTCCAATCAAATTTTGATATGTTGGTTGGGAGCCAGTATTCATCAATAAAAGGATTTGTATCGAGGAAAAATAGGGCAAGAGTTGCATTGCATGACCCTGCCTCCACACCAAAGCAACAATATAAAAGATTACTCATCGCTGGAATGGCAGCACAGTGAATGCAATACCATGTCTCTTCTCTTGCATGAAAGAACTTTTCTATTGCTCGATAGGTAACCTTTCAAGAGACAGAAGGTCTCAGAGGACTCAGATGTTGAACACGTCCACGTCATGTTCAATAACGGACTCTCTCTCTCTCTCTCTCTCTCTCTCTCTCTCTCTCTCTCTCTCTCTCTCTCTCTCTCTCTCTCTCTCTCTCTCTCTCTCTCTCTCTCTCTCTCTCTCTCTCTCTCACACACACACACACACGCACACGCACACACACAGAGGAAGCTGTAAAAGTCGCATAATAGAATGCTTTAGAATGGAAATACGACCTTGTTGCTTGCTTACACACAGAATTGTTAGCAGATGTATTCGTACGTTTATTTTACCTGCAAGTGTTGCATTACATATAGCGAAGTTGAGCTGGAACGCTCGCCGGCAGAACCATCTTGGATCGCGGCTAACGAGATCATCACTTAACTGGGCGAGTACGTTGCCCATGTAATCGTGATTCCCAAGTACTTCGGCAAAATGAAAATAAACAAATGTTAGTTTACTTAAGTAGAGCCTCAATGAAATGCTCGGGACCTATAAGTGTATGCATGTGACTGCTTCCTAAAATTTGTTATGGAAACATAAAACCTACATCTCTAAGCTCTAACCACACTCCTTTAATGTCATGTCCCTTGCAGGAGAGAAATCAGTCAATTGTTTGTGTAAACTTCTGTAATCACCTTACTCTTTTCCTAATACAATTTGAAGTTCATTCGCAGAAAAGAGGACAAAAATTGTAGATTTCTACCTGCGTACCATGTTGTTTGTAGACTCGGATCAGTGTAAATATCTGTGAATGACGAAGTGAAGGCAGGATCACTGACATTGTCGAGTCCAGTATCGTAAAAGTTGTCTCCTGTTGATACCACAAACTGTATGTCCAACTGCTTCCCTACCTTTCCCATCTGCAAATCAAATAGCAGGTATTTTGTTGGTTAAAGCAAGACACGCCAATACAAAACACTGGCGACGCGATGCGACCAGGTATTTTCCCTACCTGCGATGCGACCAAAGATTGATTGTACGAGCCTTCTCGTCCCCAATCTCCGATGACAAGAAAATTTAGTTTTGCGTCGTTGATTGTCAACGTCGCTTTCGTTTGCGATGATGTGGAGCTGCCATCCGGTGATGATGCACCTGACCATAGAGCTAGAAGACCAAAGCATGCACAAATCACCAGCAAGAAGCCTCCTTTCTTAGTTGATGTTCTCCAACACTTCGAAGTTGAATAGCCGTCCTACATTCAGAGATTTCAGCTGTGAGTACTATCGAACATTGAATTCCAGCAGCTACACTAAAGGCAAGCAGGCACAAGAAGATAATCGTTAAGATTTATAAAACTTTTGGAAAAAGCGCACAACATTGAGATAGGACACTGTCGGGGAAAACTCTGAACGTTGAGAAATGGCTAGATTTTGGAAGAGAAATGAGAAAGGTAGAGTACTCTTTGTACAAGCAGCCAAAAAACGTCCTCCTGTCTAGTTTATACAATCGTTATTGCAATACTGCGATAAGATGAAACTATCACGTGTTCTCCCAAATGCAAGTATAATAGTTGTACATTCGCAACCTAATGAAAATCAAATATCCCCGAAAGAAGTCATGTGTGGCAGTCTTCCTGGTTCACAGAAAAATCTTGCTCCACATTTAACACAGGAAGAATAATGTCAGCACAGAAAACACGACTAGAGTTAACGCATGACTAACCTGTTGAAACTGCGGCAGCAGCGGTGCTCTTTCGGAGACCATGACTGGATACAATGATAAGAAGATAAACGGAGACGCTATGGATCTACACTCGACAAATTTTCTGCAGGCAAGCGCCGTTGATATACCAGGCGAGTTTCGCGTCAAAACCGTGTGCGGACTAGGGCAGCAAAGAAGGACGTGGTTTATCCCTTGCTTCCGAATCCCGATGTTCTATCCTGCAGCATGTATTGCAATCTGCAGCCAGCGCAATTGAAGTCCATCTATCAGAAAAAGATGCCCCGAATTTCATGACTATCTGTTCCCTATTCCCTGCCCATGTGATGAAGCCCCATCTGCAATGTAGCCTTCTTGCGCGACATGGCGATCCGACAGACCGCGAAATACTCTCTGACGCCGATATATTTCTTTGTAGATTGCTCACTTCTTAAGTGAGCACTGACATCTGAGAGGTGAGAACTGACATGAAGAAACCCTACTACATTCCAATTTCCAACAGTTATCTTGTTTGACCATTTTTTTCGGTTTCCTTTTTATGAACTGTTTACAATTGAAATTCCTTATCCGGATTCGAGTTTTACAAGTCATGCAAGTTGCAAGTTGCGAGAGAGTCGAGTGAGGCTGGGTTCACACCAAATCAGCGGAACAAACACCCAAAAGCATATTGTTCCAAGTGGAACAATTCGAAAAATACTTAGTTCCGCCATCCATGTGTTCACACAAGAAGGCAGAACTCTAAGTACATAATTTTGTGCTGCCGCCTTATGTGAGCACACATAATGACGGTACAAACATCATTATCAGCAATGCTTTCTATGAAACCCAATACTGACTAATTACTCCCTCAGCATTGCTTGATCAACAACGCGTAGATGGGCCAGAACCATGAAATGAATTCACCATCACTATCGAATGTTGAAGAAGGAAGCCGAACTGGAGACGAGCAACCTTCCATCAGCGGCATTCGATAGCATGAATCCATTGCACTTCTGTCGTTGCTGCCGGAGCTTCTGAGAAAGTTTGCGCGGAGAAAGGAGCTCCGTGCTGCCAGGATGCATCGGTGAGCAGTGTAGACCATTCGAGGGTCGCACGACTGAGAGACTGTTCCCGCGACTGATTGAGCTTCGGGCCCGTGCGACTGACTACCCCTGCGACCGACTGAGCTCCGCGACTGACAGGGCTTCGGGCGGGAGTTTGGCGATTGGTTGGGTGTCCTTCGTGGAGTTAGCCGTCGATCGCGATTGAGTGTGTGTGTCCATCGCGACTGATTGAGGGGTGTGACTAGCGCTCGGCCCAAGGCTTCAATTTATTCGTCTCAACAGAACTGAAAGAAGGTTTGTGAGTGAGTGGTGCTCCGCTCTCCTCGTGGACTCCTGGTTTCCTGACCGTCACGGAGTTCTCTCTAGTTACTTGTCTGTCGCCGTCTGCAGTGCTCCCTTTTAGAAAGAGAAATCGAAAAGTATTAGTTAAGCTCCTTCCCCTGCTGCTCGTTCTCGTGGTCGTAGCGTCAGAATTTAAAAAAGAGAGAGAAAAGAAAGATAAAAGAAAAGGAAGAAGAAAAAAAGAGAAAAAAAAGAAAAATAAAAAAGGAAAGAAGGAGAGCTAATGAAAAAGGTGGTCGGTGAAAAAGAGTTAGTTTATTGATGTTGAGAGCTATCCTTTATTGTGGGGCTCTCGTGGGTTCAATTAACAAAATAGAAGCGGGGTTTACTCTTTGGTCTGAGTTAATTTAAGATTTTATCTTCAAATCGTCATATCAGCGCTCCTTTGCAAGTTCATCCGACCAAGTAAAATAAAGATTTTAACTCCTAAGAAATTCAAGTTTAAGGTCCCTTTCTTGGCGGGCCTTTTTCATGGATTCGGATTTGGCGACCCCCTCTTTTGTGAGAAGTAACCTGGCCCCTCCTCCGAGGGAGACCGGTAATATGGCCTCTCTGTTGGAGGGGGGATCTTGTGCTGCCCTTGGGGCCCCTAAGAGTGCTGAACCCCCCTTGGTCTCCCTGAGTAGATCCGCAATTCTGTCAACTCAGGAGGAGCTCAAGAAAGTTTACCTCGTCGACCAAATACTTGGCCCTAGGCCCCCACTCGAAACCGTGCGACAGTGGCTTCGCAACGAGTGGTTCCCCTGTGGACTAATTGTTTGTAAGTGTCAGTTCCTCCCGGCAGCCACTTATTGCTTGTCTTTGAAAATGAAGATATGGCGTTTCGAGCCCTAAGTGTCGGAACCTGGCAACTCGGCCCGGCGACCCTGTGTCTATTCAGATGGTCCCCTGATTTTACTCCCGACAAATCAAAACCGCTTCGGTACCCTCTCTGGGTTGAGCTCCCCAACCTGCTGTACTTCTTGTACAACTTCGTGTGGGACATTGTTTCTCCTATCGGCAAGCCGTTGGCCTCACGCGAGGACATTGGTGGTCTCATTTATGAAGGTGCAAGACACTCGTTCAACGCTCGGTGGCACCCTCAAATCTGTGTCGAGGCTGACCTCGGCATGCCGCTTCCTTCAAAGATCAAAGTGGACTTGGGTGAAGGGGATGTATGGGAGCAAGACATCAATTACAAAAACCTTCCCAACGCGTGCTTTCGTTGTGGCCAGCAAGGTCATAGGATTAAAGATTGCCCTCTCAGAAAAAAAGCAAGCAAAATCAAGAAGCCCCCAGAAATGCTCAAGACAACAAAGGGGCATTGACTCACTCGACGAAGGAAGAGGAAGTCAAGGGCCCCCTTAATCCAGAAGCTGATGTAGATGGGTTCATCAAAGTTAGAAGAAGAAGGAAAAGAAGCCCTAGGGCGACTTCAGAGCGAAACGACATGCCAGTTATCCCCTCCAGCAATTTGTATTGCAATCTGGAAAAGGAGATCAATGAGTTTGACTACCCAGGTGGGAACCAATTTGAGGTGGACACCAACGACAAAGCCCTAGAGATCCCTGACAATAAAGAAACCTCCCAGGAGGGTTACACTACAAGCAAAGAAGGCGGCTTTACTACTAGTAACGAAGATAACATGGATAGTGAAAGATCCATCATCGGATCGACTATTCCAGAAACGGTGGCGAAAACGGTGCCCAGTTCTTCCCAGCACAAGGCATCCCGCAAAGGAAAACAACCTATGGAGTTACCCTGGAAAATCCCCCACAAGAACCTATTGCTAATTCGGGATCCGATCCCTGTGAAAAAGAAAGATGAATCCAAGAAAAGAAAGGACAAAGCTCCCTCCCGCAAAGAGGGCTCACTACGACAATGATCATCATCTCGTTAAATGCTAGAGGGCTAACCGACCCCTCAAGAGCGACCATCATTGGTCAATGGCTTCGCGACATTAGCTTAAACCCAGAATTTATATGTATTCAAGAGATTAAAATTGATGGAGAAGACCTCCAGAAATGGCTTAGACATGTCTCCTCGACCCATGTTTGGATTTCAACGCCACACCAGAGGGGGTCCGATGGAACGGTAATCGGTATTAATCAATTTTGGTTTGAAAAGCTTGAGAACTCCATTGAAGATGAATGCCATCGATGGATTGTTGTTTCCTTTGGTGCTCCTTTTTGTTTTACTTTAGTTTCTTTGTATGCCCCTAATGGGGAGTTAGAGAGACTGAACACTTGGGCCTCGTGCTTATTTGTGGTGACTTCAACATGGTGGAGGACCCTATGGACAGATGGATGGGCAAGGGCAAGGTCATCAATAGTCGGGAGAAAGAAACGTGGGACAAAACCAAGCTGCACTTGGAATTGGTCAAACTCAAAGATTCGAATGGTTTTTCTTGGTCAAATCTCCAAGCGGGCGAGGACCTCAGGAAAGCTAGACTTGATAGATGTTACCTTTCTCAGATTTTTACTCATCAGTGGGGCCAGCCTTCCCTCTCGCAACGCACCGACCTCACCATCTCTGATCACTACCCGATCGTTATCACTTTCCAACCTTCCACCAATATCCGCAAGGCTCCTTGGTTCCAGGCCAGTGCGCCCTCCACTACAACATATCGAGGGTATACCGAGGTTGCTACCGAGGCAAATGAACGGGCGTGAAATCGCGCGCGACATCGGTGTTACAGTCGGTGTATGCGTCGGAAAGAAAGCGCCGGTATGGCGCCGGTATAGGCGTCGGTATAGGCGTCGGTATACGCGCCGGTATATGCGTCGAAAATACCGATGGATATACCGACGCTTATACCGACGTCCCAACTGGGTGTACCGGCGCGTATACCGACGACCATACTGGATGTACCGGCGCTTATATCGACGACCAAACCTGCACAAAATTTTTTGGGTAGAGTGTGTTGTCTTTTGCTACAGCATGATGTTGTTTAGCAAAAGACAATACACTCTGCCCAACTGAGTACATGTGTTATGTACTCTAATGGCAACCAAAACATAAACTTATATGAACAAAAATGAACAATGATTCATGTACAGAAAGTCGTATATTCCATAAATGGCACTTACATATAGGAATCGAATACAAAATTATGGTACATCATTGCCACATAGGAGTGTAATACAAAATTGTGGCAATGTGACAAAACACTTCCATATAGGAATCGAATACAAAATTATGGTTCATGATTGTCGTATGGGAGTGTGATACAAAATTGTGGCATTGATCAAAATATTTACACCTACAATCCTGCAACAAAACATATGTATAAAATAAAACCAATTAACATGACATTTATAAACAACAACTAGAAACACGAAACCAAGATATAACTTTACCTAATCAAGAATATTCTCCCATGAGACGATTGCACCGCGCCCCTCTATGTCTTGTAACAGTGCAGTCAATCCATGTGGATATCCATACGATTCTTCTGCTCGCGTTGGAGGACGACCCACTGCCAACTCCTATAGTAAATATGCAAAATGTCAGATGAATATACATAATATACTTAACACAAACAACTTCAATAATTAACATCATACTTACAAATTGGTAGCGCATACTGTCGTATCCGCCGCTACCTAAATGCGACGTTCCAACCGTATCTAACCGAGTGGCCGCCGCATCTCTTTGTTGTCGATACCGATCAGGAGTATGTTGATGCTCATCCTGAATCGATTCCCATTCTTCGGCGTCTAGCCATACAGGCTTCGGTAAGCCTGCTTTGAAAGCATCGCGAGCTTCCGATCGTCGATGCGACATCACCTCGCATGTTGTATGTTGTATCCAATCGGAACTCACAACTGGATTGCCAAGTGCTGGCCGGTACTCTTCATATATGCATTGTGTGATATGATTTTTAGAGTCTCTATCCTATTCGGTCCATTTTAACATTACTGAATGACCGAATTCGATCGAGCAGAGTTGTCGTATACGTTGCCGCATTGACTTCCCCGCCGTATCCATAACGGGAGCTCCATTACAGATATGATATATCTTTGATTCATCGTGATCGTGTGCACCCCATGGTGTACGTGGAGATCCCATCTGATGCAATATGAAGATCTCATCTCATCCAATGTATATATATGCATGCTTAAGCTTGTATACATATACATTCATGTATACATATGCTTGTATACATATGCATTCACGTATACATATGCTTGTATACATATGCATTCACATATACATATGCTTGTATACATATGCATTCACGTATACATATGCTTGTATATGTATACGTGCATACATATACATATACATATGCTTCCTTGTATATGCTTCTATGCATATGCTTGCTTGTATACATACATGTACATATGCTTGCTTACATATGTATGCATGTATGCATGTATGCATATGCATGTATGCATATGCATGTATGCATATGCATGTATGCATGTATGCATATGCATGTATGCATGTATGCATATGTACATACATATGCATACATGCATGCATGAATGCACATGCATACATATGCATACATACATATGCATACATGCATTCATGTATGCATTCATGTATGCATTCATGTATGTATGCATTCATGCATGTATGCATGTATGCATTCATGCATGTATGCATGCATGCATGCATGTATGCATATGCATTCATGTATGCATATGCATTCATGTATGCATATGCATTCATGTATGAATATGCATTCATGCATGCACATGCATGTATGCATATGCATGCATGCATGTATGCATATGCATGCATGCATGTATGCATATGCATGCATGCATGTATGCATATGTATGCATGCATGCATGCATGTATGCATATGCATGCATCCACATGCATGTATGCATATGCATGTATGCATATGTATATATGCATGCATGCATGTATGCATGTATGCATGCATGCATGTATGCATGTATGCATGTATGCATGCATGCATGTATGCATGTATGCATGCATGTATGCATATGCATTCATGTATGCATATGCATTCATGCATGTATGCATATGCATGCATGCACATGCATGTATGCATATGCATGCATGCACATGCATGTATGCATATGCATGCATGCACATGCATGTATGCATATGCATGCATGCACATGCATGTATGCATATGCATACATGCATGTATGCATATGCATGCATGCACATGCATGTATGCATATGCATACATGCATGTATGCATGTGCATTCATGCATGTATGCATGTGTGTGCATGCATGTATGCATATGCATGCATTCACATGCATGTATGCATATGCATGCATGCACATGCATGTATGCATATGCATGCACATGCATGTATGCATATGCATGCATGCATGTATGCATATGCATGCATGCATGCACATGCATGTATGCATATGCATGCATGCATGTATGCATATGCATGCATGCATGTATGCATATGCATGTGCATGCATGCATGTATGCATGTGCATTCATGCATGTATGCATATGCATGTATGCATATGCATGCATGCATGTATGCATATGCATGCATGCACATGCATGTATGCATATGCATGCATGCATGTATGCATATGCATGCATGCATGTATGCATATGCATTCATGCATGAATGCATATGCATGCATGTGCATGAATGCATGAATGCATATGCATGCATGTGCATTCATGCATGTATGCATGTGCATTCATGCATGTATGCATGTGTGTGCATGCATGTATGCATGTGTGTGCATGCATGTATGCATGCATGCATGCATGCATATGCATGCATGCATGTATGCATGTGTGCATTCATGCATGTATGCATGTGCATTCATGCATGTATGCATGTGCATTCATGCATGTATGCATATATGTATGCATGTATGCATATATGTATGCATGTATGCATATATGTGTGCATGTATGCATATATGTATGCATGTATGCATATATGTGTGCATGTATGCATGCATGCATGCATGCATGGATGTATGCATATGCATTCATGCATGCATGTATGCATATGCATTCATGCATGTATGCATGTGCATTCATGCATGTATGCATGTGCATGTATGCATATGCATGCATGCATGTATGCATATGCATTCATGCATGTATGCATGTGCATTTTTGCATGAATGCATATGCATGCATGTGCATTCATGCATGTATGCATGTATGCATGCATGCATGCATGTATGCATATGCATTCATGCATGTATGCATGTGCATTCATGCATGTATGCATGTGTGTGCATGCATGCATATGCATGCATATGCATGCATGTATGCACATGAATGCATATGCATGCATGCATGTATGCATATGCATGCATGCATGTATGCATATGCATATCCCTCTCTCTCTCTCTCGCTCTCTCTCTCTCGCTCTCTCTCTCTCTCAAACAAAAATAAAGAGAAGATATTAGAAAACAAAAATAGAAAGAAAGATAAAAATATACAAAAATATAAAGTGCATTCATGCATGTATGTATGTATGCATGCATGCATATGCATGCATGCATGTATGCACATGAATGCATATGCATGCATGCATGTATGCATGTGCATTCATGCATGTATGCATATGCATGCATGTATGCATATGCATATCCCTCTCTCTCTCTCTCAAACAAAAATAAAGAGAAGATATTAAAAAACAAAAATATAAAGAAAGATAAAAATATACAAAAATATAAAGTGATATATGTTTTACTTACATTGATGTATGTGCAGGTATTTCACTTGAAGTGCTTCTTCGTCGAATTTCCAAAGCTTTGATGCGAAATTCTCCTGCAAAATCAAACAAAGAACATATTAGCAAAACCAAAACTTCATATCTACAAAAATAGAGGTATGTATAAAGAGAGAGAGAGAGAGGGAGAGAGAAAGAGGAAGAGAGAGGAGGAAAGAGTGAGAGAGAGAGAGGGAGAGAGAGAGAGAGATAGTGAGAGAGAGGGAGGGAGAGAGAGAGAGGGAGAGAGAGAGAGAGAGGGAAGGGAGGGAGAGAGAGAGAGAGATAGAGGGAAGGGAGGGAGAGAGGGAGAGAGAGAGAGAGAGGTAACAAACAGAGTTCTGCTCTGCTGTTGGCGCACGCGAGCTCGAAGGGAGTTCTATATTCGAAAATGACGAATTTCGGGTTCGGGCCCAGTTAAAAAGGGAGCGTCGGTATATGCGTCGGTATCAGCGTCGGTAGTTTCAGCAAAATACCGGCGCATGTACCGACGCTTATACCGACGCTTATACCGACGCTGTGAATCCGAACCGACGCGGCTATGATTCCGAGGCAATGCAGCTTTCCCAAATTTCTCGAGGGGTATACCGACGCCGATAGCTGCACGTCGGTACACTGACTGTCGGTATTCAGTTGATATGTTGTAGTGCTCCTTCTCTCTCCCCTCCATCCATCAAGAAATTGCTGATGTGTGGAAGGAGGTGTTTGCGTCCGGCTTGTCCCCAGCCAAGTGTTGGAGAAGAGCGATCGATAAGTCACGACAGATCATGATTAGATCCAGGAAGATGCTCGAGACTGTGCAGCGGGCTCGTAGAGAAGCTCTATATCATAGACTCTGGAGACTCGAGGAGGAAGTGAACAAAGGAAAATCTCAAGCCCAGAAAGGTCTTCGAAAAATCAGAGCGCTGTTGAGATACGAGGAAGAAATTCAAAGGAAAATTTTGCAAATTTTCTTCAAGGAGTGGTGGGCTGGCAAAGCCGACAAACCCACCAAAGAGATGTGTCGTATCCTTAAAATGAAACATAATAGAGAATCGATCCCCTTATTGCTAGAGGTAAATGGCAATGTATGCAATACGAAAGAAGATAATTTTGAGATCATTGAAGGGCACTTCACGAGACTCTTGGGGACCTCGAACCCCCTCTCCCACCATAGAAGGGACTATATGGCAGCCATATCTAGGGTTTTCCCCCACAGGATACCACTCAACCTTCGCTCACAGCTACATGCCCCTATCTCTGAAGCAGAAATCACTGAGGTCATTGATGCCCTCCCTTCTGGTAAAAGCCCGGGACCCGATGGGCTCACTAATGAGTTCTTTAAATCCTTCAAGTCGGTGGTTGCCACCCCTCTTCGTCTGGTTTGGCAAGAGGCGCTCAAGTTTGGTGTGCTTCCATCTTGTCTCAACAATGGCATTATCAAGTTAATACACAAAAAACGGGAAAAGAATAGAATAGAGAACTGGCGTCCTATTACGATGCTCCAAACAAGATACAAGATCATTGCCAAAGTCATTGCCAACAGAATCTCTTGCCACTTGAGAGCGTGGGTAAGCGAGGACCAAAAAGGTTTCATCAAAGGCACGTCAATTTTGGAAACCATTATAGATATCTGGGAAGGTCTTGAATTTGCACATGAGTTTAAACAAGATGTGGTCTTCCTCAAGATCGACTTTGATAAAGCCTACGACAGGCTGGAATGGGACTATATTCTGCAATCGCTCCAAGATCTTTGATGTAGTCAGAAATTCACCAAGATGATCGTGACCCCCCTCGGAAACGCATCGACCCAAATTAACATTAATGGCAAACTTTCGAAGGTGATCAAACTTAGAAGATCTATCAGACAAGGGTGCCCATTGGCTCCCCTTCTTTTTGCCATTGCCACGGAAGGGCTTAGCAGGCTGGTGGAGTATGAGGTGGAAGCTGGCAATATCAAAGGCCTCCGTTTGCCTCATGACCACAGTCAGATCACCATGAGACTTTTTGCCGATGATATGAACGCGTTTATTCACAATGATAGTACCAGCCTCGAGACATTCTGGAGGTGTCTGGCTACTTTTTGTGAAGCCTTTGGATCCACAATCAACCACTGTAAGACCGCCTTTAGAGATTTTGTTGGGTCACAGCCCGACCTTCTCATTGATCATGGCTGTCAAATCATCCAGCAGGGCCAAATTTTTCGGCTTCTTGGGATTCCCCTGGGGTTGGGCGTCTCTTTGGAACAATGATGGAACTGGGTGCTGGCCACTGTAAGACCGCCTTTAGAGCTATTGTTGGGTCACAGCTCGACCTTCTCATTGATCATGGCTATCAAATCATCCAGCAGGGCCAAATTTTTCGGCTTCTTGGGATTCCCCTGGGGTTGGGCGTCTCTTTGGAACAACGATGGAACTGGGTGCTGGGTGACCACAATAGGAGGGGGGTGCCTAAAATCAAATGGTCCATCTGCACTAGCCATAGAGATAGTGGGGGTCTTGGTATCCTGGACATTGGGTGCATGGCTAACAAACTGGCGGCCAAATGGATGATTAAGGCTTGGTGCAACAGGGAGGCCTCATGGGCCAAGTTGATCTTCAGAAACAAGAATGAGTTGGCTTTCATGGGTTTCCCAAATTGGAAGAACCTTGACATCTTGAACTTGCTGTTTTCCCCGATCCCCGTCTTCCCGAAAGGCTCAAATCTCGTGCGCTCCCTATGGAAGAGTTGGAATAAAGTCAAAAGCTACACAAGAATAAGTGAAGACTGGAAGTGGGCAGCCGGTATCAGACAAAACGACTCTATCTGGTTTCCGATCCATGGCATCCGGAGTGTGGAATCTTGGAACATTCAAAATGCCAAGAAGTTATGGAACTAAGAAAATGGAAACATCTCTGGAAACAAGACACAAACCGCTGGATCAACTTCGAGGATATTGACCCGTGCGTCAACATTTCGTATGAAGAATGGAACACTTTGCAAAGCAGATGTCTCGTCTTGGACCGACACAAAGTTCGCCTTCTCATGGGACACGACACGTCAAGCTCGCTTGGTCTCAAATGGCACAATGGGAATTTCCTATCCAAAATCCCGAGCATCAAAGAAACGATTGACTATCAGGTTAACCTCAACAAGAAGTGGTGCTTGTCATGGACGCGGCTTCAGTGGGACATGAAGTTCATGGCTATCCGGCACCCCCTCATAGAAATAAAAAAGTCTGTCCTCTTATGGCAAATTCTTCATCATGGAATCTGGACCAACCTTAAGGCTAGCAAATTTTGTGGGATTCCTCCCTGGTGCAAACGTCGCCACCGGTCTATCGAAGATTTTTCACACATTTTCTTTACCTGCCCCAACTCCAGCAGACTCTGGCAGGCGGTTGGTAAGAAAATTAGACTTTGGAAACATCTCAGTTGGCAGCAGGCCCTGCTGGGAGAAGCGATCAGCTGCTCCGCGACTCTTTGGAACGCCATCAGAGGGGAGGTCCTATGGAAAATCTGGCGGGAAAGATGTGCAAATCAACTTCGGTGACTCCCCCAAAGAGTGGTCAATTGAGAAATCGTTGTTCCTCCTTCGCAAAAGGATTGTTAACTGTAAAAATCCCCCCCGCCCCTTCAGGCATCACCAAGTCCTCCTATTGATCAATAACAAGTTTAAACCCAAGTGGGCCCCACATGAGGGTGATGAGAGGGTGATTAACCTTCTTTGTAATGCCATCTAAGCTTTGTAAAAGATTCCCCTGCTTTGTGGGATTTGGGGGGTCGCGTGGGCACTAGTCCCTTTCTCTTGTACTTTTCTTTATTTAATTCAAGTCCGGGAGAGTAGGCTAATGCTGAACTTCCTTTATATTAAAAAAAAAAACAATGTTTCTATGTCAGATAATAAATGAAAATTTGTTTTTGATTGAAAAATCAATATTTGATATTGATTCTTGAAGAAGTGCCGTTGAAAAGCGGGGGAGAGGGGTCGGTACAACTTTTATGATTTTGTGCCGTGAGATGGCGCTAACAAATTTCTTGTTCCACCGCTCTATTTGAACACATCAATGCACATGTCTTTTTCTTATTGGATTAGAGAAGCGTAGAAATCGTGTTGCCGCCCTCTGTGAACCGAGCCTGAGGTGCCTTGCAGTCTGCTAAGCTAGAGTGTTTGATGAACTCCTTTTTTTCAAAAACAACCAAAATTTCAAAAAAGGAGAGATTTACAAATCCTCCCTTGGCCCAATGACACGGATGGAAGAGCCCCAGAAAATATAATCTGTCAACAGCCAGTCCCTCTTATCTTTAAGAATCTGATAAGAGATAGAGAATTAATCTCCAAAATAGTAGGTACTATCAATATTGATATTTGACGGTCGTATTTCCCATTTTGGCCATTTTGGACCATAAAATAAGGTTGTATTTTTTTTTTTGGAGAGTACAATGAATTGGAAAGACACACACACCCAACCTCGTAAGATAGAGGCACCCATCTTGGGGAACTTCATGGACACCCATCTTTGAGAACTCATGGATATATTCAGCCAGAATTTGAACTCAGGACTTCCTCCTTGAGACTCAAAGCATCAACCACTAGGCTACGCGGGCTTGGACATTGTAAATTTTTTTTTAACCTTCAAAAAATATATTAAAAATGTCAAATATAAATAAAATGTGTAAATAACCTTTCAAAATTGAAGAGCATAAAAGACCGTCAAAATACAACATTGAGTACTATCATCAAAAACCAAATTATCGCTGATTCCCTATATAAAGTCCGTGAGTTAATAAAATCAGTCCTCCTCCATTTATTCATTTTAATAGACAGAGAGTTGTTGGTTGTAGAGTCAAACCAGCCAATCCACATTGAATTCTGAAGCATAAAGAAAAACTTGTTAGACAAATGACAACAACAGAATAATTAAATTAATAGAAAAAATGTACATACAATGCAATGTAGAATGCAGGGGGCAAGAGCCCAAAAAATGTACATACAATGCAATGTAGAATGCAGGGGGCAAGAGCCCTAAGCTGATCCTTTATGTGAAATCTTTTTAATTTTTCAAAATGAAGTTCATTTTTTTTTTCAAAAGAAATTTGAACCGAGGCCTAAGCTCTCGTGCTTAAATTAATGAACTCAATAATAGAGAGAATAAAGTTCAGCCGAGGCATAGAACTCAATAAGAGAAGGGGTATTAAATTTTGCAAACATATTAGAGAGCAGCAAGGGATGGGGAAGGGACAACTACCATTAAGCTATGCAATCAAGCATCATGGCAACCCTTTCTGCGGAGAAAAGGGAAATTTTCTCACAAGCGAAGGGAGAGAATAGACTCTCTTTACTTGTAGGTTCAGACTCATTTTGCCACTCCACCTATTGGGTGTGGTCATCCTGCTCGGGCTTGTGGCCCATTCTGAGTCCTTCCCTGGTGCTATGCCCATTGAGGCTTTGGGCATGCCCTTGTCGCTCTTTTGGTTTGTCGAACTCTCTTTACTTTTGTGTCGCAACAATGGCTTTGGATGAAGCCTTACGGAATGGAGTGAACACTGCTATGCCTACTAATGAAGCTACCATGCTCCCAGGCTCTGAAAGGGTTAACCTGATCATGTTGCAAAGTGACAAGCCTCCCCCTGTGAGCAACCAGGTCGTAAACAATTATTCGAGCACATGTTCCCCAAAGAAATCATGCACTGAAACCACTAGACACAATGGTAGTAGCTTTCTCTTCTCTAGCAATCCTCAGTTTGGTAAAGGTAACCCTTTTCTCTGGTCACTTGGACTACTCTAAAAAATCAAACTCGCATGAAAAAATTTATCATCAACTAAGCGTACACGAATTTACTTGTCATGATGAGGATGATGAATTAGTTATCGATAGAAATGCGTTGGACACATGGCAAGCCCAACTCATTGAGAGAGTCAGTATTGGACTTTGCCACGGTCCTTGACCAGGGAAACAATACAAGAATATGTGGTTGATACAAGAATTCCCGCAACCCGGGATCGATAGGTATGGATAACTCGATCAGAGATGACACAGGTGATCCCATAACCCAGGACCATAGGTATGAAACAAGATATCTTGATTACAAGAATTCCCTTCAGGGATATGAACTAGATACAAGACATAACTAGACAAGATCTCATCCTACGAGATTACAAGAGACAAGATGTCTTGATACAAGACTATACAAGATGGGAACAAGGAACAAGACAAGAAGTGGAACTGGAACTTGGAGAGTACTTACTTGGCCGTCAGGACTCCTTGAGCTCCCAAGACTGGTATTGGCAAGACTGAGAATGAATGTAGCCAACCCCTCCTTATATAGGTTTTCCAAGGGCGGTTCAAGCGTGATTACAAATTGATGATGTCATCGATTCGAAGCATGGTCTCTGGATGTCAGAATCAAGCAAGGAGACAATCGATCTTAGGGTTTTGGCATGTTGTGGATGCAATAGAAGCATTGGTTTCCCCAAATTGCGAACCAATCATGAGATACATGAGTCACATGGAATATGAGGTTCAGAAGATCTCATTTGTCCATGACATCACCTCCCCCTCAAGCGATGACTTCCATGAGGAGCGATCATGATCTCTGGTCTCGGCTTCATTGGATTTTTCTTATGAAATTCCCGAACCTTGATTGGTGCTCTGTAAAGGTTCTCTGTAGGTTCCCAATTACGATCACTGATGTCATACCCTTTCCAATGAACAAGGTACTCCAATTTTCCTCGGGATATTCTCGAATCTAGGACATGCTCGACTTCGAATTCTTCGTGATCAACAATCTCAATAGGTGGTGAAGGACCTGGTCTCTCAATGTCAGGGGAGTAGTAGATTGTGCTCTCTGACTATAGTAGACAAGATTTAGAAAATATGCTTCTGATTACAAGAATACACACGTAGGGAAAATAGTATAAGAATATGTGCTGATACAAGAAGTCCCACAACCGAGGACTGATAGATATAGATGACTCAACTAGAGATGATATAGGAGATCCCACAACCGAGGATCAAAAGTATGGAGCAAGATATCTGGATTACAAGTACTCCCTTCTAGGAGATGAACTAGATACAAGAAAGAACTTGACAAGATCTCATACTACGAGATTACAAGAGGACAAGGCTAGATGTTGAGGATACAAGACTAGACAAGACTAGAAGAAGCGACAAAACTAGAACTGGAACTAGAACTTGAAAGTACTTACTTGGTGATCAGGACTCCTTGAGCTCCCAAGACTGGCATTGGCAAGACTGAGTATAAGAGTGGTGAAGCCCTCCTTTTATAGGTGTTCAAAGGTGGTGCTCTACGGCAGTTAAGAATTGATGATGTCATCAATCCAAAATGGGACCTTCTGATTTATGATGAGTTATGTCCCAATGAAACCCTCCAGTTTTGGAGTATATCTGCACACTTCCCGAGAAGATGAAGTGCCGGCTAATTATCAGGAGATTTCTCACAGAGCTCAATGCATATCATACCGCCCAACCACGCACGTATATCCTCTTGACTCTCTCTCTTTCCATAAATAAAAGTGACCCATGGCTCTACACATGGGTGCCACATGGCACTCATGTGTGAGCCCATTTCAATGACTTAAAAGGTGGTTCACACCTTTCTCCAGGGTTACTCAATATAACATTTCCTTCCCCTTAACTCTATTTTTGTCCTCAAAAATGGTGCTGGAAGGTCTAAAGAAAGAGATAATCAAGGAAATAGTGCTCCCACGAAATCCCCATGTATAAAAATACATGGTCATGTCTCCGTGTTGTTTCCCCATATCCTTCCCCTTAAGAAGACTCTTGGGAAGGTAATCTAAAGTTGGGAAACCATTTTTGAAGGGTGCTAACCCGCTCCCATATGGCACTATCTTCTGAACGATCTTTCCACTTTACTAGACACTCTTTATATAAGTGACTTGTCGTCTGTTTCTCTCGAGTGCGTAGTATGCTCTCAGGCTAATGTGGAATAGATTGAACAGAAATAGGCTCTACTACCTCACTATCGGGAATGAGGTTGTCAGATTCACCTAGCCTTTTCTTAAGCCGGCTAACATGAAAAACTGGATGGATTTGACTATTCTCTGGAAGTTGGAGCTGGTAAGTCATCTTTCCTATTCTCTTAAGTATTTGGAAAGGTCCACAATACCTAGGAGATAGATTTGGACAAGGTCCCATCTTCATGGTTTCAGACCTAGATGGAACTCTAAGATAAACCTGCTCTCCTACCTCAAAGTTGATATCTCTCCTTTGAGGGTCAACATAGGCTCTAGCCCTATCCTGAGCTCTCCTAATGCTGTCCTTAGCAAGCCTAAGCATATCATTCATCTCTTCCCAGAAGTCCTTTGCAACTTGAACTTTCTCATTCTGCAAGCCTACTGCATAAGGGGCTCTTGGCTGAAACCCATACATAAGTGTAAATGGACTATGCCCAATGGAAGAGTGCTTGTCACTATTATATGCAAACTCTACTATCGATAAGTACTCTTCCCAATTAGTTTGCCTTTCATTCACATATGCTCGAAGCATATCTTCTAGGATTTGGTTAACTCTCTCTGTTTGTCCATCCGATTGTGGATGCTCGGCCATACTCATGCTAAGTTTCGTATCCAACAAGTTGAAGACTGCTCTCCAAAAGTGGCTAGTAAACTTCCTATACCGATCGAAAAATATGTCTAAAGATAGACCATATAACTAGTATAGGTTCTCTACAAAGAGTCTAGCCAACTATGGTGTCTTCACTGTAGTACGTGTTAGAATAAACCTAGCCATTTTGGTTAACCTATCAACAATTTCCCAGACCGAGTCGTGCCCTCTCTGTGTCCTAGGTAATCTGACTATAAAGTCCATGGAGATACTCTCCCACTTCCCATTAGGAATATCCAATGGGTGGAGTAGTCCTCCAATCCTCAATCTCTCAGCTTTGTTGACCTGGCATTTGGTGCACTTAAGCACATACTCTAGGACGTCCTTATGAAGTCCATGCCAATAAAACCGCCTCTTAACAAGATCATAAGTCTTGTTAACTCCTAGGTGTCCCGCACTAGGTGTCTCATGACACTCATACATAATATGTTGTCTCATCTCAATATCTCTAGGGACACACACCTTACCTTTAAATAGTTTGGTCTCATTTAGACCCTTATATCATTAAACTTCCTTGTATTTTATTGAGAATCAAGGATATCTTTAATCATCAATTCAAGACATGCCATTCGCCCTCCAAAGCTTGGGAGTTTTCAGTCAAAGAGGTTCACAACCTCATATCTTACCATAAAAAGCTGGCCATGTAGATTAGAGCCAATAGAAGACTTCAGATCATAAATGAGCTTGATAAGTATAAGGGAAACCCTTCATGTGAAGCCTTCTTGGATCTCGAATATCAGTCAAGGATGGAGAAGTATCTTGAGGTCAGCTTACCTCTTTCTACCTCAAGGGACAATTGGGTTCGAAAAGTGGATAGGCTTAAAAAGAGTATGTACTCTTTGCTGAAAAGAAAGAATAATAGAGACTTCATCCCCTTTTTGAGAAAGAGGAATGGTGGGATTGCTCTCAACATGGAGGAGAATTTACAAGAGGCTAAAAGCTTCTTTATGGATGTTTTCTCTAGTACTCCCAAGGGGGGGTGGATATCCGAGATGCCAAAGTCACTATTGCTCTTAAAATGAAGAAATTGGTTCCTAAAAGCCTGGCTTCTATCTTGGACCTGCCCCTCTCTACCGACGAGATTAAAGAAACCATCTGTAAATTGAAACCTTGTAAATCTCTTAGTATTGATGGTATTCCTAATGGATTATTCTTGCTTTTAAAGGATTTCCTAACCCCTTTCATACTCTTGATTTGGGAAGAGATTTCTGGTAAAGGTTTTATCCATATCCACATTAACATTGGGGTTATCAGACTCATTCACAAGAAAGGTGAAAAAAACGACTTCAACAGCTAGAGACCCATTACCTGCTTGACCTCCATTCATAAAACCTTTGCTTTCTACCTTGCTAGAAGACTTAGTCCCCTGATGAACCGAATTATCCTGCCTAAACAAAAGGGTTTCATCAAGGGTAGATCCATCCTTGATGCCATCATGTCCATTTGGGAACAAATAAAGTGTTCTAAAGACCTTAGATACGAATTTTTCTTCCTTAAGGTTGGCTTTGACAAAGCCTATGACCGTATACAGTGGGATTTTATCCTCCAATCCCTCTACGATGCTGGTTTTGGTAGGAGATTCATAAGATATATCAACACCCTTTTTGGTAATGCTTGTTCTAGAGTTGCTATGAATGGTGCTCTTTCTTACTCTTTCAAGATCTATAGATCCATTAAGCAAGGTTGACCCCTTGCTCCCCTCCTCTTTGCAATTGCTACTGATGCCCTAGGATGGTTAGTGAAAGACTCCATGGAAAAAGAAACAATCAAGGGAATTGCTATACCCAGCTCCTCCTCTCCGCTTGCTCTACAAATGTTTGCAGATGATAGTAATCTCCATCATAATGATGATGACTTTGTAAGATTAAGAGAACCACAAGATATATAACAATAGAAGTGTTTATTCATTAGGGAAACTACATGAGTGCTAGGAGGAAGATCCACACTAGAATAAAGCTTCAAGTATCTATATATAGATGGTAGTTAGTGTGTGTATTCTCTCAAAACCAGCTCAGTGCTTGTGTCATTCAATAATGAAAACCAACTTCTTGAACTAATCTTATCCTAAAGCTAGGAATCGGGGAGAGAGAGAGAGAGAGAGAGAGAGAGATAGAGAGAGAGAAAGTGGGTGCCTACATTTTATTCCTTAATCTCTGCTTGTAACTCATCAAGTCCATCCACGAAAATTTCTTCTTCAATCTTGGCTAGAATCCCTTAGCAAATAGGTGCACATATCTCTTTACACTACATTACTTAGGAGTTTAACCGAAGTTACTAAAGTTCACTCTGAATGAATAAGAGAGAGTTCCTATGGAAAATAAGAAACTAAGAGTTAACATGGAAGTCTTTAAGGTGAAACAAAAACGAATAAGCTCATTTGGAAGCAAGCTAAACCTTGTGTAGTCTCCAACAATCCCTCCCAAGGTTAGCTTGCTAGCTCCAGGCAATCCACTAAATTTAGTCCTCCTCTTTGAGAGAATGAAAGGCTTCCTTGGTAGTTTGTAGCAGACGATGTTAGTTTTTGGTTTGCTTGGCTTCTTTGATCATTAGCTCCATGAGACTTGAAAGTGGATAGGCTACTATTCATCCAGAGTCTCAATACCTCTAAAGAACCTTTATCTTCTTTGAGCGGCTCCAAGCTTGTAGGTGAGTATAGCTTCTTTGAGCGGCTCCGAGCTTGGTTTATCAAATATAAGGAAACATAAAATTACCTACTCTTAATAACCTCTTAATCCAATGGAAAATCTTTTTTCTATCTACGATTCTCATTAATACTTCAAAGCTCTTTGTTCTTCTTCTTGGTTCTCTTTTATTTTTATGATTTTCTCTCTCATTATTTCTGCAAGCGATTCCTTATTTCTTACATCTTCTTTTTCTTCATCTTCTTCTTTTTTGCTTGCCTTTGTTTCCATGATTTTGGTTATCCCTTTGACTTTGCAAATCCTCTGAATGTCAATGGCTATGAAGTAGTTGTTGAATTAACTTCCGTGGTTGCTCCTTCTTCACACCTCTCCTTGAAATCTTGGTTCTCATCCTTTAGAAATGTTATGGCTACTTTGGTTGTTTTTTGGTCTCTTCTTCTAGCTTGTATCCTTCATCATTGTCTCCCCCTTGATGTCGAGCATCTCCAAAGGGCTGATCTCTATTTTGAAAGTCATCACATGACCCTCCAACAATTTTTGTACATGCATCTTCCTTGAGATGCATAAGGAACACCTTAAGAGTTCCTTCCACTTCCTCTTCTTCATACTTTCACTTCCAAACATTTTTCATGCTTACTAAAAGATTCACCAAATAGTTACCTTAATGATCTCTACTGAATAACTTCCTTGAAGCATCTTGATTCTTCCAAATCCTCTTGGAAAGCTTCTTTCAACTCTAGACTTTTTGAAGGATCTTCTCCTTTACTCTAGCTCTTCTCTGAGCTAGATTGTTCTTTGATCTTGCGCTCCTTGAGAAAATCTTTCCTTGAATGGGTTTCACTTTCCTCTAGCTCTCTTTGAATGAGCTTCTTGTTTGCCCTCATTGAGTAGATGTCCTCTTTTCTCTAGCTCTTATTGAGTGAGATTTTTTTCGTTTCTTTTGCTCTAGCTTTCCTTGAGAGAGCTTTTCCTTTTCTCTATTTGTTTGCGAGTGAGCTTCCCTTTCCTTAAGTAAGTTTGTTCCTTTCTCTATCTTTCTTTCAGGGATCTTCTCCTTTGTAGTAGCTTCCTTTGAGTCTGGTTCTTCTTTAGCCATGATTTTCCTCTGCTTTGATTCTTCTTGACTGAGCTTTGTTCTTCAATATCCTAGCTTCCTCTTCATAAACTAGGGTAGACTTCCTTGTATGGGTATTCCTTTTTCTTTTTGCAATCTTCCTCACTTCTTCTTTCAGTGTTGAATCAAAGATTTCTCTTCCTTGTCCTTATAGACAAGGACTCCATCTCCTTATCTTCAGCTCTATTATTTCTTACAAGTTCTTCACGTCTTCAACTTCCTTTTGTAGCTTTGCATTACCTTGAACCTCTTCTACTTTGCTTTAATTTTGAGCTTAAATAGAATTCAAATACATGGATTGATGAATAGTGTTGAAAATCTGAAAAGAATAATAATGATAATAGCCACAAAGAAATTTTCAAATGATTGTGGTAGATAGCACCTCTTAACTTCTCATATTTCCCTTGTACTTCTTTATCTTTGTTTTTCTTCTTTCTTTTCAAGATGATTAGCTTCTAATAATAGTCCTTCACTTCTTTTCCTTAACTTGCTTCCTTCTTCAAGAAGATTAACTCTTGGTAGCAGCCCTTCACTTCTTGTCTTTGCCCTTCACTTGTCTTCTTTGTCTTGTGTACTTCTTCAAGAAGACTAGCTCTTCGGAGTAGTCCTTCACTTCTTGTATTTGCCCTTCACTTCTTTTCCTATTTTCTGGCATCCTTATTTAAGAATATTAGCTCTTGATATCAGCCTTTCAATTCTTATCTTTTCCAAGAGGATGTGGGATTCTAAACAACTCGAACAACAATTATTAGTAACACTTTCAAATAAGGAGAAATACTATTGATGCTCCGAAAACTTAACATTTCTCTTGATGGAAGTGAATCTGATACCACTGTAGCTAGACAAGAGAAATGCTACCTTGCTTGCACAAGATATAAGTGAGCTCACAACTGACAAGTAATCATACATTCAAGAGAAATTTTGCATTTAAATAGCAAAACTATACCTTTCACCTAGTACTGCCAAAGGTCTGAAAGTGGCATAAGAGTTATGGACAGGGAAGCCACCATATTATGATCATCTTTGAGTTTTTGGGTGTGAAGCATATGTTGATATACCCAAGAATCTTATACAAAAGTTGGACCATAAGTCAAAGATGCATTTTTCTTGGATATGGTCGAGAAGAACAATTTGGATATCGCTTATGGGATCCTGAAACACGATCAGTGATCAGAAGTAGTGATGTCATTTTCAATGAGTCTAAGATGCATAAACAATCCATTAAGGAGGTTGAAGTGAGAAGAGTGGTGTTTGAGGATACTAGCCCTCCGGTTAGCATGCATAAAAATGCTGCACATAGGGATGTTCAAGACAATGTCCATTCAGATCAGTCTGCACATATTCCTATTCAGCAACCATTGAGACATTCTACATGTGTCTCACATCCACCTGATAGATATGTTCTAGGTTTAGATTTTGTTATGCTAACAGATGCCTGTGAGCCTTCTTGCTACAAAAAGGCTATGCAGACAGAGGATCATGTCAAGTGGGAGCATGCCATGAAGAGTGCATTGGATTCTATTCACAAGAGTGGTACTTGGAATTTAGTACCTTTTCCAAAGGGTAGGAAAGCTTTACCATGTAAATGGGTATATAAGCTGAAATTCACATTAGATAGTGCTTCTCCAAAGTATAAAGCATGACTTTTTGCAAAAGGGTTTTAAGCAACAGCATGGTGTTAATTTCGATCCAGTGGTCAAGATGACTACCCTCTGCATGTTGCTTGGATTCGTTGTGATGGAGGACTTAGAGCTAGTCCAAATGGATGTGAAAACTACTTTCTTGCATGGAGGTCTTATAGATGAGATCTATATGGAACAACCAGAGGGTTATGTAGTTCCTGGCAAGGAAAGTCTAGTTTGTAAGCTTAAGAAGAGCTTGTATGGACTTAAACAGTCCCCTAGAAAATGGTACCAAATTGATGCTTTTATGAAGTCTCAAGGCTATTCTCAAAGTAATGAGGATCATTACCTCTACACAAAGAGATGCTCAGATGGTAGTTTGATATGCTTGATACTTTATGTCGATGATATGTTGATTGCTAGGAAGTCCTCTTTTGATTTGTCAATTCTCAAAAAGAAGTTGATTCAGACATTTGATATGAAGGATTTGGGGGATGCCAAACATATTCTTGGCATGCACATTACTCATGGGAGGAGTAAAAGATGCATATGCTTGTCTCAAAGTGAGTACATATCCAAAGTACTTCACAGGTTCAATATGCAGGGTGGAAAGCATTGAGTACACCTACCCACATATGTGAAATTAAGCAAGGATGATTGCCCCAAATCAGATAAGGAAAAGGAATTCATGACCAAAATTCTGTATCAGTCTGTAAGAGAGAGGAAGTCTTATGTGTGCAACATAATTAAAAACATATAAAGTAATTGAGATAGAGAAGAAGATGCATGAGTGGATGCATGCATACATAGATGATATGATTTCTAGAAATTTGAAGTGCATGATGCATTTTCTATCTATAGAAAATCATTTTATGTATCAGCACGATGAGTTAGGGTGAGCATGAAGTATGTGATAGAAGTACCATGACTGGGCTAATTTTGCCTTTAGAAATTAAATGACAAAGGTATATCCCTCAAGAACAATTAAGATGTGTTTTTCGTTTAGTAACTCATGAGCACATGAATTGTTCTTCATGGGAGTCTATGTACTTGATACAGAATTTTATCCCTAGTCGGCACAAGAGTGCCATGGTTATGATCATGAATACAAGTATTAAATGCTCGTATGTGATTTTTTGTGATGAGTTTAATGATTGTGAAAGAAGCACAATGAATAGAATGACATTCGTAAATGTTTACTTTCATTGAAAGGTGGATACTATGTAAAGAGTCGATCTTTCCACAAGATGATTTGGGTTGTGAATTGGTTTGCATTGATCTAGATGGTTAATATATGCATAGATATGTCACTATGTCATAATCCATCCAAGAAAATGAATGATTATGTCTAATCATAAGGATTAACATGTCTTGTCATTTTTAAGATTAAAAAATATTTGAGCAAATAGTTAGTGAGGTAGTAGCCTCTTAGAGATTTGGATGCTGCTCTTTGAGGGAATGCCCAAATTTATTGAAATTTGGAGAGCACTTAGCTCATAGGATTTTCTTTAAGCTGACCAAGTTTCAATTAATTTAGATGCTTTTACAAAGGTCAAATGACCTCTGCACTAGAAGTGTTGCTAATAGATATAGAGGCTTGAAACAAGTGACATAAGCCTGTTACAAAGGGCATTGCTCTTCATTGGTAGATCCAAATTGCATGAATTTTCTTGGATATAAATGCTTGACAAATACACTCTATCGATAATAGTTTTCAATAATTTTAAAGATCATATAATAGATCAAAGAATCTCTACACATGAAAGTGCAACCTTTGGAATTTATGAAATGACTAGAGACCATGTCACCAAGAGGTGATTGGTTCTCTTAGCTCATTTACTCAACTTGGATGATTTTTCTTTCTAACATTTCTAAACACTCTAGATGGTGCTTAAAAAATATCCAGATGAAATGTTTCTCAATTAAGGAGATATAAGGAAAAGAGTAAAAGTTAGCCTCTACAAATTCTTAAAATATTATAGGTATAGAGGATTAGTATTTTGGTCATTGTGAAAGCTTCAAATATCCAAATACTATGAAATTCATAACAATAAACATAGATAATATTAGCTATATTCCATTAGAACTTTGAAGAAATTAGACATCAATTGGTAGTCAAATGAACTATTCGTCTCAGAATAATTTATGGCAATGATTTGCCAAAGAGTGGTATATGTATCTACTAAACACATGGATGTTTCATATTGGAAGCTCCAATTTCAAAAATATTTCATGGAGAAGTTACTCTAGTATAGACCTATTATATACCCAAAATTCAAAGATTTTGGAATTTACCTTCATTTTTAAAAGATATTCTAAAAGTGTAGCAGCATTGTTTTTAGGCTCACCTAAGCGCAGCTGTAGCAGAGATAGAATGATACATTTGACTGAGTATTTGATTTAATTTTAAGTTGAAATTTTGGGAAACTAGAGTAGATAAGGTGAGCTAGATTTGGGCACAAAGAAAATGAAATTTGGAGTTTGGTTTATTTGGAGTTATATGTCTGTAGAAGCATGCAAACAACACGAGGAACAAGAAGAAGCTTGGAGCACAACAACACAATACTGAATGTATTACCACTAGAATGTACAAAGATAAGTGACCCATTAGGGCAATAGGCATATATACAAGCTGAGGGAAAGAACCTCCTAAAGAGGGAAAAAAGTGCCCCGGTGATCCTAGTGTGTTCACACACATCACTACCTAAATATATCAACAAATGCCCCCTCGGAGTGATGTGGTGAAGAAGGAGCTGGCACTCATGTATAACGAAGTGCCAAACTATGTGGAATCAATCCAAAAAACGAAGTAAGCCCAAAGCTTTGCAGAAAGCTTCAAACTTCTCCCTATGCAGAGCCTTCGTGAAAAGGTCTGCAATGTGCTTATGCATGGGCACATATGCCAAGCTGATCTTGTTGGAGTTAGATGTCTGTGGAAGCACATGAACAACACAAGGAAGAAGAAGAAGCTTGGAGCACAACACACAATACTGAATGTATTACCACTAGAATGTACAAAGATAAGTAACCCATTAGGGCTACAGGCACATATACAAGCAAGCAGAATGAACAAGTTGCAATTTCTGAGTAGCTCAAACTAAACCATCTTTTGGAAAGGAGGAACACTACATATTGCCCAAAATACAGTCTTCATAGACATGTTTTCGAGGTGGCTCAAGTTTGGGCAAAGAGGACACCATTTCAAATTTCTACAGGTATAGCAAACTAACAGGATTCAGATGACCAAAGCATGCATGCCAAAGCTTTGCATCTGACATAGCCTGAGAATCATGCACTGCACATACTAAATTTTTTCATAGTCTACGATCTTATACAACCCACGACATAAAATGCCAGAAGTTGTCGCCATTTGACACATCATGAATTGTACATATGTCATCAACAAATTTCACAATCAAGCCAATCTTGGGTAATGCAAAAATTGACAACATATTTTTCTTGATCCCTAGCACAAATAAAGCATCCGACAGAGTGAAAGAACTACCGTTAGTAGTAGTGAGAATGATCTTACCTATTCCCATCACAAGATAAGAGGAGTTGTTGGTGCATGTGACATTATTCCATGTAGGGGCAGCCTTGAGTGAAGTGAAGAAACTGTGCTATGAGGTAATATGTTTGGTTGCCCTACTATTAAAGTACCAAACATTTGAGTCTACTGTAGACATACATTGTTCACAAGAAGATGGGTCAAAACTGCAAATAGTAGTAAAGGCCCATTCTTCATTCTGCACAAGATTAGCAAAATCTCTTTTTGGTGTAGAGGCCTCTACAACAATCTCCAGTCTCTTTTTTCTTTGCTGCTTTTGCAGATAGTTTTGGATAGTTATTTATGACATGATCATTTCCTTTACAGTACTTACAAAAGAATTTTGTTTTTCTGATTTCTTCTCATCTTTGTCTTCCTTCTTATAATGTGCAACATTTGTAGACTTCTGCTTACTAGTAGATAAGCTCCATTTCTTTGATGCCATCTGCATCAACTTGAGTACCTATATTTGTAGGTGTAACAGGATGTTTTTCAACACCCTGCACAATATTCCACAATCCTTTTGTGACCAATAGACGACTCATCATATAAGTCCACAATGGGTAATTCATACTATCCAACTTATCCTCAACAACCAACATATGAAATACATCACTGCTTTCAGCCATGGCCACTAACTAAAATACCTTGATGCAAAAAATTGACTATATCTCAAAAAGTTGAACAGAACTATGTTGTTGAGTTTTGCTAAACCGGTAGAAGACTTCAAGATGCTTATATTGGTGAATGAAAACGTGTATATATTTTTGGCACAAAAAGATGAAATAGCCTACACAAGTGCTATGATAGTGCATTCAGATGTTGAAACAAGCTTAGATCGTGATTTTGGCACCAGAGATCGAAGCTGCTTTGATCTCCTAATCACCCTGAGTATGCTCACCAAATTTCATGTGATTTTGGGACTGTGACCGGAGGGGTGAAGACGACACCCTAGATGAAGCGATGACCTGATCTGATACCAATTGTTGGAGTTAGACGTTTGCAGAAGCACACGAACACCACAAGGAAGAAGAAGAAGAAGCTTGGAGCACAACAACACAATACGGAATGCATTACCACAAAGATAAGTGACCCATTTGGGCAATAGACATATATACAAGCCGGGGTAAAAAACCTCCTAAAGAGGGAAAAAAGTGCTCTAGTGGTCCTAGTGTGTTCATACATATTACTACCTAAATATATCAGTAGTTTGAGAAGTCTAAGGGCTTCAACAAGATGACCCTGTACATTTGCAGAGTTGGTCGTCAAAAGTTCGACCCTTTCAAGGAAATGGTTATAAAACTCAGAGAAAATATCCAAACCAAGTGATTTTTGAGCCTAATGAATGCTTGAGAAAAGACATAAGGCTGGAAAATTTCATAGATTTGCATGACTAAAGGTTAGTTAAAGTTAGGATTTAATCTGATACTATTGAAAATTGTTTTGTAGGAAATGTTGTTGAAAGAAAAAGATTTTTCATAATTTTTTAATGATATTTTTTCCATATGGTGTGATCACCATGGGCTAACCATGCCCTAGATACTTGTTTATTGATCAATGGTCTATGGTGACCATTCTCAGTAGGATAGAGGAGACTCTATTGAAATTTTCATTAACATATATAGTGCCATGAGAGCATGGAGCATGAGAACTTTAGTAATTGTTCTCATTTCATATATTATGGATTGATACAAGTTGTATAAATTCCAATTTCTTGTGATATTGGATGCAAGCCGCATCCTTCACAACTCTAGTTGAGTTGACTTACTATATAATTTCTCATTTCTCAACTCAAGATGAGTTGATGTTATAGATAGTTATGAGTGATAAGAGTCATAGGAATGACTCTATTCTGTCCATAGAGGGAAGGAAACACTTCAAGAACACTTCATGATTTCATTATTATTATTATTTATGGTTGTGAGTACTCACCTATTTATTTGTCTCTTTTCGAGAGAAGTGTTTGACTTTAATCTCATACATGCATCTATGTGGGGTATAAAGTTTGGCGGTATAAGACATCAAGCTTTGTATTCTACCTAGGTGTAGGATAGATGGTATGGGAGAGAAGTCTCTGAGATGGTATTTTTGATATGATTTGGAGTTCATTCATATGATTTTCTTATTATTAGAGAGTAGAGGGGCAGTTGAGATAGTCACTTTGTATGTGATCGTAAACATGGCAAGTCCGCAAGCAAGTAGCCTAGAAGCAGAAAGGCAAGGTTTGCACATAAGAACTATGAATAGTGTTGGTGCATTTTACCCAAGCCTACATGCTTGATATGCTTGATATGCTTGATATTATCCTCATTTGTAAGTCACATGAGTAGTCATGTGAACACCTCTTGTAAAAGAGTTCATTTTTATCTCTTGTAATTGAAAAAAGAAAAAGGAAAAGGATGGCTTACCTCATGCATGATGTAAAAGCAAATTCGTGGCTCTAACTACCTAAAACCATGAAATTTAGAGCTGAGGGAATCTCTCCTAACTTTGGGGATCACTTTTAGGTGGAGCCATTCGAATTCGAATTCAAAACTCCCTCCAAGAATAGCTATAAAAAGAGCAAGAAGGAAGAGGCGATTAGCAAGCCTTGTACGTGACCACTTCATGTCATTTTGTAGAGATTGAAGAGCTTACTCCATAGCTCTATCATTCTACTCCCATTGTGAAAAGATTCATTGCCAATGTGGTTGTAATAATATATGAATTTATACATTTATCATCATTCACTTCTCTGTTTTGTTCTCTGCTATACTCACTCAGAGCAGTACCTTCAGAAGGTCCTATCTCAAGTTCTACTGATCCTTTTTCAATGATTTACTTGAGCTAAGAGATTAAGCACTATTGGAAAAGATTTCCATTTATTTTTAGTATTTTTTGACAGAAAGTGGGACATAGTCACATTGTTTTGGACTAGCATAATAGTTTGTATTACTCTAGTGGAGTAAGTGATTCTGCATGATTATACCATATGACAAGCTCTCAGTGGGTACTTTAGGGAGACAAGAGCAAGTTTCCAAGGTCTCTATAGGTGACAAGTTGTCATAAGATAGTGATCAAGGTCTCGGCATAGGGAGTCCAAGGATATTTCGAGTACTTATGCTACACATATATGGCCTCATTGGGCCTGAGAGGGATTCCTACAGTATGCTGAGGCGAGGACTACTATTTATTGGTGGAAATGCTAGATAGGAAGTAGAAACACGAGTTGTCTACTTTTTTATTATCTAGTATTTCAGACACCTAGCACACTCTACTCTTATTATTTGGAATCACAATTATAGCTCCTTCTAAATCATTGAGGAAAATGATGTTTAGTAGGGGGAGAGAGTGTTATATTCTAGAGATGTATGTGCCTAGAGGAACAAGAAGTTCCTTGCTCCAGGGATAGCCAAGGCCAAAAGCCAGAGAGTTCATACGAGGTACCTACTCATGATGGCCAGATGACTAGAGTGACCTTAGAGAGAACTCTAGATGGTGACTAGGCAAGGGCTATAAAAAGTATGGGAGGTGAGTCCCAGGCATGTCATTCTCTACTTCTCATAGATTATAGGAAATCGATTCTCTTCATTCCAACAAACTACCCTACGTGGATTCGAATTCAAAATCTTGCAAAGAAGACTCTAGTACATACAAATCATCTAACAATGTGAAAGGACTACCATGAATAGTAGTAAAAAAAACCTTACCAACTCCCATTATAGGATAAGAGGAGTTATTAGTGCATGTGATAGTATTTCCTGTGGGGGCATGCTCAAGTGAACTGAAGAAATTGAGTTGTGAGGTAATATGTTTGGTTGCCCTACTATCAAAGTACCAAACATCTAATTCTATTGTAGACATTCACTACTCATGAGGAGATGGGTCATAGCTGCATATAGTGACAAGGCTATCAATGCATTTTCATGAGCATGTCTTCCATCCCAATGAAGTTGCTCTATAGTAGGTGCAACATGAATCACAACATGAATAGGTATTGAAGATCATAATCTACATCACCTTCAATAATTGTATTTGTAGGTGTAGTAGGTTGTTTGTCAATAGCTTGCACAATATTCCACATCCTTTTGCCACTAATACATGATGCATCATATATGCCCATAACAAGTAGTTAGTACCATCCAACTTGTCCTCAATAGCCAACATATGAAATACATCATTGCTTTTCACTGTGGGCATTGACTAAATACTCTAATGCAGAAAAATTATTGTATCTCAAAAAGCTGAATAGAATTGCCCTATCGAGCTCTACTAAATGTGTAGTAGACTTTGAGGCACTTGTGCTGAAAAACCAAAAGGATGAAATTGCCTACATAGGCGCTACAATAGTGCATTTGAAGGCCACAAGAAGCTCAAATCAAAATTTTGATGCTCACCAATTTTTGTGTGATTTTGAGACTATGATGGAAGGGGTGTTGATGACACCCTAGATGAAGCAAGGACCTTCTCTATTACCAATTGTTGGAGTTTGAGGTATGCAAAAGCACACAAACAACACAAGGAAGAAGAAGTTACAGACTCTACTTAATGGGTCCAAGCTACATCCTTATCGTGGGTAGCATAATGGTTAACAACTGTATATAGTATATATATTTTCAGAATAAAGTGAGAGGTGTCATGCATTACATAAAAGGCATCATGATTATATGTGTAAGGCAGCATTCAACATCAAAAATTTTAAGAAAATCTTTCGCTCGACTCGATAATATTGAATTCGCATGTAGCATTAAAAGCCCTCTATGTAGAATTGTGCACATGTGGATATTCAAGATCCTACTTTTCAATGACATTGCTACATCCTATTTAAACCTTGGATTAGTTTATATCAAGTTTTATTTTCACTTTTTACATTGACACTTTTGCTCGCTCTCCACTTCTGCTAATATGATAGGCATTGTTCTACCCAAGTTGACAGACATGAGCTTGTTAGTGATCCTTGATCACTTAATGCAGCTGCATGTGGACTGGTTTCAATGAAAAGGATTGTTGCAATATGCAAGTCAAGTGGCCCAATATTCCTAACTATCCCATGATCAATTCTTTCGTGCAACAATGTCATGATCAACTTGAAGAAGCTAGTGATCAAATGGCTTTTATCAAAGTTTGTATTGGAGAAACTACTCTGTTGGTGATAGAACTGATGTACATTGTAGCTCAATTGCATGTTAGTCATCAAGGAATTGCTGCACCATCAGAATTAGCATCAATGGCAAAAATGGAGCACAAGTTTGGTCACACATGTGATGGTTGCCCTTTGTTCCTCATGGTTGGCATTACTTCATCTCCGGATATGAATCCATATAGATTCCTCCCTTGAAGGTAAGCCTCCATCCTTAGAGACCATGTCGGGTAGTTGTTTTGATCCAATTTTTCAATTGTTGATGGAAATCCATCTCCCATGTTGCTTGACTATGCTCTGATGCCACTGTGAAGAAAGATGGTGGATGCAATCCAAAGATGAGTTGGTGCTGCTACAACCGGCTTCACACCAGCCAACTGAGACTTCAGAGTTGATTAGTAGACCCTTTGAGCTTCCTAAATCCACCAAAATATCAGCCAAGTACTTTGGAACATGTATCCCAAAAGTTTAAGTCAAGACATACTAGTTGCAAAATGACTAGCTCCCAAAACCTGCTATTTTTGGACATACACTTGCTAGAAAAATTGAACAATGCTCTCAACCTGGTAGGAATTAGATAAATTCCTTTTGGGCATAGCAAATAAACTTAGCAAGCTTCCCAATCCAAGTTAAAACACTTCAAATGATGGACTGAGCACTGAGAACAAGATTCATCAATTTTGGGAACATGCCCACCATTCTCGAGGCTCTGCAGAGATAGACCAGTGAGCAATAAAATGCAGATATCTCCAAAACTATAAATTCAATGACCAGAAAAATTGATATCAAAGCCTAGATAGTAACAGCTATCCAACACATGTTAAAACATGGAAAACGGTTGAGTAAAACTCGAGATATGACCTTCTGAAGTTACTGCTCTGAGTGAGTATAGCAGAATACAAAACAGAGAAGTAGATGATGATAAATGTATAGATTCACATATGATTACAACCACATTGGCAGTGAATATTTGCACAATGGGAGTAGAATGATAGAGCTATGGAGTAAGCCCTTCAATCTCTACAAAATGACATGAAGTGGTCACGTACAAGGCTTGCTAATCACCTCTTCCTTCTTGCTCTTTTTATAGCTATTCTTGGAGGGAGTTTTGAATTCGAATTCGAATGGCTCCACCTAGAAGTGATCCCCAAAGTTAGGAGATATTTCCTAAGCTCAAAAATTCATGGTTTTAGGTAGTTAGAGCCAAGACTTTTCTTTTACATCATGCATGAGGTAAGCCATCCTTTTCCTTTTTTCTTTTTCCAATTACAAGAGATAAAGTGTACTCTTTTACAAGAGGTGTTCACATGACTACACATGTGACTTACAAATGATCATAATATCAAGCATATCAAGCATGTAGGCTTGGGTAAAATGCACCAACATTTGAATATATAATGAGCTCAACTAATAGCTCCCCCTTTTTCTACCCAACTTAATGCTACATAATTATCTTTGGACATGTAATCATATTTGACAATGGAGCACAAACGCTCAAGATACCAAGAGTTAGTTTCTCTGTTCACGTATAGGATACATTCTTTAACATATAATATTGTCTACCCCCTCCCAAGGGTCAAACTCCTTTTTCATTTCTTCCTCAGTACACTTAGGCACCACCTACTCTTTTAATGAAGGTACTTTAAAGACCTCATGAATCAATTCAGGAGAAAATTTCACCTAAGGAGACAACTGCCCCTTGGTCTTCCTGATGATATCCAATTGAATTCTAGCGTAGGAATTTAACTTCCAGCTCACCCATGGTAATGATGCAAACTCAAACAAAGAGGTGCTTTGTAACCAGATATTATGCATAGGTGCACTTACATCAATTTCTATCTTGAAATCTACAAAAGGCTCCATCAGTGGCTATGACAACTTACTGGCCGAAGTTGGAGTTTGCGCATCATTCTCTTCCTCTTGGAGCAAGCTATCACTCTCTTCAGTAGAAGAATCTTCTTTGCGAGTGAACACTTCTCATCTGCGCGCTCTACTCCTCATGTTTGCTATGTCTGCGCTCAGAATCACAAAGGCTAAACTAATTGTCTTCCTTTGGTGCATAAACCTGCATGTTTGAAATGCATGATTGAACTATACCAATCCAAAGCCAAAATCCAAAAATTGTACGATACTAAAATTCGTGCAAACTGCACCACCTTTCCATAATGCATACTTTTGAGTGAAAATTTCAACAAATGATTTAAATTTTTCCTGCAAATCGATGCAACAAATTAAAATATTTTTATGCTTCTCTTCTCCCATAAAAATGTCGGACAACAAATACTTGAATAGAGCCCCAATTACATGTCAGAAACTGTTTGAAGCACATTCATGCTTTGAACTTTCCCTTCAATGGATATACCGATGCATGCCTGGAAAAATCATCGATGAAAGTCACGAAGTAAAGATAGTTCCCAAAAGAAGGTGTCTGCATAGGACCACAGACATCACTCTGTACAAGCTGCAATTTTTGAGTAGCCTGTAAGACAATAATTACGCAATATAACATAGGAGCAATAGCAGAGAAGATAACAGATATAGGAGAATCTCAACAATTTTCTACTAGCAGCAAGTACAAAGATGATGGCGTTGTCCACCCGTGCGCTCTCAAGGTAGAGCTTAAATGGTGATCTAGACAACTCTAGATAGGGAGATACAAGGTAGAGTTATGCTGGCTCAACTCAATGTCTTAGGTAGTGTAGAAGTCATGTATATATAGGATCATGGGTGGCCTGCCATGGACGGCTATACATGGGCGGTATAGCGTGGGCGGCCACCGCCCACGTAATTGCCATACACGGCTTAGACTGGTTGAACCGACCTAACAAATATAAATGATTTCTGACTCCGACAGGGAATATTCCATGGAATATTCCCTTTACCGTCGCGTCGGGGGCGCTGCCCCCGGACCCCCACCAGGGGGCCCGTTGGCCCCCTGGGACGCCCCAGCCAGGGGGGCCGCTGGCTCCCTTGGACCCCCCAGCCGGGGCTGCTCACCGCTGCCTCGGACCCCACAATTGGGGACCCTGGTAACTCCCTTTCCTTATAATACCTTACATGGTCCAATATGACCTTCATCCAACATTCAAGTTGGGATTCCCATCAATTGGGTAATGCACGCTTGGCTTCTCCTCATAAAGGGGGCCTTACAAAATGTGCATACAATCATGAGGGGTAGACATTGATCATATACTAACATAGCCCGAACTGAACCATTTTTTGGAAAGGAAGAACGCTGCATTTTGCCCAAACTACAACCTTCACAAAGATGTTTTCTTGATGCCTCAAGTTTGGGCAAAAAGGACACCATTTCAGATTTTTATAGGCATAGTAAACTAGCAAAATTCAGATGACCAAAGTGTGCATGCCAAAGCTTTCCATCTGACATAGCCTGAGAATCATGTACTACACATGCCAAATCATTTACATATCTTTCATAGTCTATGAGCTTATACAACCCATGACATAAAATGCCAGAAGTAATAATGACATCACCATTTGACAGATCATGAATTGTACATCTATCATCAATAAATTTTCACAACCAAGGCAATCTTGGCTAATGCAGAAATTGATAACAGATTTTTCTTGATCCTTGGCACAAACAAAGCATATGACAAAGTGAAAGAACTACCATCAGCAATAGTCAAAATAATCTTACCAACTCCCATAATAGGATAGGAGGAGATGTTGGCATAAGTAACAATATTCCTTGTAGGGGTAGGCTCCAGTGAAGAGAAGAAATTGCGCTGCGAGGTAATATGTTTGGTCGCCCCACTATCAAAGTACCAAACATCTGAGTCTAGTGCAGACATGCACTGGTCATGAGAACATGGGTCAAAACTGCAAACAGTAGTAAACACCCATTCTTCTTCCTGCACAAGATTAGTAGATTCTATTTTCGGTGTAGAGGCCTCTACAACAAACATTCCGTCCTCTTTCTTCTTTGCCTCTTTAGTGGCTAGTTTTGGATAGCTCTTGATGACATGATCATTTGGTTTACAATATTTGCAAAATAATTTCTGCTTTTCTGATTTCTTCTCATCTTTGTCTTCCTTCTTCGAATGTGCATCACTTACAAATTCTTGCTTACTAGTAGAAGAGCTCCATTTACCTTTGCCCTTGTCACTAGCCAGGAAAGCTTGATCTGCAACACGCATAATAGACTTGTTCTGCCTAGACTGGTCTTCCTGCAACAAAACATAGACTAACTCCTCAAATGATAAGGGATTTGGATTACCTTTCATCATCAAACAAAGAGGAGAAGCAAAACTCTGATATGAGTCAGGAAGACCATCCAGAATGGTCTACACAAGTGAGCTATCTAGTCTAACTTTATTTGCAAAAATCACTTGTTCTTTCAAATCCTTGATCTTTGTGAGAAAACTGTCCATAGAATCACCTTCATTCATGTGCTCACTCTCCAATTGTTTTTGGAGATAAGCAACACGAGCCTCATTCCTAGCCTTGTACAATGTGGTAAGTGTAACCCAAGCATCCTTAGCTATCCTGCAAGAGTGAATGTGAGGAATAATAGCACGTTTGACAGAAAAAGCTATCAATGCATGTGCTTGAGCATCTGTGCCATCCCAATGAATTTGCTTTGTAGTAGGTGCAACAAAAATAGTAGCATGAATAGGAATCTACAAAATATCATCATCTTCGACACCATCTCCATCAGCTCTAGCACTTGTATTTGCAGTACCTATATTCGCGGGTGTAACAGGACGTCTTTCAACACCCTGAACAATATTCCACATTCCTTTTGCAACCAATACATGACGTATCATATAAGCCTACAATGGGTGGTTGGTACCATCCAACTTATCCTCAACAGCCAACATAGGGAATACATCACTGCTTTCAGCCATGGCTAGTGACTAAAATACCTTGATGTAGAACATTTATTGTATCTCAAAAAGTTGAACATAACTGCCAATATGAATTTTGCTAAACTTGTAGTAGACTTCGAGATGCTTATACTGGCGAACCGAAACTGGTATATACCTTTGGCACAAAAAGATGAAATAACCTACACAAGCACTGTGATAGTGTGTTCGATAGTGCTTACCAAATTTCATGCGATTCCGAGACTGCAACTGGAGAAGTGTAGACAATGCCCTCGATGAAGCGACAACCTTCTATGATACCAATTGTTGGAGTTAGACGTCTGCAGAAGCACACAAACAACACAAGGAAGAAGAAGAAGCTTGGAGCCCAACACACAATACTCAATGTATTACCACTAGAATGTACAAAGAAAAGTAGCCCATTAGGGAAATAGGCATATATACAAGCCGTGGGAAAAAAACCTCCTAAAGAGGGAAAAAAGTGCCCCGGTGGTCCTAGAGTGTTCACACACATCATTACCTAAATATATCAACATATGCAAACATATACACATACATACATGCATACATATACACATATACATACATACAAAAACACAGATATATATATACACACATAGAAATGCATGCATATACACACAATCATACAAAATACATGCATTTACCCCACAAGAATGTGTATTTGTGTATACGTGAATATGTATGTATGTGTAGCTGTGTATATGTGAATGTTTATGTATGTAAATAATCAGATTATTAATGGCATCACTACCTATAAGAATGATGTCATTGTCGTAGAGGGGTGTGAAGGGAGGCAATACGCTCATCTAACAGAATCACGCAAACCTCATCGTGTGACTACACGCAGGGTGTTTCTTCGTATGCTTCAGGATTTGGGTTTAGTTCTCTGTTTTTGGATGATAAAAGCTAGAGTTTTTTAATTTATTTAAGTTTAATCTAAAAAAAACTAAGATTCATGTGAAAGTGCATTTCTAACGTTCTAAAAAACGTTCCTAAAATAAAAGAACTATCTAATTTTTCATTTTTAGTAACAGATTTGCTTGTCATTGCTAAATGCTTAGACATATGAAAGTGCAATATATAAAACTTAATTAAATCGTAAAGTGAAAGTATGGAAAACTTTATGATCAATTCTAGGCCTATACAAATACTTGTAGTAAGTTCTAATACAATTCTCAGAAAATATTCCTACACAAATTTATATTTTCTAATATCATATGCTGCTTCAATCTCGTAATCTCGTCCACTCTTCTTCAATACTCGTCAAGTTCTCTTCACAATGATCTGCAGAAGAACATTAACCATAAGTATGCTTTCATTAATATAAAACACTCATTTGTTAATCTAACATTCAAAACTTAACATAATCTCATCCTATGTTAACATATGTTAATTAACCTTCTAATGTATATATAACTACATACTCATATGCTTACATACAAACATTATCTGTAACATACATATCTATACACTAACATGTACTTCTATTGCAATCTCATTCAAACCTATTATGCATTTATGCACAAGTAAACACATGTATCTAACTCATACACACATCTACTTTAAATAGGCATAAACACATAAATTTACTCATATTACCTATCTACTTCATATATATATATATATATATATATATATATATATATATATATATATATATATATATATATATATATATATATATATATATATATATATATATATATATATATATATATATATATATATATATATATATATAGACACTTTCATATGCACTTGCATTTTATCATATGCACATGCATTCTATTATATGCACATATGTATGCTCATACATATAATGCACTTATTCACATGCATTTATACATAGACTTCTAACTTCCTAACTTACATGCATATGTAAACATCATTCTTGCATACATGCAAACACACATTTGTTTACATGCAAACATGCATCATACAACATTTCAACATCTCTCATCCATACATGCATATCTCTCTCATGCATACATGCATAAATGCATCATATCACATGCATACATGCATCACATCACATGCATACATGCGTCACACTTACACATTCATTCTTATATGTATTACTCTTTACATGCTCATGCATTCACTTATCATATGCACATGTACTAAGATACACTACATATGTACATGTACACATGCATCCCTTTACATGCATACATGCATACTCATATGCACATGCATAAACACACATGCATACATGCAAAACACATTTATGCATACATGCATCATATCACATGCATACATAAACACTAATCACTCATGTATACATACACAACCAACTCATGCTCACATGCATACACATGCTAACATACATGCATACATGAACTTGCATACATGCAAAAGTCAGTCATGCATACATGCATCCTTGTTCACATGCATACACATGCTAACATACATGCATACATGAACTTGCACACATGCATCATACATATGCATCTTTTTATAACTATACTTGCATTTATGCACACTTTCCAAACACTATCATACATGCACATGTACACATTCACTTATGCAAACATGCACACATTCCTAACACTATCATACATGCACATGCATACATAACTTCATATGCATACATGCACACTCATACATAAAATACCAACACATGCATATCTATCTTAACATGCACATACATGTCTACTTAACAAACAGTCTCTCTCTCTCTCTTTCACTCTCTCTCTCTCTCTCTCTCTCTCTCTCTCTCTCTCTCCCTCTCTCTCCTTTTCTCTCTGTCATCTGCGCATGCGTGCTGTAGAATGAAGAAGGGGAAGAGATGTTTTTTTTTTCTCTCTCTCTCTCTCTCCCTCTCTCTCTCTCTTTCTCTCTCTCTCTCTCTCTCTCTCTCTCCTCTCTCTCCTTTTCTCTTTGCCATCTCTGATGGTTGTCTATGCCCACTCAGCTGCTGGAGGAGGGGGGAGGAGATTGGTTCTCTCTCTCTCTCTCTCTGATGGCTATCTCCGCTCGCTCAGCTGCTAGAGGGGGGGGGAGGAGATTGTTTCTCTCTCTCTCTCTCTCTCTCTGAGAAGTTGCCTCATTAGGACCAGCACTAGACTGTCCACCTATAAAAAGAGGCATCAAAGTATCATACATGTCTTTGGAGCTAACAGATGTCTCCTTAGTACATGAAAGCAATGGCTGAATAGCATCTTCCACAAAGACAACATCACGGCTAACCAGAATGCGTTTAGTCTGTGGATGATACATACGATAGCCTTTACTTTCAGAACTGTACCCAACAAAAATACATTTTACTGCCTTATCATCCAATTTTCTGCGATGTTGTTCAGGCACTAATGCATATGCCAAACAACCAAAAACACGCAGATGAGCAACAGATTGCTTGCGGTCATGCCAAGCCTCATATGGAGTGATAGACTGCAACGCTTTAGTGGGACACCTGTTCAGTACATATGCTGCACACATGACAGCCTCAAGCCAGAAACTATGTGGTAAAGCCTGACTTTTGACCATGCACCTCGCCATCTCTATGAGTGACCTGTTCTTTCGTTCAGCAACTCCATTCTGTTGAGGTGTATACGGCACTGTACACTGGTGTTTTATCCCACGTTCAGCCAGAAATGCATTAAAATCTGAAGACATATGTACACCTGTCATCAACGAATTTCACAACCAAGCCAATCTTGGCTTATTCAGAAACTGATAACAGGTTCTTTGTGATCCCTGGCACAAATAAAGCATCTCACAAAGTGAAAGAACTACCATCAGCAGTAGTCAGAATGATCTTACCAACTCCCATAACAGGATAAGAGGAGTTATTGGCGCATGTGACAGTATTCCCTGTAGGGGCAGGCTCGAGTGAAGAGAAGAAACTGCGCTGCGAGGTAATATGTTTGGTCGCCCCACTGTCAAAGTACCAAACATCTGAGTCTACTGCAGACATGCATTGATCATGAGAAGATGGGTCAAAACTGCAGACAGTAGTAAATGCCCATTCTTCTTCCTGCACAAGATTTGCAGACTCTGTTTTTGGTGTAGAGGCCTCTACAACAACCATTCTAGCCTCTTTCTTCTTTGCCTCTTTAGCAGCCAGTTTTGGACAATTCTTTATAATATGATCATTTCCTTTACAGTACTTGCAGAACAATTTCTGCTTTTCTGATTTCTTCTCATCTTTATCCTGGTTCTTCGATTGTGCAACATTTGCAGATTTCTGCTTACTAGTAGAAGAGCTCCATTTTCCTTTGCCCTTCTGACTAGCCAGGAAAGCTTGATCTGCAACACGCATAATGGACCTGTTCTGCCTGGACTGATCTTCCTGCAACAGAACAGAGACTAATTCCTCAAATGACAAGGCATTCAGATTGCCTTTCATCATCAACCGAAGAGTAGAGGAAAAACTCTGATATGAATCAGGAAGACCATTCAGAACGGTCTGCACAAGTGAGCTATCTGGTATAACCTCATCAGCAGAAATCAATTGTTCCTTCGGGTCTTTGATCTTTGTGAGAAAACTATCCATAGAATCGCCTTCATTCATGTGCTCACTCTCCAACTGTTTTCGGAGGTAAGCAACACGAGCCTCATTCCTAGCCTGGTACAAAGTGGTAAGTGTATCCCAAGCATCCTTTACTGTTCTGCAAGAGTGAATGTGAGGAATAATGGCACGTTTGACAGACAAAGCTATCAATGCATGTGCCTGGGCATCTCTGCCATCCCAATGAATCTGCTCTGCAGTAGGTGCAATAGAAACAACAGCACGAACAGGAATCTGTGGAATATCATCTTCGACACCATCTTAATCAGCTCCAACACCTCCAGCACTTGTATTTGTAGTACCTGTAGTCGCAGGTGTAGCAGGACATCTTTCAACACCCTGTACAATGTTCCACAGTCCTTTTGCAACCAGTACATGTCGCATCATATAAGCCCATAATGGGTAGTTGGTACCATCCAACTTATCCTCAACAGCCAACATACGGAATACATCACTGCTTTCAACCATGGCCGGTGACTAAAATACCTTGATGCAGAAAATTGATTGTATCTCAAAAAGTTGAACGGAACTGCCCAGACGAGTTCTGCTAGACCTGTAGCAGACTTCGAGACACTTAAACTGACGAACAGAAACTGGTATATACCTTTGGCACAAAAGGATGACCTGCTCTGATACCAATTGTTGGAGATAGACATCTGCGGAAGCACGCGAACAACACAAGGAAGAAGAAGAAGCTTGGAGCACAAACACACAATACTGAATGTATTACTAGAGAATGTACAAAGATAAGTAGCCTATTAGGGCAATAGGCGTATATACAAGCCGGGGGAAAAAAACCTCCTAAAGAGGGAAAAAAGTGCCCCGGTGGTCCTAGAGTGTTCACACACATCACTACCTAAATATATCAACAGTTGTTTAATGTGCAAACTCAAAAAATCATCAGTAGACATGTTTTTAGACCAAGGAAAATTTGACCATGCAAAAATATGAGATTGAATTGGAAAGAACGGTTTTTGACAGTCATAAGTTCAGCAGGCATATACCTTGTGGTACATGTGCACATCATTCTCTCTGCCCAAAGTGCAAAAGGCCATTGTTTCATGTTACCATTACATGCTTTAGATATGGATTTCACAATAGGTGGATACCCTCTCTCTATTTTACCATTGGCCTCTAGATTATATGTATTACTGAGAGACAAACAAATACCATGATGTTCAAAGAATTCTTTAGCTTCTCTCGCATTTAACTCTCCATGATTGGCAACTACTTTCTCTATGTACCCAAAGCAAATTATGATGTCTTCAAGAAAAAACTTGCAAACATTGTAAGTCATCTTAGATCATAGTGCACATCCCTGGACATGATTAGTTAAGTCCTGTCTTGCAAGTACAATGTAACACATTTTTTCAATACATTTAGGCATACTTACAAGATCTACTACCCACTTGTAGTGAATACACGGTGGATAAGTAGGATGCAAAGGATCTCTATGTTTGAATGATGAATGAAGTTGACAAGTAGAACATGTAGAAACATAGTTACTAATGTCAACATACATCCTATGCTAATAATAGGTACTTCTATTTTTTTCATATGTTCCAAAAAATCCTTTATGGCCTGCCCATAATGTCTCATGCATGTCCTATTGAAGACCTTGTTTTCCTAGGACTCATTGTGGATTCCTAACCTTACCCGTAGCATGTCTCCAAAGATAATTGTTACTTAGGAAAAAAATTGTAACTTGTTTCATAGTATTACGGAATCTACTTATAGTCAAGATAGGTAATGGTTGGAGTGTAGTCAGATAGTTTCCTATGTCTTTGCATTCATCTTCATACTCAGACTCATGAAATTGCTCATAGTCGTATATATGCGGAACATAGTCAACTAAGGGCACATTATTTATTAGATTACTTTCAAGATCATCATCAAATCTAGCTCTTGATAACATATTAGCAAATGAATTTGACTTACTTGAAATATGAACTAGCTCAGGATTTATGAACTTAAAATATGAGATCCATCTAAGCATGGCTCTATCAAGAGATCAACAATTGGCATCATTCCAATGAGAGGCAAACAATCTGTCTCAACTTTAACATTTGCACCTATGAAATATTCTTTGTCTCTTTTCAAAGCTGTTACTATACCCCATAGTTCTCATTTGATATGTGGATAGTTTTGTCGTGTTTCATGTAAAATTTTATCCCCAAACCTAATTGCATATCTATTCCCTTCACTATCATCTTGACTTATGACCCAAAATATACCAATAAGACTAGTATCAACTATCAATATAACAGGTTTGTTAACAGAATAGTCTACATGCTTAAGGATGGGAGCTTCAAGCAACAATTTCTTCAATTTATGCATAGATTGTCTATGTTTGTCTGTGCAAATAAATTTTTGTTTCTTCCTCAACAAGTCATAGAGACAATCGACAACATGAGCAAAGTGTGTGATCCAAATAACATAAAAGATGCAAGCACCAAGAAATCTACGTACTTCACTCGCATTGTTACATGTTTCAAAAATCTTTCTAATGGCATCAACTTTTTGTGGGTATGGCTTTTGACCATAATGACCACATAAATATCCAACAATAAGAACCTCGTTGATACTAAAAACAAATCTTTCTATGGAAAATGTGAGACCTACCTCTTCAAATCATTGAAATATTCATTCACAATATGAGATATGGTCAAGAACAAATTTACAACATCTAGATGAATCTAAAGTAATGTCCTTCAAATGTTCCTCACTCCTTTTAATTCGAATATCATCAATGAATGGCATGGTATATGAGGGATAAAATCATGTAAGACCATATTCATAGTACTCATCATATGAGCCATAGAATCAGTCACTTCTTGAGGTAAAGTACACATTCACACTAAGCCTAAAGGATTTTTCATTGTGGTTATGTCATGACTATTATGAAGTATTTCGATGTCGATGCACCACAGAGTGCTCTCCTTCAAAAGAGCTCCACGACGATATGGTCCAAGTAGAACTTTGCATAGATGCTGCAGAATACACAGAAAACACAGTACACAGGGAGCATGAAAACAGACTTCTTAGGTCTCACAAATGCGGTTGAACTTACACTCTGTGGCTGACCAGGCCACTATATGTTTTATTAAAGAACATATACAAAGAAGTGTCCAGTGGCCCTTTAGCCTTTCACATGGACACTAATGATAACAATGTTGGAAAAACAATGTTCCTATTGGTCCATTCTATCCAGAGTTTACAGGATGTGTACAAGCTTTTATACTCCCTCAAGCGGACGGCCGAGTAACAGCATGTGTAGTTGTCAAACTCACATCTTGTACACACTAGAGCCTTGGTGGCGTGGATAGGTCGTTATCCTCCCAAATCTCCCACCAGGGATCGATTCCCATCGCCGACAGCGCGTGGAAAATAGAAGATTTTAGCGTTTGCTTTTGGCTAAAATTGACGGACGAGCGCGAACGCAATCCGTTGTGTTTTCTAGATTCATTGCGATTGTATTGATCGTATGCTTTATTAGAAGCGATCGCAGATCGTAGCTTTATTAGCTTTATTATGAGCTTAAAAAAAGTTACACAAAACTATATAAGAAGAGTATTGGCCTCATTATCTATCATCCTTCACCTAGGATCAACACAAGCTTTCTAGAGCTTGGACCTCAGTAGAGGTGGTGTTTCTTCTAGCACATGGGGCAGCCATGGTGCTAACTTGAAGCATGTTGAGGAGCAGCTATGGAGTTCTTCTTAATGATTCTTCTTGGAGAAGATGAAGGGTGTGCTCACACTCTACCTCATGGAGAGGAGGTTATCTCTTGTTCATGGCAAGAAGACTTGGTCATTAGCAGCTTGATGGTGAGGATTGCCCATCTACATGATGTATTTGAAGATCATCTTCTACAAGAAGATGTTAGGTTGAAGATTATCTTCTACAAGAAGATGTCTAGCTACTTCAAAGACATTGGATGGGACCATCTACATGATTTTGAAGATTATCTTCTACAGGAAGATATTAGGTTGAAGATTGTCTTCTACAAGAAGATGTCGGGCTACTTCAAAGACATTGGATGGTGTTTAACATAAGATTCACATCTTATGTTAAGTATTCATGTGCATATTCTCTTTATGCACACAGGTACTACTTGAAGTTTATGGAGGCTGTGGCGTTCATATCAGAAGGAGTCCTATTCGGCATAGGTACAAGAGAATCAGTACTTATATGCTTTATGCATATTTTTATGAGGTGTTTGAGAAGGTGTGTTCACATGACTTTGAGGATTTCCGGCAACAATCTTCTTAGCATTCTATGCTACTTTATAAGTATGTGATCTTTTCACACACGTATCTGACTTAGGGTCTTCCATAGCCTAAGTTTAGATGTAGGTTTGTTGACCATCAGTTTCACACTGATCCTTCCTCATTCTGTCACTCATATTCACTCTTCTATAACCTATTAGGTCACACATCTCATGTATATTCAGATTACTGCCCACACATATGAATATGTTTGTTACATTGTACATTCACTCATACATCTATTTCTCATCACATAGAATGGTTGAGAATTTTGCTCCCACATTGTACATTGAACATTGGTATATACGATACTATGAGTAAGCGATGGCTTACGTAACACCTTACACATGACGTCTATTCTTTCTCTATCTTTGTCTCATCATCTGTATGATTAAGTTGTGGTATGTTCATGTTTTGTCAATATGGAAGATTGCTAGAATTAATGTTGTACATGACTGGAACTATGGAACCATGGACCTATGACATGAGCCTAAGGGCCAACCTCACTTCCAACATTTGGTATCAGAGCACTAAGGTTTTGGTTTCAGAACTTTAGATCTTTGGCATCAATGCATTAAGGCTCATTCATAATCCCAAGTTCCTAGACTTCCAGATTTACAACATATGATTTGAAAGCATCTTCTAACATTTGACATTTGACATACACACTTAATCTAGATGAGTAGAGATTTGAGAATTAGACACTTCAGTTACATTCATCAGTGTGGAGTACGAAGTTGATGATCTGTTAGCAGCCGAATATTTTTGAAGAGTATGCAAATACTTTACAAAAGTATTGTTTGAAGACCCAGACTTGATGAAGAGAAGACTACTTCAAATTCAAGGAAGAACAATGGTTTAGAGAAGATGAAGGAATCAGATCAACATCAAATCACAGGTATCAGTTTCTACTATCAGATTATCATTTGCAGGTCATATCTTAGAAGAGCAGTTATGAAGAGATTTGAAGAAATTCAAGGATTGCTTTTATACGCTTTCATCATTTGAAAGTTAAAGGCTACATCGAAACAGGTATCTAGAGGTTTTTCTAGAGAGTTTTTGAGAAATCTCTTTCATGGCAAGAAAGTTCATCTAAGAAGACAAATGTCAAGATGGGATGAGTTTTTTCAGCCAATTTTCTATTGTAAGTTGGTTGGATATCAAGGTACAAATGTATCTAGAGAAGGTAACTCTAGAAGGGTAATTCATCATTCAGACAACGATTGGTGAATTTAGTAATTTCAGACATTTGAAGCAGAATTTTGATTCAGAGATATGAGGAGATGATAAAACATGTTTCTATATTCAACTTCCATTTATATACCATGTTTGTTTTATCTCTTACTCTTAGCATTAGAGAAAGAGGAAAATTCAGTTGAAGAAGTCAAGAGTGTTTGCTACTTCAAGATGAAGAGAACAAAAGGTATGGAAGAGAAGTTTGAAGATGTTGACATCATCAGGTGGAAGAAAGATGCAGAAAAAGAAAGTCCATCATTTCCAAAAGAAAAGTAAGGCTTCCTTTTCTCATATATTTTCCATATACTTTTCCTATTTTATCCTCTACATCCAAAGACAAGTCTACGAGAACATCTTGTTTAAAGAAGAAGCAGTTTCTTGTTTTGCATTACACTTGGTCATGATTTAGTAGATTTGACAAAGATTTGCATTGAGAGAAACAAAAGCACTCATATGTGTATGAGTTATGTTTTAGTTGAAGCTTTTAAGCAGGCAGCTTATATGTTCCCTCAAAGAATTCTTGGAGTGTCAATACAGAGCTACTTGGTATATGACAAGTTACAGAGAAGCATATTTCTTCTTTATCTAACTCTTGAGGTAAAAGAGTTTTTCTGTAGCAGATGTTGAAGACTTGGGTTGAGGTTTTATGTTTGGAAAAGATTACCTCATATTCAGTATTTTCAGAAAACTTTAGAAAATTCAGAATCTTGTTGATGTACCAGTCAGTTGAAGAATCTACTTCCTATGATTGTCTTGATTTTTTGGATACATGCTTGTATTAAAAAAGGTGTTCCATCATATCCTATCACTTAATTGAGAAGTGGAGTTAGCCAAAAGAAAGTCAAGCAGGTACTATCACATTTCACCCGGGTAAAATATGAAAGTTATGAAGTATCAACTTGCAGCTTTTGGAGTTCTCAAGGTGAGAAGTTTGTCCACTTATATTTCAAGTAGGAATTGCAGATTCCTTGAAGGATTTGTTTGAAGAAAAGTTTTACAACTTTTTGAGAAGCATGGACACTTGGAGACATTTAGGAAGTAAATCAAACATTCAGTCATGAAGGTTTGATGACAGCAGATTCTACACAGGAGAGATCATTGATCTCGTATGATCTTATATGATCTTGAGTATTTATGATTCAGTTGTCTATCCTTTGTTTGTGAAGATAACATTGGAAGAAGTAAGTCAAAGATTCAAGTTCTATCAGATTTGTCTTACAGAGAGATAGAAGAAGATACTTGTTATGTTACAGAAGGTTATGAATCCTAAAATGCTTTCAGCAAGGTTTTATCAGCTAACCTTATTCTACAATATGGGAAGCTGAAGACTTACAGTAAAAAGCTATTAGCAACTGCAGTGCTAATAAAAAGGGTTCAGAGATTTTGTTTTAGATACAGGTATTGATCACTGAACATCAGATTTATGAAGGAAGACGTTCCACATTTCATAAAGTCTGATATACTTTGAAGAATTCTGGATAATAGTGTTAAGTCATCCAGGGGGGTGATGAAACATGAAGACTTATTTTCAGCCATATGTAAAAGAATGCAGAGTCATACCTTCAGGTATTCCTATTACAGGTATTCCTATTACAGGTATTCCTATATTTCCTTTGTCAGGTTCTCTTTATGTTCCAGCTTTGAAAGAAGAAGGAAGAAGGAGAATGTTTGGAGAAAGTTCCTGTTTAGGATAAGGTTCCAGAATTCTATTTGAAGAGAAGCTTGATATTTTAGAAAGGTATATTTCAGAAGTGCGCACATATATGTTTATACCAAGTTCTGAAGGAAAGAGGTATGAAGGATTTAAAGGATGAAGACATGATGACATCATAGATTTTTTGACTCATATTGACTTGAGTACAGTCAGAGATGAACCAGCAGTGTTCATAATACACTACGTTGTGAGTTGACAGTCACAGGTTCCAGGATTCAGTTCCTGATTTTGTTTAGTGTATTTACATGACGCAGCAAAAGTACGTTGAGAAACCTTTTTGGAAGGTAAATGCAAATATGTGGATCCTAGTGTATGTTTTCAGGTTTTTGAAGACAGGAGATAGCAGGTGCAGAGACAGTTCATGCTACAATTGTCAAGCAGTGATTGCTTGATTTATACACTATTGGATATCTAGTTTGCATATTTTCTCAAGTATTATGGTTCATATTTAGCAAGTTCAAGTTTTTTGAAGGAAAGTCAATTTTAGTTTTGAAGAAGACTTTTTCTGAAGTATCGAAAGTACAAGCTTGAAGCTTGTGGTAATTTGCAATTTGTGATAGATTGCAGATCCAGTTCAGTTTATACCAATATGACATTGCAGGGGGGATTGTTGGAAAAACAATGTTCCTATTGGTCCATTCTATCCAGAGTTTACAGGATGTGTACAAGCTTTTATACTCCCTCAAGCGGACGGCCTTGGTGGCGTGGATAGGTCGTTATCCTCCCAAATCTCCCACCAGGGATCGATTCCCATCGCCGACAGCGCGTGGAAAATAGAAGATTTTAGCGTTTGCTTTTGGCTAAAATTGACGGACGAGCGCGAACGCAATCCGTTGTGTTTTCTAGATTCATTGCGATCGTATTGATCGTATGCTTTATTAGAAGCGATCGCAGATCGTAGCTTTATTAGCTTTATTATGAGCTTTTCAAAGTTACACAAAACTATATAAGAAGAGTATTGGCCTCATTATCTATCATCCTTCACCTAGGATCAACACAAGCTTTCTAGAGCTTGGACCTCAGTAGAGGTGGTGTTTCTTCTAGCACATGGGGCAGCCATGGTGCTAACTTGAAGCATGTTGAGGATCAGCTATGGAGTTCTTCTTAATGATTCTTCTTGGAGAAGATGAAGGGTGTGCTCACACTCTACCTCATGGAGAGGAGGTTATCTCTTGTTCATGGCAAGAAGACTTGGTCATTAGCATCTTGATGGTGAGGATCGCCCATCTACATGATGTATTTGAAGATCATCTTCTACAAGAAGATGTTAGGTTGAAGATTATCTTCTACAAGAAGATGTCTAGCTACTTCAAAGACATTGGATGGGGCCATCTACATGATTTTGAAGATTATCTTCTACAGGAAGATATTAGGTTGAAGATTGTCTTCTACAAGAAGATGTCGGGCTACTTCAAAGACATTGGATGGTGTTTAACATAAGATTCACATCTTATGTTAAGTATGCAGGTACATATTCTCTTTATGCACACAGGTACTACTTGAAGTTTATGGAGGCTGTGGCGTTCATATCAGAAGGAGTCCTATTCGGCATAGGTACAAGAGAATCAATACTTATATGCTTTATGCATATTTTTATGAGGTGTTTGAGAAGGTGTGTTCACATGACTTTGAGGATTTCCGGCAACAATCTTCTTAGCATTCTATGCTACTTTATAAGTATGTGATCTTTTCACACACGTATCTGACTTAGGGTCTTCCATAGCCTAAGTTTAGATGTAGGTTTGTTGACCATCAGTTTCACACTGATCCTTCCTCATTCTGTCACTCATATTCACTCTTCTATAACCTATTAGGTCACACATCTCATGTATATTCAGATTACTGCCCACACATATGAATATGTTTGTTACATTGTACATTCACTCATACATCTATTTCTCATCACATAGAATGGTTGAGAATTTTGCTCCCACATTGTACATTGAACATTGGTATATACGATACTATGAGTAAGCGATGGCTTACGTAACACCTTACACATGACGTCTATTCTTTCTCTATCTTTGTCTCATCATCTGTATGATTAAGTTGTGGTATGTTCATGTTTTGTCAATATGGAAGATTGCTGGAATTAATGTTGTACATGACTGGAACTATGGAACCATGGACCTATGACATGAGCCTAAGGGCCTACCTCACTTCCAACAAACAATATCCCACCAAAGGCCAACATGGCCAAAGTAATTATGGGAGGAAAACAAAGAATGATAAAGAATACCTAAGTGTAAGTATACAAACAATAGCTCCCACCTGATGGGCATGTTACACAGTATACAAGTGATTGTGTAAGATCAAGAATCAAGTAACCCCCATCAAGTGGCAACAGTGTCAAAAGCTATCCTGTGGTAGAGCTTTAGTCAAAGCATCTGCAGCATTATCTCGAGTGTGAACCTTCTCAAGAATAATGTGCTCAATGGCTAAGCAATCTCTAATGAAGTGATACCTCACCTCAATGTGCTTGTTCTTTGCATGATAGAACTGATTCTTAGTCATATCACTGAGCAAGCGAGGTACATGCTGAGGTAAACCCATATCACAAGCAAGAAGAGAAATCCACAATGCTTCCTTACATGCCTCACTTGCTGCAACATACTCTACTTCTGTGGTGGAAACAGCTGTACATTCTTGAAGACAAGATCTCCAAGAGATAGCAGCTCCAACAAAATGAAAAATGTACCCTGATGTAGACTTACAATTCTCTACACAACCAGCATAATCAGAATCTATGTAACCAATAATGGATGCTTTCCCTCTATCTAAGCATAGACACTTGTCCTTAGTGCCACTCAGATATCTCAAAATCATCTTAACCACTTCCCAATGTTTCTTGCAAGGATTAGACATATATCTGCTCACAACTCCCATTGCAAATGCAATGTCTGGTCTCGTAGCTACCATAGCATACATGAGACTGCCAACAACAAACTCATAGGGAATTTTGGTGGTAAATTCCTTTTCCTCATCTGATTTGGGGCAATCATCCTTGCTCAATTTCACATATGTGGGTAAAGGTGTACTCAATGCCATTCCACCATGCATATTGAACTTGTGAAGTACTTTGGATATGTACTCACTTTGAGACAAGTATATGCATCGTTTACTCCTATCACAAGTAATGCGCATGCCAAGAATATGTTTGGCATCCCCCAAATCCTTCATATCAAATGTTCGACTCAACTTCTTTTTGAGAATTGACAATTCATAAGAGGACTTCCCAGCAATCAACATATCATCGACATAAAGTATCAAACATATCAAGTTGCCATCTGAGCATCTCTTTGTGTAGAGACAATGATCCTCATTTCTTCGAGAATAGCCTTGAGACTTCATAAAAGCATCAAACTTTTGGTACCATTGTCTAGGGGACTGTTTAAGTCCATACAAGCTCTTCTTGAGCTTACAAAATAGACTTTCCTTGCCAAGAACTACATAACCCTATGGTTGTTCCATATAGATCTCATTTGTAAGATCTCCATGCAAGAAAGCAGTTTTCACATCCATTTGGAATAATTCTAAGTCCTCCATTGAATCCAAGCAACATGTGCAAGGTAGTCATCTTGACCACTAGAGAGAAGATTTCCTCGAAATCAACACCATGTTTTTGCTTAAAACCCTTTGCAACAAGTCGTGCTTTATACTTTGGAGAATCACTATCTGATTTGAATCTCAGCTTATATACCCATTTACATGGTAAAGCTTTCTTGCCATTTGGCAAAGGTACTAAATCCCAAGTACCATTCTTGTGAATAGAATCCAACTCACTCTTCATGGCATGCTCCCACCTGACATGATCCTCTGTCTGCATAGCCTCTTTGTAGCAAGAAGGCTCAGGACATCTGTTAGCATAACAAAATGTAAAACTGGAACATATCTATCAGGTGTATGTGAGACACGTGTAGAATGTCTCAATGGTTGCTGAACAAGAACATGTGCAAACTGATTTGAATGGAGATTCTCGTGAACATCCCTAGGTGGAGCATTTTTATGCATGCTAACCGGAGGACTAGTATCCTCAAACACCACTCTTCTCACTTCAACCTCCTTAATGGGTTGTTTGTGCATCTTAGACTCATTGAAAATGACATCACTACTTGTAATCGTTGTCCATGTTTCAGGATCCCATAAGGGATATCCAAATTGTCCTTCTAGACCATATCCAAGGAAAATGCATTTCTTCGATTTATGGTCCAACTTTTTTTCTAATATTCTTGGGTATATGAACATATTCTTCACACCCAAAAACTTGAAGATGATCATATTATGGTGGCTTCCCTGTCCACAACTCTTGCACCACTTTTAGACATTTGGCAGTACTAGGTGAAAGGCTAATCACATGAACTGTAGTCAATACTACTTCTACCCAAAAGCCTTGTGAGAGGTTTGCATGATGCAACATAGAGACTACTCTATCTTGAATAGTTCTATTCATCCTCTCAGCTACATCATTTTGTAATGGAGTATAAGGAGCTGTAAACTCTCTACGAATCCCTCTAGACTGACAGAAAAGGCTGAATTCATGTGAGGTATAGTCACCCCCCTTATCTAAATGTAAAGCCTTAAGCTTAGTTCCTTTTTCAGTCTCAACTGAAGCAAGCCTGTTTCTGAAAGTAGTGAATACCTCCTCCTTCGATTTGATAGGATATACCCAAACTTTTCTAGTAGCATCATCTATGAAAGTGACAAAGTAGAGAAAACCACCTAAGGACCTAGTGGGCATAAGACCACTCACATTTGTATGAACTGGATCTAAAGGCTGAATTGAAGAGTCAATATGCGCTCTATGCACATTTCTAGTTTGCTTTCCATATTGATAATTCTCACAAAAGGAAAATCAAAGAAAGATAACACAGGTAAGTAGCCAGAATGAGAAAGATTTTCCATTCCACTATGCGATATATGGACCAAACAACCATGCCAAATACAAGCCATAGGTTGTTCAGTAATAGCTAACAAGTGTTCTTTCTATGATACAAATAAAGGATAAAGTGAGCCAACTTTTCTTCCTTTTGCAATAACAATATTGCCCTTTGATATGCAAAAGGATTGAGCATACAAGACCACCTTGTAACCAAGGTCATCAAGTTGACCAACTGACATCAAACTGCGTGATAACTGAGGTACATGGCATACATTATGCATAGTAAATTTTAAACCATCAATGAACTACACAACCACATCTCCAATCGCCACAACATCATACTAGTAAGAGTCACCAAGTCTAACAATACCAAGAGACTTTGCTGCATAATTAGAGAACCATTCTCTGTGTGGTGTCACATGGAAAGATGCACCAGAATCTAGCAACCAAGTGTGCAAAAAAGAATTCGCCATAAGAGCCTCAGTTGGCACAGTACTATCAAGTGTCAACACATCAGCATCATTCGAAATAGCATTAATTTCTTCAATCTTCATAGTCGAAGTAGACGGTGTAGGTAACTGTTTAACATGCCCAAGAACATTCTGTCCTTTACCGTTAGCATTCTTTAATGCATAACAATCTTTCTTCATGTCTCCTTTATTATGAAAGTAATGGCATTCAATATCCCTCTTCCTTGATTTACTTCTACTCTTATTTCGTTCACCATTCTTTTCCTTGTTCTTGCTCCTCTCACGTTGTTGATTCTTTGCTTGGTAAGAATCACAAACATTATATGCATCTCCACTCTGAGTGCCAACCATGGACCGGTTCAAACAATTCCAGTAATCGCCCCATCCAGTGTTAGGTCTGTTTACAGTTTGGACACTGTAGGTGGGAATGCGAAGAAGCCAAAGAATACAATCAAAGGAAGCAGGAGGCGAAACTAAAAGCCCGAATGGCTCACATGGTCTCCATAGAATACATTGAACTAGAGATTGCAGTTGTCACTTGCTCGCAGAATGAATATTCCATCGTACTGGAACCCTGTATACGGATTCCAAAAAAATAGAAGCAACATCTAAAAACAACTGTACAATGGGCTTAGGGGTATCTGCCCCGTTTTGTTAATCCAAAAACAATTCCTATTGTAGTAGATGATCGAATTCAGCAGTCCCGTGGATGTCAAGCGGCGGAGCTTTCAGGCACTCCTGTTGCAGAGTCTTCTGACAATTTTCCACAAGTTGTGGATTCCAGAATTGCGAATTTTCAAGAAGGGATAAACAGTCAGAACAAGAATGGAATGCAGGTTAACTCTGATACACGAATGGATAACGACGAATTGCCTCAGGCAAAAACTGGTGGATTATTGTAGGACTTACATATGAAAATTATCATTAGGAGCTTTGTTGGAGCTAGTGCCCACTTTTCGAAAACAGTTATTACAACAACTACAGTTAACACACCGTACAGTAGAAACTCCGGAACCAACAGTCTCAATGTAACGGACACTCCAGAGAAGTTTGGAGACTATGTCATACTTACCATTATAGTTTACCATCACAATCGTGCCATTCCAAAGGTATTAATCGATGGAGGATCGAGTATCAACATAGCTTCTACAGCAACATGCAGGCAGATGGGGTGGCACCAGTTTGAGCTAGCCCCATTTTTTGTCCGAATGGCGGATCGATCTCGTGTTCAACCAGTGGGACTGATTAAGGATATTCCGATTCGGATTGTGTAGGTATTATTTAAAATTACCTTTATCATCTTGGAATTAAAGGGGTAGAATTTAGATTACAATCTACTTCTAGGACGATCATGGCTTCGGAATGCCAAAGTTCAACAAAACTGGGATGAGAAGACTATCACCTTTTGGAAGGGACATTCCAAATTTATGGTTTCGTTGGATGAAGAACACTACTTCCTCCCACAACAGAAACCAATCTGGGCAAAACCACCACATATGCTAGAAGGCTTAGACAAGGATGAGGAAACTAAATTTATGGAGGCTAATAAAGACTTACTGTCCATGGGAGTATTAGATGTCAACTTAGTTTTTAGCATGGAAGTAGATAGTTTGACAACTGTAGTAGACCCCGAAGTGTTTGAAAATACTGAGATCAATTACCATAATTTTCTCTGAAGGATCCTATGGAGATGAGCAAAGTTCGCATTGAGGAAGATGCTCTGGAAGTGATCAACTTGGGAAGCGAGGAGGACCTAACGCCAATTCGAATCTATTCAGAATTAGCTCTGGAATTTCGGTCAGTTCTGATTGCATTGTTAAAGCAATACAGTGATGTTTTTGCCTGGTCATATTCAGATATATAGGGGCTGGAACGCAAATTATATCATGACCGCATTTTACTCAAATGGGATGCCACTCCCATAATGTAGCAGCGTTATCGAATGAATCCCCACTTCGCGAAACATGTTAAACTCGAATTGGATCATCTACTTAAGGTTGGTTATATTGTTTCTATTGAAAATCCGAAATGGGCATCGCCAATAGTAATCGTCCCGAAGAAAAACAAACAACTGCGAATTCGTGTGGATTACCGAAAATTGAATGCTGCCACAGTTCTAGATCCATTTCCATTACCCTTCTTCGACAGTATGCTGGATGAAGTCACAGGGCAAGAAATGTATTCCTTTTTGGATGGGTTCAGTGGCTATAATCAGGTGTGCATGGTTGAGGCAGATATACCTAAAACAACATTTATTACCAATTGGGGCATCTTTGCCTGTACACTCATGTGGTTCAGACTCCGAAACGCTCCAAGTACCTTTCAGTGTTGTATGCAACAAATCTTTGTGCCTCACTTAACATCTTTTATGCATATATTTTTGGATGATTTCTTTGTCTCCGACAGGACGATGTCGCATTTGGAACAATTATGTTTATGTTTTGAATCCTGCCAAAAGGTACAACTATGCTTAAATCCTTTAAAGTCAACATTCGCGGTGAAATGTGGCAAATTGCTCGGACACATTATTTTGAAAAAAGGAATTGCGGTTGATCCAGATAAGGTTAAAGTTATTCGAGAAACACCAGATCCAAAGATTCCAAAAGAAGTGCTCAGGTTCCTTGGGCAAATCCGTTGGCATGGCACACATTTAAGAGGACTAGCATATATTGCTATCCCGCTCAATAAGTTAGCACATGTACCGGCGAAGGAGTTTCTCTAGACTGATGAAGCACAGCTGACGTTTGAGCGACTCAAAAAAATGCTCGCGAGTGCTCCAATATTAAAAGCTCCGGACTGGAAGTTGCCCTTTCATGTTTCCATGGACGCCTCAGATCGCCCAATTGGCAGCATTCTCATGCAGAAGGAAGATCCGAAGTGGCTTTGTCCGGTGTACTATGCTAGTTGAAGACTCACATCGGCCAAGCAGAACTATTCAACTATAGAGCATGAGTGTCTAGGTCTCATTTATTCTATTAAAAAGTGTTGACACTATCTCCTGGGATGATCGTTCACATTTCATATGGGCCACAATGCTTTGCTTTATGTGGTTAAGTAGCAAAATTTAGTTGGACGTCTCGCTCGATGGGTGTTGCTATTACAAGAATTGGAATATGATGTAGTCCATCGCCCTGGGGCCAGCTATGTGATTGTAGATTTTCTGTCCAGAATAGATCATGGAGAACCTTCAGAGGGCATCGACGATTCTCTTCCAGATGCTGAAGTTTTTACGGTGGCTGAACCAGAAGATGTTCCGCAGACTACTCCAACCTGGTATGAAGAAATGGTGAGTTTTCTCACCAATGGTCTTGCGCCATCTCATTTATGGTCGGCAGCCCAGAATAAACTTGGATTACGCAGTCGGCGCTTTACTATGATCATGGGGCAACTTTATCATAAAGACTCGACGGGAGTTTGGCTTCGTTGTGTACCCCTGCACGAAGTACAGGCTGTCATTTTGGAAGCACATGCAGGGGATGTCGGTGTTCATTTCAGTCATTTTGGAAGCACATGCAGGGGATGTCGGTGTTCACGAAAGAAACAAAAAAAACACAGGTTTGGGATCTCATGCAGGATGCACAGTAACTATTTTGCATGCAAGGTGCGCAATAACTATTTTGCTTGCAAGGTGCGCAGTAAATATTTTTGCATGCAAACGTACAACAATTATAAGGGTGGCGACAGTGGCGTTTCAAATCAGGATGTGTTTCTTATTTTGAGAGCCAGTAATCATGAAGATTTAGGAGTTATGATTCCTTGATCATCTATCATGATGCAGACTTGCAATTTGGTACACAGGAAGGCTGGGCATAAAAGGCTGCGAACTCTCTCGAATCTGGCTTATTTGACACGAACTTGTGAGTAGAGAGAATACAACAAGCAGAGCGCATACTTGAAGCAAGAGTTTCATGCGCTAGAGCAACGAAGCAGGTAGGTCACCACAAGATGGCAGTGTCTTTCTCTAACTGCCACCTTCTATACATCCCAGAGAATATCTCACAAGAGCAGAAGGAGTGGTTCGAGTGCACAGGACTCCTATAGTGTGCCATGATAGATTGGCGAAGCATTAAGCCTCATCCTCAAGCAACAGAGAGCGATGGAGATCTTCTGAGAGACAAAGGGAAATGACATCAATATTTAAGATATTAGTATCCAAATAGGACAGGAAGGAGTACATTTAATAGTGGAATTGATCGTAGAACGATTCCATGTGGCCAAGGAGGGTATCACAGTGAGCACAGGGGCTGTGGATGCTGCAAAAATTTGTGCATTGCTCAGCAAGCCCTGCTCGGGTGAATATTGCTTCGCGCAGCTGTCGAACGACAACCCACTGAAGTGGGGTATGTTACTAATAACCATGGTGATTAACTTGCAGGCTAAACACTATGGTGTATCCCAGCAGGTCTTTGCACTGGTGAAGGAAGCGACAGACCTAGGTAAACTGGGCAAAAATTATTTTCCAAACATTAAAGAAAGAATTTCGGAGATTATTTCGATGGACTAGACGAGCACTCAACGCGGTACTGGACTCCAAAGTGGGAGTGATCCTCTCATTAATTTTTCAACCCCGACGTATTTATCTTGGGAATACATAGTATGCTCGAGTAAAGTGTTTTTACAACTTCTGAAGAAACGAGCGGCAGAGCAGAGGTCGGGAGGTAACACTTCTTAGGATCAAATAGATACTGATATTGACAAACAGAAGGAATCTAGAAGGCATGAGGTGGAAGAGAGGAGAGCCTGAGAAGAAGCCGAGAGGAAGGCCAAGGAAGAAGTCGAGAGGAAGGCCAGGGAGGAAGCCGAAGGGAAGGCCAGGGAAGAAGCAGAGAGGAAGGCCAGGGAAGAACAGGAAGAGGTAGCGTGAAAGGAGGTTGAAGAAGAGTGGTCCCGGAAGCAACAACAGGATCAAGGAGGACGTTCTGGTCAGACCTCCCATAGAATATCCGTGTTACATGCATTTTAGGAATGTGACCTAATCGATAAATGGAAAACTTCTGAGGGCATAGTGAAGTTACCCCCACTCAGGTCTACAGATGTGATATACCCATGGATGTATAATAAGGAGACTATTCGACCAGAACTACTTGGAGATTTAGCTCATGGGTGGAGTTCGGTAAAACTGGAAGATTTCCAGAATAAGTATAACACTACGATAATGGAAAAAGATAACTGGGTTGCAGAAAAGAAGAAGATGATAGCTCAGATCACTCAGTTGCAAGAAGAGATAGAAGTAGTAAGGATGGAGAACAGGGGTCGTGACAGTCATGTTAATGAACAACTAGTTGAAGAGTTAAATGATACTTTGACAGAAAATAATACTCTAAAAGTTACTGTGAAGGAAAAGTCCAAGATTATAGCTCGATTGCAAGCAGAGACCGGTCAAGTGCAGAAAGCAAATCAGAAGTTAAAGAAAAATAATAAAGAGTTAAATACAAAGTTGCAGAAAGCTGAGCAAGAAGCACAAAGGTTAAAAACCAAAGTTAAAGATCAGAGTGGTGAACTGAAAAGATAGAGTATTTTGACTGCTGAAGTGGAGGAAAGATTGGCAGTCCGGAATTCAGAGTTTACAGCGTTGGAAGAAAGATTACAAACAGTCCAAGAGACTCTGGATACTGTAGAGGCTCAAGTTGTGGGAATTACTTAGTTAGAAAAGCAAGTTGCACAATGGAAGCAGCATTGTGCGGATGCCAACCTCGTGTAGGCAGATAAAGAACCAGAGGTGGAAAAGCTCCGAAAGGAGGCAAAATTTTTTTTCTTGTCAGGCTAGAGTAGAAGAAGTAATGAAGGATGCTGTGGAGATTCAGACTAAACTAACGGAGTCTACATTAGTTTTTGATAAACTGATAGAAGGATTTCAATAGAAAATTCTGGAATTAGAAGTTTTCATGGTTAGTTATAAAAGCCTTAGCCAACAAGCCTTAGAACCTAAGAAGTTTTTTGAAGCAGAAATGCTCTTAGCCGAAGAAAATCTTAGGGACATGTTCAATGAATTGCGCTATGATATAGAGAGAATAATGTTTCCAAAATTAGAGAATCAAGATGGTGATCTGTAAATTCTATGTAATTTTGTACTTAGTGGGTTCGGATCCACCGTGCGTGCCAATGTTAGCAACCGGTGTGGTCAGGCTATTCTTTGTAATTTCCACTTTTGTAATAATGAGATGTCAAGAGTTTCCAGAATAATGGAGGTTTGGAACGGTCTGAAGTTCATCCTTATTTTTTATGATACGCAGAGACGGGTCTTCAACGGGTTCTTTCGGATTTTGGACTCGACGATTACGAAAATGTTGATAAGCAGAGTAGTGAAGGGAATGGATATACAGAATGGAGAACCTTTGTAACTACAATGATATAATGAAATTACCACTCTATTTCTGAAATGGATGTCATTTGTACTGTGTAGCTAATGATTCCCAACTGTTTATAAATGGTTTATCTGTGCTAACTCATATTGAAGTAGAGAACAAAAACACATGTTTATGAATAGTTATATTTGTGAATCCCCGTTCCCGAACCTATTACTTGGGTGTTGTTAGCATTACGGCGATCAGTGTCCAAACAATGGTGATTAGCATCATCAATGAACGTAACAAAATGTACATGCTTCCCAAAAGATGGAGCCTTGATGGGACCACATACATTACTATGAAAAAGCTTCAATTTTCTTATAGTGTGTGTATGATTATCTTTTGGAAAAGAAGAACGATACATTTTTCCAAGAATGCAACCTTCACATGCATGCTTTTCAATTGACTCAAGCATTGGAAAACCAATAACCATTTCTTTCTTTTGCAAGTCAAGAAAATGATTGAAGTTCAAATGACCAAATCAAGCATGCGAACGCTCCATTTCAGTCATGGAAGAAGCATGAGCAACCAAGGCTCAAGGTAGCCCTCTTATATGTATCCATGCAATACAAACCATTACATAATGTAACGAACATCATGATAATATCACCATTGCTGAAACCAGGAACCATACACTTATCATCAACAAAATGTACACAATTTCTAGCTTCTATAATCAACGGAACTGAAACTTTCTTCTTGGTATCGGGTAATACAATGAATTTTTCAAGAGAATCACACCTCCATTTGTAGCCATAAGCTCATTTTCTCCTACTCCAATGATAGGATAAGAGGCATTGTTTGCACACACCACATGCCCTCATTTGGGTGCATCTTCCGGAGATGTAAAAAACCTTTTGCATGAAGTTATGTGCTTTGAAGCACCACTATCAAATAACCAATCTGAATCAGCCTCACTCACAAACACACATTTAGAACGCAAAGATGCATCATAATGACATGTAACAAGACATGCACAGAAATCTTCAGCCATGTTAGCTTCATCATTCTTTGCATTTGTTGAATTCTCAGCAATAGACATATCGGATTCCTTCTTCTTTTCATTGCACCTAGCAAGCTTTATACACTCATCAATAGTATGATAAGCCTTTTGGAAATATTTGCATCTTTTTGTATTTTGCAAATCATAATCATTAGAGGAATGATTAGAAGAGGAAGTTGAGGGTTTGGTTTTGATGAACCCAAAGCTGAACCATACTTGATTTTCCCTTTTTGTAAGACAGCAGTGCTTGTGTTGCCTCAATCAAACCAGTTATATTCCCTCTAGATTGATCGTCTTGCAAAAGAACTGGCACAACCTCATCAAATGCATACATATTAGGTTTCCCTTTTGCAACCAAATGGAGTGTAGTGATAAAGCTTAGAAAATATTTTGGTAATCCTTTCAACAATGTAGAGATGGGTGATGCATCTAGAATAATCTCATCTATGTTTTCCACTTTCTCTTTCAAGTCCTTGATGCATGTCACATACACATCCACAGACTCATTTTCAGTCATACATACATCCTCAAGTTGCTTCCTCAAGTATGCAACATGTCCTTCATTATGCATGGCATACAAAGAAGCAAGAGTGTCCCATGCATGTCTTGATGTAGAACATGACCTGATGTGTGGAACTATATGACACTTCATAGAAAGTGCAATCAATGCATGAGCTTGACCATATCTTCCATCCCATCTAAGTTGCTCCTGTGTAGGTGGATAAGTAACCACTGTACTTAAAGAAGAAGGTCCATCTTTGACACTAGACTGTGAAGTAGAAGAACCTATGGGTCTTCCATATACATCTGCCACTATGTTCCAAAGTTGTTTTGCAAGAACAACATGCTTTGTCATGTAAGAACACATTGGATGGTTGGTACCATCAAGCTTATCTTCACCTTGAAGATTGCCAAACAAGTCATTGTTTCCTGCAATTTCACGAAAGAACAACAATGTGATAAAATCTTGTGAGAAGAGATGGTTGATACACTCCAAGGATGTGCCTGGTGCTGCAAAAACTTGCTCTACACTTGCCATAATAGCTTCAAGGATGGTAAGTAGACACCTTGTGCTTGCCAAGGATGCATATAAAACATCCTAGTGCTTTGGAGCATCAATCTCAAACTGATTCATCAAACAGACTACTTGAGACAAAACAAATGAAGCAAAACTTCCTATTTTGGGATGAAATGCACTCTGGCAATTTTCTCAAAGCTCACAACCTGCTAGAAATTTGCCATATATATTTTTCACATCTCTAGTTAGATATATAATGAATCTAAAACAACACATTTGATGAAGTTTGATGAACCATATTGAGAGAAATAAGTTTAGCAATATTGGGGTGTCATCCCAACATTTTACGGACTATCTATAGGAATACATAGCTGACTTCAAATGAATGTAGCTCACATAATAATGAACCAATGATGATGAAAATTGATATGATGCAAATAGACTTATCAAATTACCTATCACAGAAAAAGATATAGTATGCATAGAGAAATCAATAATTGAAGTTGATTGAAAATGTGACAAATAGGCCTGTAGTAGTAGGTGAGAAGAACTCCAAGATGTGGCTTGAAAATCAATTTGTATTGCATATATGGTACATGATATGAATGTTCATGAAGCTTGGGAAGGAGGAGGACAATATGTGCTTCACTAATAGCTTGGTGCTTGGTCAATGCCTCCTCTCTAAAGTCAGCTCCTTTTCCACGACTACAGATATTTGTATATATAAGAGTTTTTGAATTTAAAGCTTAGAGGTATTGTACCTAAAAGTTCCCTCAAGTTTGGGGTATCTGTTGCTAATCAATCTCTACTAACATTGACTCCTGATTCGTGCCTATCAAGGCCACGAATTTCTGAAATGCGTTTTACTTTTCAAGGTAGCTATTTTCAAGATTTACAAGTGGATGTTCTTATGACTTCTCTCATTGAGAGTGTACACAAATAATATTTTACATTGAGTGATCAAGCACTAGGCTTGGATGAAATACACCAAAAGCTCCCGTCAAGCCTAGTATGCTTGAGTCTTCAGTCCTCCTTGATTTCTAGCAATCAAATCATGCCTTTGAATCTCCTTAGATTGATACCCTCCAATGGCTTAGTCAACATATCTGCACATTGAAGATTAGTAGACACATAAGACAATTGAATGTCCTTGCTCATCAGCTTCTCTCTTACACAGTGATAATGGACTTCAATATGCTTGGTTCTAGCATGGTAAACTAGAGTAGCTCCCAAGTGAAGTGAGCTTGTATTATCACCAAGGATGTGAGGAGTTGAGGTATGTAACCCCAAATCAGAGTACAAATATTTTAACCACATAGATTCTTGTGTTGCATTAGCCAAATCTCTATGCCTCATTGGATGATAGAGCAACAGTTGGTTGCTTCTTTGAAGACCATGAAATTAGTTTTGATCCTGCAAAAGAGAAATAACCTGATATACTCTTCCATTCATCCTTTGATCTTGCCCAATCTAAATCTGAGTATAGTATGAGATCAATTTCAGAAGTGAAGGGGAAGAAAAGCCCTTCATTGATGGTACCCTTCAAGTATGTGAGCACTCTTTAGGCTACTTCCATGTGTGGGTTCCTTGGCTTGTGCATAAATTGACTGAGTATGCTAACAATATAGCATATGTCTACCCTTGTGAGAGTTGCATAGTTCAAGCTTCCTACCAAGCTTTGATAGCTTGTGATGTCTTCAATAGGTTCTTCCTCATAAGCACTTAGCTTATGGTTCAACTCTATAGGTATACCTGCACACTTAGTATTCTCCATTTTAAACTTAGAAAGCATGTCATGTACATACTTTCTTTGAGAGCTATAGATACCAAAATACGTATAGACCCGAGGAGCCACTTAGGGAGAGTTTCAGAGACTTAGAGAGTCCCAGGAGGGTGAATGAACTTGAGATCAGGAAGGGTGCTAAGTAGCCAGAGAAGTGTCATATCTTCTGTTGGAAGTGCCGCTCAGGTCAGTCACCGCTCGGTCTATTCAGACACCTCTAGCGACTCAGAGGAGGAGATACCCATGGCTTCAGAAGACATGCAAGGCCCCACTCCCGATAGAAACTTCATGACCACTATAGAAGGGGAGTATCGCACTTCCTTACAGTACGTTTCTACTAATGCCCAGGAGATTCCCATGGTTTAAACAGATATGTGGCTTGGATGGTGACTTCCATGGATGCCAGGATTGTGTCTAGACCGGCTGCTAAGTATGAGGGAGGAGCATACATGGACAAGTTGGGTCACATATACATAGTGACTGAATACCCTGATTTGATCAATGAAAGGGGAGAGTTAGTGGGACAAGAAAACTCAAGGAGACCAAACCCTGAGGAGTTAGTGACGACTCCTAGAGGCAAGTCCCAGCTGATACGAGTCTTGAGAGGAGACTTGATACCTCAGGACGACTACCTATTGGAAGTCTATTTGATCCAGTGAATGGACTTGTTGCTTCAAACAGACTCACCAACCTAAGGAAGAGAAGAAAGCCCGATGACATTTTATGAGCTAAAGGATCCGGAAGACGAGTCTAGAATAACATACCTAGATAAGAATCAGAGAAGATATTGGTTGGTAGATGCCATATACAAGGCTCGACTAAAATACATGGGTTTGCCTTTATTCCCTCAGAGAGAGCAGGCAACCACCTCTCAGAACCCCTTCGGAACCCAACAAGAGGCAGAGCACACCATGTCCGGACAAACTAGCCAACGGAGTGTTCCAAACCGTACTCATGTACAATTTGCGACTCTAGGAGTACAACCACACAATCAGACCCACCCTAGAGCAGGTAATCAATACCAACCACCGATAAGACCACGACCACCAATACGAGTACAACCTGGAATACCCCTCGTCAGACCAGCGGTTCCTGCCTTCCCTGTAATGCCTAGACTGCCAGAACCAATGAGAAGATTGAGACCGATTCAGGTGGCCAAATGTGTGAGAAATCATTATGACAGATTGGGAGAACCTTAAGATCACATTGTTGAATTTAAACAAGATCTAAGAGCGGAACAAGTAGACGACTTCTTCGTGCAGTATGAGTCCTTCAGACTCACCCTCATAGGAACGGCTCTTACTTGGTTCCAGCCATTAGACCCCAACTAATTTGGAAATATGGAGCAGTTTTTTCAAGAATTCATTGGGGAATTCACGAAAAGAGGGATTAAGCACAACTTTGTGTCTTTAATCCATAGCTTTAAATAGAATCCTAATGAAAGTGTGAAAACGGCCGCCCGAAGATTCAAACAGTATGTTGATAGATGTTCAGCTACGGAGAGACCCACTGAGCAAAAAATGATCTCATTATTTTTGGATGGACTCATGGATGGAACCCTAAGAACGCTAGTTTACGTGAAGCGGTTACAAACCCTGAGTGAGTGTCTTCAAGAGTGCATTGACCTAGAAGATAATGTAGCTGAGGATCTCAAGAGCACGCCCAACCCCACTAAATTAGAAGACTCTCGGAGTACTATTACATCCAACTCCAGTAATGTGGAGGAATTAGCGGAACTAGTGGCAAAGAAATTGGGAGTCCAAGGACAGAGAAATTACCAACACTAAGCCTTAAGAGTGCCTATGTTACGAAGATGTAGTCTATGTGGAGGAGATCACCCCACACACGTGTGTACGAGGAGGAATTGGTATACCTCAGACATATCCTTACAATAGATAGCCCCATCAAGGAGCTGCATTGTATTGCCACATAGAACCAAAATACACCAACCACACCACTGAAAACTGCCCATTTAATAGGCAGGCACGACCCTTCCAACCACCTTAGTACCGGCCATATGGGTATCCACCTAGAGAGCCAGGTAGAGATATGCCCAGACCAATTCCTACCCCACACCAGCAGGAGCTCCCAGGCCATATGAACCATCACAATTTGGAAACCCTCAACCAGTGTTAGGGCCACAACCTCCACATCCTCAACATGTGGTACCTGTGAAGTATGCCCAGCCAGAAGAAAATTTGGAAAGAGCCATAGTGCCAGTCTCAACGATGACCAGTGTAGAATCAGCAAACCCTGGATATGAGCTGCCCCCAGGAGATTACTATCCCTATGAAGCCAACATGTTAGAGTATGAACCAGCATATGATTCGGCATACTATGGATATGAAGGCTATGATTAGGCTTATGGAATGGAGGTAGCAACTTTAATGTATACTGCGCCTAAAGCACAACCACCTGGAAGACCACCCATTAGACTGCCTGTGCCGAGAGGACCATGTTATAGATGCGGAGGAGACCATTTTATTAGAGAATGTCCTCGGCCTTACAATCCACCACCTCCTAGGACTTGGGAAGGACATTGCAATGATTGCGGAAAGGAATATCTTTTCAAAGATTGCCCTAAGAATCCAACCAATGTCCAAGACATTGCACCTATTAATGTAATTGAAGTAATAGAAGCACCTGGAGGTGATAAGGAATGCACTGTGCCTTTAAAGGCCATTACCCAAGCTCAAACGAAAAGAACAAAAAGGAAAACAACCAGAACAGGAACAAGAAAGCAATAGAACTATAAGTCCCAAAATTCAAATAGTAGAAGATTCAGAGGATTCTCGTGAGAATACCCAAAACATAAAAGCACAAAAATGGAAGGAAAGAAGAGAAAAGCTCAAAGATAAATGGATGAAAAACAAGGGTCAAGACAATAAGAAACAAACCAGAAGTAAGAAAGAGCATATAGAACCAGAGATTTGGGAGGAAGTTCCCATTCCATCGCTTATCCGAGAAGCACAAAAACCAGGATCGATTCTAGCTGACCCAAAATCGGACGACTTAGACATGTGGCTGAAAGCTTACCAAGCTAGAATTAAGACTGGACCGAATGTGTAACAACACAAAAATCTTTATCCACAGGGAGAATTAGAAAAAGAGAGGCTTGCGATATGTAGAAAACTTATAGAGGTAGCACAAGCACCCCTAGAAAAGACTATCCCAGCCCTTCCAGAGACAAGGATAGAAGAGGAGCAATACAAGGAGCGTGTCAAAGCCAATGATAAAGAGCTTAAAGAGAAGGATGACAAGTGTGAGCGAGTGAGAACCCAGGACGAACCTATGTCAACTATACCTGACTTAGAAGCTGATTGGCCAAAGGAATTATGGAATAGAATCCGAGAAGAACAATGGAAGAAGAATGGAGTGACTAAGCCTCCCTTTGAGGAATTAGATGTGGAAGTTTATCAACCAAATTCCAATGTGGAAGAAGTATATGAGGAAGTATCAAGACTAGACCGACATAGAGAAGAAGCGTAGAGCATTTCAACCTTACCAAATTACATGGGAGAATACGAAAAGGAATCTATGATAATCTGAGCACCCAGAGTACATGGAAAAGGAAGCTCAGAAAAGAATTCACACAATCTAACGGAACTTAAGAAGACGAAAGTACAATGCAAACTAACTGTGGAAGAATTACTTCGGATTAGACCACAATTATGGCAACAATTAGCGGGTCAACTAGAATTAGGGCAAGAGAAGGATGAAAAGGGAAACAAGGAAAAAGAAAATCCATCTAAGATACAAATCCCAGTAGATAAGGTGGGAGAATTTAGTGAAGGACACGAAGGTAATACATGCCTACCTGTCACTTACAATGGGTACATGACCAAGGCTATACTAGACATAGGAGTAGGAGTAGGAATTGCCACCAAGGAAATTTGGGAGAAATGGGGAAAGCCTACCTTACGACCCACACACATGAAGCTCCAATCAGCAGACGGTCATGTGGAGAAACCCTTAGGAATCTTAGAAAGAATCAAATTAACCACCTGTGGAGTTGAATTTGAACACACATTAGCCATTTGTAAGTTCAAAAAGGCTAACAATTACGAAATGATATTAGGACGACCTTTCATGAGACAAATGTGGATAATACAAGACTGGGGACGAGATGCTTTATACCTGCAACATCAAGGAAATACCACCAAGATAAACTTGCATACATTTTCATATAGAGACGTACCCCCAGTACAGTGGAATCCCACACACAAGGAGGAAGATGATCTATCTATTCATAGCGCTGGATCAAGTGGTCAATCTTGGAAGTATGAGGACGCCTAGTTATGGACATCCTAACTGTGGCCAATAGGACATCCTAACTATCGACCGATAGAGGACCCAAGGTATATTCCTCAAATCTTTCCTGATGAAACCTTTGAGCCGCATGGATGGATGGAAATCTTAGTAACCTTAGATGTATGTGTGAATGAGGAAGTCCTAACTATGAACGAGTGCATAGAAGAAGAAGGCTATGATGTAAATTTGTACATGGTTGTCCTTTAAGAAGTAGAAGCAGGGAAAATCTTAGAAAAAGAGTGGAAAAAGGAATATGAGAGTATAGAAATGGAACCAGAATTCGATTCAAAAGAGAGCTATCTAGACACCATTCAAACCAAAGAGAAGCAGGAACCAACCAAGATCTTGGCAATAGAAGCCGCCCCCATAGTACAAGAGCAAGAGGAAAGAATGAGTAAAATTGGACCAAATCCAGATCTTTTTGAGATTCCGGAGCATTTTAAAAGATACGAAGTAGAAGAGAGAAAGATATCCATTCAAATGCCTAAGAGAGAGGCTCGAGATGGAGAAGCGTACGACAATAAAGAACAAACAAAAAAGATCATAGTAACAGTGGAAGATGGAGAACAACGATGTACATATATAGGTAAAGATGTGTCAATTGAGGAGGAAGAAGAATTAATACAATTGATCCGAGAATATCGAGATGTATTCGCGTGGACATATAAGGATCTCAAGGGTGTGGAACCCTCGATTTGCTCTCATAGAATACCAATGATGGCTGATGCAAAACCATCGAAACAACGCCCTTATACATACACTGACGTCTATGCTGCTAAAATTAAAGAAGAAGTAGACAAGCTATTAGCAGCACGATTCATATATGAAATAGAGCATACCGAGTGGGTATCGCCATTAGTAGTTGTGCCTAAGAAGAATGGAAAATTAAGAGTTTGCATTAACTTGAAAAGGGTCAATGCAGCCACCATACGTGACAGCTACCCATTACCCATCACTGACCATCTATTGGAAAAAGTTGCAGGAAAAGAAGGCTATAGCTTCTTAGATGGATTCTCTGGATACAACCAAGTAGCTATTGCTACTGAGGATCAACATAAGACCACATTTGCAATTGAATGGGGAGTCTATGCTTTCCGAGTGATGCCTTTTGGACTCACTAATGTGCCTGCTACTTTCCAATGATTGATGTGTCATGTTTTCAAAGAATTCCTGAAGAAGAGCATGGAAGTGTATGTAGATGACCTATATACATATTCAAATAAAAGACAAGACCACATTCCTGAATTGCGAAAGATATTTAATAAATGCCGATAGTATAGAGTCTGCCTGAACCTAGAGAAGTGTGTCTTCATGGTAAGACAAGGAAAGATCTTAGGACACATAGTCTCTAGAAATGGAATATCCACGGATGAAGACAAAATCAAGGTTATTTTGGAGCTTCCTAGACCTAAGAATGCGAAAGAGGTGCAAGCATTTATGGGACATTGCGGATACTACCATCGATTTATCCACATGTATGCCATAATTGGCAAACCCTTGTATGGACTCTTAACTCAATTCACTTGGACAGAGGAATGCGAGAAGGCATTCAATGAGTTAAAGAAGCAGCTTAGCACAACTCCAATTCTTAAAACACCAAATTGGAACAAGCCCTTTCATATTCATGCGGACTCTTCTAATTACGCAATAGGATGTATCTTAGCCCAACCAGCAGATGAAGGAAAGTTGGATCACCCAATTACCTATGCGAGTAGACAACTGAATCAAGCTGAGAGGAACTATACAACTACCGAATGAGAAGGATTAGGAATGGTCTATGTAGTGAAGAAATTTAGACACTATCTCTTAGCCAACAAATTCAAGTTCTTCATAGGCCATCAGGCTTTATTGTACCTAGTCAATAAGCCTTGTAACACGGGAAGATTGGTAAGATGGTTTCTACTATTGATGGAGTTGGACTTTGAAGTGATAGTGAAAAAGGGAAATACCCATGTTAGAGCAGATCACCTTTCTAGGTTAACACACGGAGAACCACCAAGTGGAGTACCCGATGTTCTACGAGACACTTATTTGTTTAATTTGGAAGTGTGTCCAAAGTGGGCAGAGAAACTAATTCCTATACTCACTCATGGCCCAGAACACTCAATCAATAAAGAGAGTAAAAAGGAAATTCTACAGTCAAGGAATTCGCATATTATTGCGGGAAGTGTGTACTACAAGGAAACCAATGGTGTAATGCTAAGATGTGTTGAGAAAGACGAACAATTGAAGCTGATTGAACAAGCACATGTGAACAAATGGAGGACACACAAAGGAACTCATGGAACTATTAGGGAGTTAAAGCGATTAGGAGTATACTCGCCTGACATGCCTAAGGATGTCCATGACTATGTGAGTAACTGTGCAGAATGCCAGGAGACGATCCTCGAGGATCATACATCCATACCTTTCTCAACGATAGTACCCAATTGGAGCAAAACATTGGTCAAATTCCTAAAGACACGAGAACATGAGGAAGGAGTTAGCTTAGTGAGAAAACGATCCCTAGAAGAGATGAGCAAGGATTATGTACTCATAGGAAGAAACTTGTTTAAGCGAGGAAAAGACAACCAATTACGACTATGTGTGCACGAGGGAGAATATTTACCCATATTAGAGATGGCACACACAGGTGCGCCAGGAGGTCATTTTTCAGCTGAGAGAACCGTGAAAATGATCCTCTTTGTGGGCTTGTGGTGGCCAACTTTACATATGGATGCAGAGACCTATGTAAGAAGCTGTGAAACATGCCAAAGGGCTAAATACCCGATTCGGAGAGATGACATGCCATTGAGACCTATGATTTGTGCTAGAGCATTTTCTAAATGGGGTATAGATTTCATAGGACACATTAACCCACCGGCCAAGGGGTCACATGCCGAATATATCATAGTAGCCACCGATTACTTGACAAAATGGGTAGAAGCAAAGGCTACTAGAAGGAACGATGCTCAAACAACTCCTAAGTTTCTTTTTGAGCATATATTCACTCGTTTCGGATTACCAATTGAGATTGTGAGTGATCGAGGAACGCACTTCATTAATGAGGTGATAGAATCTCTAATGAATGAATTTTTAGTAATCCATAAAAAATCAGCACCATACCATCTCCAAGCCAATGGTCAAGCAGAAAGTTCCAATAAGGTGTTATGCACAGTATTGACAAAGATTGTCAATAACGGTAGGTCTGACTAGGACAGACAATTACATCATGCAATTTGGGCCTTTCCAGTCACGTACAAGACTGCCATTGGAACTACCTCTTTCAATCTAGTCTATGGACAGAACGCAATTCTACCAATTGATTTTTTGATACCCACCTTGAGAGTAGCCCAACAGCAAGAATGGACCGGACATGAATTATCCCAACAACTAGACCAAATCGAGAAGGTGCATGAAACTCAGTTGCAGGCTATTGCTCAAATCTATGCGGCCAAGAGAAGACAAAAGGTTTATTATGATGCTCACATAAAAGACAAAGGACTAAAAGAAGGAGACCTAGTCCTGGTCTACACCTTGAAGCAACATGCCAAGAAGTTACGAAAACACGGATATGACCTCTAATCATTAATAGGATCTTGACGAGTGGAGAAGTTAATCTAGCCACTCTGGATGGAGATATTCTTCCTAACTACATAAGTGGATGTAGAGTGAAACGGTTCATGGAGCCATTGACAGACCAAATGTTAGCACGTCTCGTAGGTGCGCAAAATAGGAAGAAAGAGGAAGAATGGATTAGAGAAGAAGCAAGGCAGGAAGCCCTAGAATGCATTAAGAAACGGAAAGAGTGGATTAGGCAAAGAGACGAACGGTATCTCCAAGGAGACGAGCCTATTCCTATGGCCAACTATCAAGTCCATCATTCCAATGGACAGAACCATAGCATATCTAAACCCTACCTAAACTTAGGGATTGGCAAGACGGAGTACAAATTGATAGATGCTTTAATAGAATCAGGAGCACGACTCAGTTGCATACGAAATACGGTCATCGGAGATCTTCAAACGATTATGACTCCCACGAAAGCTCATATGATAGGTATCGGAGGTCAAGTCATAGAATGCATTGGAGAAACCAATGTATCCCTCCACCTAGGAAATTCCTCCATGGAACAAGGAGTCTTAGTGTGGAAAGACGAAGACTTAATAGAAGACTTAATCCTAGGATAGGATTGGATCATTGAGAATGAAGTAAGCATCCACCTAGTGCAAGGATACATTTCAGGCAAGATAGGGCACAAGGAAATTTTTAGTCTATTAGGGGAGAAGCCCTCACAGAAATCAAAAGCCATCAAGAGTGCAGAAGAACTCAAAGAAGAGCACTTAGAACATGACTCCAGCCCCAATCTCTCAGAAGCAGGTCCAAAAGAAGAAGAAATTTCAAACCCTAACATATCAACAGAAGAAGTAGATTCAGTTGAGGAACAGAAAGACACCAAGGAGATCAACACTCTTAGAGTTTCTCACATGATGGAAGGATCACCTATTTGGAAAACCACCATCAACTACTCACATCCAGGGAAGGCCAACTTCATCTGGGTATGCAAGGATCGAGTGAAGAAATCAAAGATTGCAGCACCAGCTCATAAGGAGAAAGAGGAGGACAAGCATTTGTCTTTACTGAAGTCCGAACCAAAACGACTCTTGCAAGTATGGCTTCCTAGGTCTCTGATTGAAGCTTAAAAAGCACAGAAACAAATATGGATTCCCAAGAAGGTCAAACAAGCAGCCAATCAAGAGATAAGCAAACAAGAGGATGTATTACACCTACATGTTCGGACAACGAAGCCAAGACAGACTCGTCATACAAACGTGTAGAGAATGACCTCTATCACTAGGACATTAGAAGAAACAAAGGAAACACATGAAGCTCGAAGGACCAGAGAAAAGGCACAACCTATCAATGTAACCACGAAATGGATTTGGAAACCAAAGCAAATGCGAGGAATGGACCACGAGAACAACAAAGATTCGAATTGCACTCATAAAGATTCCAATGCACCTAAAGTATGCATGATAGGGCCACATTACAAGGCCAAGCATTCGGCACATGATGTACATAATAAAATTAGTGGTGCACATTCTCCAATGAGGAATAGTTCATAGCTTCAACTTCCTTAGGAATGGACATACTATGTAAATAAATAAATGCTTCGGCTATACTAATACTTGTTTTCTTTCAGAAAAGAAATAAAAATATGTGGTAAGAGATCTCACTTATAGAAGCAAGGGAAATGGAGCAACAAAAAGACATGTCACTGCAATGCACCGCACAATTGCTATATTTCCTATTGAAGCTAATGCACTTTTCATTACAAGTGCAAATGGCTTCTGAAGATTCTGAAGCAACGATTCAGGAGGACGTATTGGAATTTCCTCTACAGAGTGTAACCAAAACAAAGGGACATTGGTTTAGAGAAGATGAACCGGCTGGGAAGTATCTCTTCCTAGTGACGATCAAAATCATGGATACGGATCATCAATTCCCGATTATGTCTCAAGATTTTAAAGTGGTACATGAGCTCCCATCTAGAATTGACATCATGAAGAAAGCGGGTGTCCACAAATACTTTGAACTGTCGATCTATAAACCCGATTTTCAAAGGTGCACACAAGTCATGAATACATTACAACCAGCACTACATGACCCATTGGTGCCAGAGGCCAGAGTCATGGGCGGAGTAGGTGAATGGGTAGTCATTCAGTTTACACATGATTTGATTAAAGAATCTTTCGGATGGGAGAAGGACAGAATCACTGTCTTGAAGGAAGAAAGTCGAGGGGCAAAGACCAGAACATTCACTAACATCAAGAGTTGACATAGAAGAAAAAGTCAGACTCATTCATCAGCATTTCTGCTTCCCAAACATGCATCGATACACCGCCCCTTAGAAGATAATTGTTCAACTACTCTCACATGCTATCAAACAGATTGGCAATCAAATTACTCTGACTCCATACATACAGGAACGACTATTTGAGGCGAAGAAGCAATGGAATAACAAGAAGTTCCTGAACGGTAGTGTAGCTCTGGCCATATTGATCTACCATGCCTTAGGCATTAGAGAGAACCTCCAAGAAATGCCATCATCGACTGCCATGGCTAAGTATGCCAAATTTTCCATAGTCCCCAAAAAGAAAAGAGGAGTCAAAATTGTTGAGGAGGCGAAAACTAGCTCTCAACCCAAGATGAGAGGTACAAAGAGATTAAGGCAGGTAAAGCAAGTAGAAGAAGAAGTTCCAGCCACGAAAAGGGCACATGTACTTCCAAAGACAAGAATTGAAGAGCCAAGACCAATTATAGAAGAAGACTTAACTAAAGCCCTGGAAGATACACACCAATATACAGAAGGACAAGTTAATCTGCCAGTGCAAGGGCACCATTACCAGCAGACCCACCAAGATATGGATGCAAAAAAGAAGCTCACCAAGGTACATCGATACAGAGAATTAGGGTTGGATAATTCAAGCTCATCTTCGGATGCACAAGAAGAACCCGACACATCCTTATTAAATGTGGACATTCAAAGTGAATCCAAGGATGATGGACAATGGGAGGAACTTAATGAAGTAAACTACAATGAAATAGAAGAGGGCATGAAGGCGAATGACAACCCTGTCCACCCCACTCAAGACACCGTAGGCAAGGAGGCACACCAAGAAGGGATACATGTCATACAAATAAATGAGACTTCAAAAATTCAAATCAATGAGATATCGCTCAAAGGAGAGGAACCACTCAAGAATCCAAAGGAAGAACCAAAAGAAGCTACGGTAGAAGAATCAGAACCCTTCACTCCTATAAGGGTTGTGGCAGAACCCTCCCCTATGGATGTCACATTTCAAGGGAGTGCCACAAAAATCATCAACTTGGACGAAGAAAGAAAAGAACCAGAAATACAACTACAGATCAGACAACCACATAACGAAACTATCCATGTGGAGCACGGAAAGGATGTCCACACAGGAGAAGCTCCTAGCATTCCAAGAACGTGGCTGAATGTCGACATCGCTCAAATCAAGCCAGTAGTGCAAGACATGATTAGAACCGCAATGGATATGCAATAGTTAATGCTTGAGGTTGATGAGGACTATTGTAATAAAGTAAGTCTATGATCCAAGGGTCTGGCCGGTTCAGACAGATCTGAAATCGGACACCGTTTGGTCATCCGTGTGTATGACCAAAGATCTCGAGTTTTAGACTTACTAGGAGGCCCGTGCTCTTGTGAACAAGTGACCCACTTAGCTTAGTGGTTAAGTCTCAAGGATGTGAAGGAGGAGGTCTTGGGTTCAATCCCCATGGGGAACATGGGGAGAGTATTTTGCCCAAAGAGCTCTAGAGCCTTCTAGAAGCATCCACTTGAGTTAACTCGAGTTAACTGGGACACTTGGTGCACATGTAGTTACATGGCTGACACTTGGATGGTTAGTATCCACTTGCCCAAGAAGGCAGTGCCCTGGAGAGAGCTATATATAGAGGCATTTGGTTGGGAGGAGAGTCATCTCTCAAGCATGTGGTGGTCGTAATTCTTGTTCTGTTTCATTGGTATCAGAGCAAAGGAGAACGAACATGTTGGGAGAGTCATGAAGCTCAAGAGAATGAATCACTCTTCCAAAGGATCAAGGGAAGGACGTAGCTCTATGTGGAGCTAAGTATTTTCCAAATTATGTTTTCATTTTGATATTTGTTTGCTCAAATGCTTTCATTTAGGATGCATTAATTAGGACTAAAAGCATAGTCCAATTATGATTATCTCAACATGAAAGCTAATTAGAGGACTAAACGGTATTAAAATGAGACAAAAGTATACAAAGTACTTTTCAGTTTTTTGGTATGCAGTTGAAATTTTATTTCCATTCATGCACAAAAATGAAAAGATTATTTGTGCATAAAAGAATGTTTTATGCACATCAAGTTCGCACTTGCTTGGGAAAGGTAGTTAATTCTCCAGTTCATGCACTTGAAAAGTTACCTTTTGCCAGAATAGCAAGCAGGTTGTTTTTGCATGGAAGCTTGTTTGCATACCTAATAAGCTCAAGATTTGCTTAAGTTCATTACACTTGCATGTATTCACATGCATTTGCACCAAAGAGTGGGAATCTGCATACATGCATTTGCATGCAAGTAGATGCATGAGCATATGCATGATCTTTTGGTAAGTAGCTGAACACGTGTACTTTCATTCCTTTCTTTTTCTAACTTGACTTAGCTAGGTGGAAAAAATAGAAAATTACCCAGTTGCAAGGATCTTGACCATCATGCAACTAAGTATCTAGTCTATTTTTTCCCAAAAAGTGATACATACGTACCACTTAGTAGGAGTCTTTTTGAGGAAAAGAAAGCATGTTGAAAGTAAGTATTCATTTTTTCTTGTCATTAAGATGCCAAGAAAATAGAGCTACTTTCCAATGTGCATGCTCAGTCTAAGTTTGGGAAGAAACCTAGACATTCTTAGCAACTAACGAGGATTTAGTTGTTTTTGGATGTTCATGTTCATGCACCCAAGTAGGGAAGATTCTAGAGTTCAAAATTTTTTTTGAAAGGTTTAATACTTTAATATTCTTCAAACAATTGATGAAAATAAGTAGAAGTATTGAACTTCTAGAATCCCTTGAACTCTATTTTCTAGAAATGCATCTCGGGGCATGATGCAATGACTTTAATCAACGTGAAAATTTTTTATGGAAACTTGCTTGATCCTATTTAAGCTAACTCAGAGCTTAAAGAAGAGACCCAATCAAAGTAATCTTTGGAAATTAAGCTATTTCCTAAAGATTAGCTAATGAAAGAGTCCAATTAACTATTTCATTAGTTAAATGAGAATGTCTTTTGGACAAGCAAAGCCTTAAGTCTTGTTCTTATCCAAAAGTCTAGAATTCCATTTGAAGATCTTTCCAGTAAAGAAAAAGATTCCAAGATGAATCATTGGATTGGAAAGCAAAAGATTCCAAGGTGAATCATTAGCTTAGTATTACTTGATTCCTTGGAAGGAATCAAAAAGTTCTTGAAAGAAAAATCTCCCAAGATGTGAGACTAGTATCTTTCAAGAAAAGTTTTATAGCAAGTAGTTCCCAGCAAATCCCTAACCACCAGGTTTGGTATTTAAGTCCAAATAAGTGATATAACCTAATGGTATATCAAAGATTCTTAGCTTTGGAATCTGAAAAGCATTAGAAAACGCTTGGACTTAAATTGAGGGAAAGATCTCTAAAATCCTGCAGGTAAGCAAAGAAGCTTAAAATACTTTAAGAGATCTTAAAGATAAAGACTATAAGTCTTTATTTTTGCCACAAGTATCAACTAGACTTGATCAAACTTGGCCATGATTGTCCAAGAATGTGCGATTAGAACTACTTAGTAGATTGCCCAAGTATTGGTAGTAAAAATTCCGTTAGCAATTATTCACTCAAGTTCCATTTATCAAATGGAAAAAATGTGAAAAAGAGTAAGCTGTTCCAAGTATGAACAGAGTGAAGGAATTCCAAAAATGTAGTCTGCAACCGTGCAAATAGTAGTTAAGTCTGTGGAAGGTAAAACATAAATGTTTGCCTATCCTTAAAGGGATTTCGATACAAATCCAGAAAGCATGAGCGGATGCTCAGACTTATGCAGTAAAGAGATTCCTATAAAAGTCCTGGCCAGGATAGGTACCTAAAAGCATTAGTAGAAAGGAATCTAAAGACAAGAAGTCAAAAGCTCTTGTCGCTACAAAATTGGTCAAGAATAGCCAATTGAACTTGAATTTGAGAAATTCAAGAACTTGGAATTCTGATTGGTTTTTATTTAAAAATCCTAGTGAAAAGGATTGGAGATATTCTATTAAAGGTTTTCAAGTTCCCAAGATTAAGCACAAGATCGTGAAACGATCATGTCAAGGGATTAAAACCTAGAATATCAAGATAGAGATAGTGCCTGAAATTGCAAATTCTTGTCAAGAATTAAAGCTAGAAGGTTCTCTATCTAGAGATGTTGTAGACTTTAGGATAAAATTCACTCACACGTCAATGTGAGTATAAAATAGGGTGGTATGGGACACCAGATTTTATACTCAGATTGATGTAGGAAAGATGGTATGGGACATCGGACCGTGAGATGGTGATTATCTTTGAGTCTTCGTTTGGATCTTGAAGTTAGGTTTGATCTTCAAGGGAATTAAAACTTCAAAGAAGGAGTTTAAATTCAAGAAGAATCTCAAGATACTTCAAGATGACTTCAAGATCAAGGAAACTGAAGATATGAAGTGAGTAACTTCCAAGATCTTCTTAGAACACTATAAGCTTAAGTGTTATGGATCAGAAATATTTGAAAATTTCTGAAAAAAAGTTGAACTTTGACTTTGAGTTGATCCTTTCAACTAAGGATTTAATTGACTAAGTCAAGCATCAAGTTCCTAGTGTATCTTGGTAAATTCACTCTTTTGACTCAAAGAAATGCACAAGAATTGCATTCATGATTAGGAGTCAAAAAGTCTGAATATGACATGAACTTAGTCTCAAGTGAAGCATTATTTGAATACTAAACTCATCGACAAAACCTCAGTGGGTCGACACACTGATGTTGGTTACCACACTAGTATCTTGTGGTTGGATGATGTTTTTGACTTTCTTTGAATCTTTTTTGAGAATCTAGCTCATTTCTCTTAAAGATAAAGACAATGCTTCAATACCTTGTTGAAATAGATCGTTGAGAAGTTAAAGTCCTGAGTCAACTAGACTTTGACTCATAGCACGTTTATGTATATTCGAAGTTTGAATTGGTTGTACAGAGTTTTAGTTATTTCTTTTGCTTTCCAAATCTTTTGGAATTGGCCCAGACATGGTATCTGATTCCATTTGCAAAAGACCAGGGTTAGCCGGTTAGAATACAATAACTAACTTGAACATCCTAGATAGATATTATGTACAAGAACCTTTTCAATCTTCAAAAGAAAATAAGTCTAAGTGGACTTATTTCATTGAGTTTGCTTCAAGTTATAGCATAAATGATTTCCTAGAGTCTAGTATAATCTAGAATAAAGAAGTTAGGAATTGCTCATTAGATTGACAATTCCCAAGAACTTTCAGTTAAAGTCTTTGAGAAAAGTGTCCTAAGTTGGACAAATTTCATTATGGATTTGTATTGGGCAAGTTATAGTATGGTTGACTCAAAGAAAATGATAACTTTCTCTTATAGTTTGCATAGGATTTTTTCAACTCATTAGGACAAAGTAGTCCGTTAGTTGGGTGAAAAAATCAAGTAACTGTTGGATCAAAGTAAACCATTGTATAAACATCTAAGTTAGATGTTTGAGACAACCAAACTTCAAGTTCTCCAAAACAAATTCAAGTGACTCAAGAATTCTCAAAGTCTTGCGAGGGATAAGAATCCCACCTTCATTACTAAGTCCATGCACCAGTCATGCCCTGAAATGGACTAGTAATTTGAATCCACCTAGTTCACATGTTTGTGCCTAGATCGCATATCCAGAAACTGTGAACTGGCAAGGGATGTGTTTAGATCCACCCTTATTATTCTTCACTAGTTTGTACTTTGTCCCGTTCATCAAAGTGCAAACCCAGATAGTGTTTTGAATCATTTGGGCAGGGATACCACCACAGAGATGCGACGTGTTCTTCCAGTTCTAGAACATAATCATGTTCTTCCAGTTTTAGAACATGAGGCTCGGGGGTTGCCTAGAGTATGTATATAGCTCTATTTTTGAGGACGAAAATATTTTCCAAGGGGAGAAGAATGTAATAAAGTAAGTCTATGATCCAAGGGTCTGGCCAGTTCAGACAGATCTGAAATCGGACACCGTTTGGTCATCCGTGTGTATGACCAAAGATCTCGAGTTTTAGACTTACAAGGAGGTCTTGTGCTCTTGTGAACAAGTGACCCACTTAGCTTAGTGGTTAAGTCTTGAGGATGTGAAGGAAGAGGTCTTGGGTTCAATCCCCATGGGGAACATGGGGAGAGTATTTTGCCCAAAGAGCTCTAGAGCCTTCTAGAAGCATCCGCTTGAGTTAACTCGAGTTAATTGGGACACTTGGCGCACATGTAGTTACATGGCTGATACTTGGATGGTTAGTATCCACCTGCCCAAGAAGGCAATCCCCTAGAGAGAGCTATATATAGAGGCATTTGGTTGGGAGGAGAGTCATCTCTCAAGCATGTGGTGGTCGTAATCCTTGCTCTCTTGCATTGGTAAGTCTATGATCCAAGGGTCTGGCCGGTTCAGACAGATATGAAATCGGACACCGTTTGGTCATCCGTGTGTATGACCAAAGATCTCGAGTTTTAGACTTACTAGGAGGTCTTGTGCTCTTGTGAACAAGTGACCCACTTAGCTTAGTGGTTAAGTCTCAAGGATGTGAAGGAGGAGGTCTTGGGTTCAATCCCCATGGGGAACATGGGGAGAGTATTTTGCCCAAAGAGCTCTAGAGCCTTCTAGAAGCATCCACTTGAGTTAACTCGAGTTAACTGGGACACTTGGCGCACATGTAGTTACATGGCTGACACTTGGATGGTTAGTATCCACCTGCCCAAGAAGGCAGTCCCCTGGAGAGAGCTATATATAGAGGCATTTGGTTGGGAGGAGAGTCATCTCTCAAGTATGTGGTGGTCATAATCCTTGTTCTGTTTCAACTATGATCAAGCAATGTAGGACAAGCATGAACTTCAAGAAATCGGTAAGAACCTTTCAACAGAATTAAAGCTAGGAAGGGAACAAATAACACACAAAGAAAATGAAGTTTAAGAGATCAAACAGCAGTGCAAATTTTTAGAGAAAGAAAATGAGAAATTAAAAGAACAAATACAAGATTTACAGAAGAAATATGAAGTTAGCGAGGCCGAAAAGATGCGGATGAACGCAAGAAGCAAAATACTAGAACACAAATAAAGGTATATATGGAGGAAGCAGAAAACCTAAGGAACAGAAACAAGGAGCTAATGACAGCTCGTTTGAGTGATCAACCTCTTGAGGTTTAGGGAAGGCCAGAAAAAGACATCAAGGAAATAGAGGAGAAGATAGCCAGGTATGAAGATCAGCTCAAGCAGGAGCAGGCAGTCATTGCTGAATGGGAAAAGAGGTATATGGATGATACCCCAGCCCTAAGGAAAAAGTGGAAAAAAGCCGAGAATAGATATATGGTGCAATGTAAAGAAGACACTGATCACCTTGCTATCGTAGCTGACAAAATTCTCAAAAATAAAGCAACGATTGCTAAGGCCAATGAAGAAATCAAGCAAAAGGATGATATGATAAAGCAGCTACAAGAGCGGCTAGAGCAGAAGTCAACAGAGGGGACACCAGTAGTTCCAAAATCCATAGCGGCTACTAAGGGGATTGAGGTATGTCCTCTTCTCCCCCCTTACATCATTCGTCGATAAGGGAGGACATGGAGATCCAATTTGAACATAATCATCGGGATATTGCAGAACTAAGCCGACATGAGAGGGCACTACTGGTGTCCCAGCTTACTGCTGAATTTGAAGATCAAATAATCCAGGTTATGAAGGAAGCTAAGATTGAGAGCAGAAACTTGGAACAAATTTTGAAGCCATTTAATGTACCATATGGATTACTTAAGGAACAAACTCAGCAATATATAAGGACAACGACAAATAAAGAGCCTGACAACAACCTCCAATTCAGCAATGATTGTTTCAACTATACTCAAGAAGAATTCGAAAAGGCTGATCCTATATGGGGGCGCAAAATTTTGGAAAAGAATCCTACACTGCGGGTACAATGTTAAGCATCACCATACGCACTTCAGGTAAACCCATCTTTTTGTCCAATACCCCGTAGACGCTCCTGGTCGCAATTTTGGGAAGGACATCGCTAGGGTAGCATCAATAATCAATGGCTAAATTATCCACTATTACCAAGTCCACTGCATAATTACCTACCAACGAAAGAGTACATGGTGAAAACCATGGAATTTTGGATTGCGAGATATGCGACTGTACTGGATTTAGCCGTCAAAATGACCAATAAAATTTTTAGCATGCTCCTAACAGTAATTAAAGTCTTCCAACATGCCAAATATACATTTTTGAACCTCATCGGCATTACACAAGGATCCGAAGCGCTCCTTTTTTATCTTTCCACCATTCCGAGCCCTTAACACTCATGGCCTACTATTCACGACCTATGTTCTTGCCGAGCACATATATGCAGGCATTTGAAGTAGCGTTTTTCACTGGCTTCTTCGAAATTGATTCAGAAATTTTTGTAAAGATGACTTCAAATCTTAATGCAAGACTGGTGGCTTACGAAACAAGTTTCTTTGCGGATCACCGACAAGCACCAGAGGATGGAGTGAAGTCAACCCAGTGGAAAGAATTTATGATATGTCATGCCAACCTGCTCAATCAAAGAGAGCAAACCGCCATTCAAACGTACTCACGTTGCCACAAAAAGCTTGTCGGGGACAACAGAGTTCAGGAGGAGGGATGTGTAGAAGGGGAATCAAGCAAGAAAAGAAGAAGAAGAAAATCAAAGACCAAAATTGCTCAATAAAGAATGAAGATCATAAAGCAAAAGATCCACCCTCTCGCCAAAGCCCCATAGGGGCACGCATCAGGCAACAACGCCAAACACCCAGGTCCTGAGGAATGGAATTAAAGAACAATCAGAACCAAGACATTTCATAGGAAGAACGGACCAGGTCCAGGAAGTATCCATGAAGAAGTGCAAGACAATACTTGGAAGGTAATAATCCTCCCGCTGATAGCGTGTGATGGCAAGAAATGAACATGCTCAAAGCAATACAACAGGGTCAGACGTGTGAAGATAAAGACAAATCAGAAGACCAAAAGCTAGAAAGAGGCAGAGGCTGAAAAGTTGAGGAGGGTGACTAAGAACATCACATTCTTAGTCACTCGTGGCGTGCGTGGCAGCCCGACTGAATGCAGCAACCCAAATTTGTGATGTACGGAATACCAAGGGGAAACCAGAAGCAAAGGACATACATCAGATAAAATAACAAATTCTCTGACAGTCCTTATCGCTTCCTCGAGCACTGGGTGCGTGTATTCAGAAAGCTTAAACAAGTAGCAAACGAGAAGCAAAAGCCTGTCAAGGGACGATAGAGACAAAGAGGGGGAGAGTGTTGCAGAGCAAAGAGGCCCAAAAGAGGAGCTCCAAAATTTTCAAATTTTATGGACATATTTTTTCTTCTTCAGAGTCTTAGGAAATTCCCTCAAGCCATGTAAATGCACTAGAGGAGTCCTCTAGATGCATAATCCCAACTCATTGTAATATATTCCTTGTAAATTAGTAGGAAATTCAACCAAATTTAGGGCCCATGTATATAAGTCACTTTGTGACTCTTTGTAGAGACTTTTTGCCATTGTGAAGAAGGAGAGCTCCTGATTTTCAAATTTGCTTCTTTCTTGCAGATTTTCATCTTGTCTTTGATCTTCTAGGTGTGTGTAATGCTTGGAATGTGTGTGTAGGACTGTTGTCTACCCCTCCTCACTGTTTTTTAACTACTGTAGTGTGTGTGTGAGCTTGTAGGAGTTGTGGAGTGAGTGTGGGTGTTTCCCAACATTCACTATTTTGGTCATAACTTGAAGCACAATTGTCAGAATTGAGTGAAACGACCTCCAATAGAATTTTCTTGTCAAGAGCTTCGAAATGAATCCATTGTTGGCTATAATTGGAGTTAGGAGCTGGGAAGAATCCTCGATTTAGTGAAAACTACTGTAAGTGGTACCGCGACAGACACTTTCAGTATTTCAATGAGTTAGAGAGGTGGATTAGTCTTTTCTCATGCATATAAGCTGAACCACTTCATTTCCCATCACATGTGCACATGTCCTCATACACTTGGTTAGGTCGTTTCATTGGATTGACAAATAAACGTGTGTCAATTTCCCACTATACGCACTTGTGTGGGAAATGAGATTTAGTCTCTTTGGCATAAGTCCTTAAGTCTTCTTGACTTAGGTACACACATATCCTTTGTTGCATATTTTTCATCATCATCATCATTATTCTTGAGTGTTGCACTAGATTTCTCACAGTATCATGAACATCTTCATCATGAAGTAAACACATTTGTGAGAGATCTAGAGCACCGTGCATCATTTGCATATTCACTTAAGATGGAGGAAGGATTCAAATCCCTTATTGTTGAGAAACAAGACCAAAGAATAGTCTCTTCTATGTTGAGAGAGAAGGAAAAATTCAATGGCATCAGCATTACAAGCTACTTAGATTTTTTTGCAGAGCAAGCTATGATTTTTGGTCTTCTCGAAGATCCTTTGATAACATTCTTTGAATGAATTTTTGATAGCTCTATCATAAACCATGTCACTCAATATGACAGTCTTTCTTGGAGTGATTTTCGAAAGGAGATGCTCAAATAATTCTATCTTGAGGATTATAGTTAATATAATCAAGATGGATTCTTACGATGTGTTTATTCTCCAAATCCTAGTAGCTTCATTACTCACTTACAAAATGAGTATATTGGACGTTATGAAAAACTTCCTAACAAGGATATTATAACTTTGGAACCTGATCTAGTGATCAATTTTCTTAAACTTCTTCATCCTAAAAATTATAGAAAAGTTGAAAGGTGACTAGAAGAGCTGAGTAAACACTATGGTCTTATTGACAAGTGGCAAAAAGTGTATAGATTAGTGGAGGTTATAGCACATAAACATCAAAGACAATCCATGTTTTAAGAGTAAACTAGTCTTCCTCAAGCTGGCCTTCCACAAGCTAAGGAAGAAGTTAGAGAACAATCCTTGCTATGCTTTTTGACTCTACTCATATTCCTCAAATGATGTAGCCTACTCAAAGTTTTAAAGTAGGGCCAAATAAAAGTGTAGTTGAAAAATCTCAAGTTGAAATTCTCACTAAGAAAATGGAAAGTCTTACTACTATACAATCCAATTTGGCTAAGACTATAGATGCTTTACAATCTAATTACATCAAAAATTTCCAAAATCAAATGAATCCAATGTCTTTTCAAGAGCCTTATCAACATGTTGTAGCTCCTAATCAAAATCCACAAGTAGCATCCTTCAATGCAAAATCCTCATCCTCATGTGCAAAACCCTCAAATCTATCAAAACATGTATCCTCAAGCTTCTCAAACAAATTTTCAAAATCCTCAAAATCAAAATTTTCAAATTCATCAACCGTATACTATGGAAGCTCCTCTTGCACCTCAAGTACCACATGCTATTCCCAAAGCTCCTCAGATACATCAATTGCCTTTTGAAAATCCTAATTATCCTATTCAAGCAATACCTTATCAACACAATCCTCAATTTCAAAATTTCCCACCACAAGTTCATCAAAATCTTCAAAATCAGAATGGTTTTGTGTGTGGTCCTCGTACGTGTCCTTGGTGTGATTCATTAGAGCACTGTTTGAGAGATCATGAACTATTGAAGGTTGCTAAGGAGCAATGGCTAGTAATAGATATAGACAAGAAAATATGTGACTATTGATTTATTGTAAGGGAGGAATGAAAAAGCACTATGAAAGTATAACCATTACGGATGTAGGAACTAGAGGGGTGAAACTAGAAGCTCTTGATGAACAAGAAGTAGAATCAAGTAAACCCACAAAGGAAGTTGAATTTTTCATAGAGGCATTCATAAGAGCACAAGATGATCAGATTAGGAGAATAATGGCTTGGGAGTGACTGATAGAAGATCGGTCTCTTATTTCTCGCTTATCCAATGTAGAAGAAAAAACAAGAAAGAGATGAAATGGAGCCTAGTGAAAGAGGAGTGACTTGAAAACAAACCTCAAGGGGAATAGAAACCATCATAGAGCAAGGGGAAACATCACAACCCAAAGATAAAAAACAAGAATCACAACCCAATGAACAAAAACAAGAGAAGAAACAAAAAAGTAAGAAGAAAAAGCAAAAAAAAAAAATGAAACCAAAGCCTTAAGAGAAACAAGAACAATCAAATCAAACTCAAGAACAAACACAAGAACATGGACAAAAACAAGATCTTGAGCAAAAATAAAAGAAATCAAAGACAAAACCTAAAGCCATTTTAGAAATTGAGGGAAAAATAGCTCCTATGGAGATTTTAGATGATTATTTGGGCAAGAGTCAAGTGACTATGTCTTTGGAACAAGTTTTCTCTATTGCAAAGCCTGTTTTTAAAGATAATGTTATTGGCCCAATTAAAAGGAAGAGATTTCCCCTTAATCTAGATCCTGAAATGCAAGATTCTCTAGGTCATGATCAAGCTATGCATGAAGCCTTAAACTTTGATGAATCTGACGAAGAGGACATTGATGATGCTGAAGTAAATGTTAATAAAAGTGTCGTAGGACCTATTCAACCTGACCATGAAAATCATGAAAAAAATCATGACACTCACTTTAAAAGAAAATTTTGGTCTAGAGGTACATCAAAGATGCGTGCTAAAATAGGCTACAATGCATTAGTAGATTCTGGCTCCAAAATCAATGTGATTTCAAGAGAAGTCTATGATAAATTTCAATGGCCCATAGATAAAGATTGTGGATGGCATACAAGAACTACAAAAATGGTGTAGGTACCTTGTATGGAGCTTGTGGTAGGGTGCCCATATCTATAGGAGGAATCATAGAAGAAGTTCACTTCTTTATTCAAGATAATTGCTTTGATGAGATTCTCTTAGGTTAGCCCTTTATTTGTGAGAGTCGTATGGAAACTAAAGCCATGGATTATGGGTCCACCTATGCTAGAATTAAGTCTAAGAATGGAATGCAATCACTTCAAGTCATGACAATAGGAGTGAATCATCCTCTGAATCTATTGTCAATTAGAAAGAAACCTATTGTTACTCAGGGTCATGAGCATGTTTGTAGTGATTGTGCACCTCGATTCATGTTTGGAGCTACATATGATCAAAATTTCAGATAGAATCCATTGTTGAGTGGGACAACAGTGGACATTGGTTTGAGGTCTTGCAATCAACCATGTACAATAGTTTCTCACTTTGTTTTCCACATTCTAGACTAGATTTTCTTCATAAAAGTCAATTGTCTAAGTCTTTTATCCACAAAATCCAAAAAAGATTATAAAACCAAAAAACTCATGGAACATGATGAGAAGATTGAGCATGTGATTGAGACATCCCATTGTTTCTCTCCTCTCGAGGAGTTACACTTATGTCTTCCGCAAAATTCTAACTCCCACATTATTCTTCTTTCTTCCCTTCATGGTTATGCTCTAATCCAAGAGTATGCTCTCAATGTTAACAAGTGCTCTAAATTTAACCAAACACATGATGCCTTAGTTGAAACAAATTACAAAACTATAGACAAAAAAATCAAACCCATAGCTCAACCATTACCCCAAGGAAGTAAGGAAAAAACGTATTGATGTTAAAAATGATCTAATTCTTCAGGATTAAAAAGCATAGGACATACATTCACAGATGAGACAATCAAACATGTGAAAATTGGTAGAGATGATGAATTTATTTTGCTAGTAGAGAGAGATAAATTTGAAAGAGTCATATGTAGCCATGGAAAAGCCTTCACTATGTATCCTCACGAGATTGGTTGTGTAGATCCTAAGCTAGTTGCACCCATGATTATCTTTACTATTCCACATATTCCATGGAATCTTTACCAGCTCCAAAGGCTCACTTATATGAGCTAGTGAAACTATTGAAGGAGAAGATAAACATGAGAATTTTAGAGCTATCTTTTGCACCTTAATCAAATAGATGGTTCACTGTGCCTAAAAAGAATAGGAAACTATGTTTTATTCAAGATCTTCAACTCGTCAATAAAGTCACCATAAGGAATGTACAAACATGACCCAGTCTAGATGAGTTTGGTGAATCCTTTTTAGGACATTCTACCTATTCAATGGGTGATTTATATTCTAGGTATGACCAGTTCCAATTAGTGATTAATAGTCATGACATAACCACAATGAAAACTCCTTTAGGCTTAGTGTGAATGTGTACATTACCTCAAGAAGCGGCTGATTCTGTGGCTCATATGATGAGTGCTATGAATATGGTCTTACATGATTTTATCCCCCATATAACCATGCTACTCATTGATGATGTTCCAACTAAATGGAGTGGGGAACATTTAAAGGACATTACTTTAGATTCATTTGGATGTCGTAAATTTGTTTTTGACCATATCTCATATTGTGAGCGAATATTTCAATGATTTGAAGAGGTAGGTCTCACATTTTCCATAGAAAAATTTGTTTTTGGTCTCAATGAGGTTCTTATTGTTGGACATTTATGTGGTCATTATGGTCGAAAGCCATACCCACAAAACGTTAATGCCACTAGCAAGATTTTGGAAATGTGTAAGAACATGAGTGAAGTACGTAGATTTCTTGGTGCTTGCATTTTTTGTGTTAGTTGGATCACACACTTTGCTCATGTTGTTGATTGACTCTATGAGTTGTTGAGGAAGAAACGAAAATTTATTTGGACGGACAAACACACATAAGCTATGCATAAATTGAAGAAATTGTTGCTTGAAGCTCCCATCCTTAAGCGCATAGACTATTCTATTAACAAACCTATTATATTGACTGTTGATACTAGTCTTATTGGTATAGGTTTGGTCATAAGTCAAGATGATAGTGAAGGGAATATATATGCAATTAGGTTGGGGCTAAAATTTTACATGAAACACAATGAAAGTATTCACAGATCAAATGAGAACCATGGGGTATGGTAACAACTTTGAAAAGAGACAAAGAATCTTTCATAGGTGCAAATATCAAAGATGAGATAGAAATCTTGTATAGGTGTGTGTGAGTGCCACACTACAAAATAAGTGAGATTCATTATCCTTTTAGTTTAGAAATCCCACATAGCATGCATTTTACCCATTTTGTATATAAAGAGGTCACTACTGCTCATTTTATGGGAGCATTCTTAGAAGTAATGAGATTATGCTAGTTTGTAGAATGCCTAGAGAGGTCTTGTTGTTATTATGTTGTGCTTGAGTATTTGTTCCTTTCTTGCCTTATGCTTGTGATGTGTTATTTTGTAGATTAATGACGTGCTTATGCATGTAATTAAGTGTGTGTATCATAACAATGCTTTCTTCTTATTTCATGTGTAGTTTCATTGTTAATTGCGTGCCAATGAAGCACCATCGTGTCTACTGAATGCTTCTATGCAACATTTGGGTCTCATGAGATGCTCTTCGGATTGACAAATAGGAGTTGTGATGCTACAATGTCAACAACTTTTGGCGCCATTGTGGGGAGCATTCTTTGTCACTTACAGATGGTTTCTGGCGTGAAAGAGATGTGTATGCAAGATTTTCATGACAATTTTTGAGTTCTTCATTGCCTAGAGAGCTCTTGTTGTCATTATGATGTGCTTGTGTATTTGTTCTTTTCTTGCCTTATTCTTGTGACATGTTAGTTTGTAGATTAATTATGTGATTATGCATGGAATTAAGTGTGTCATAAGGGAAAAAAATGAACTCTCCATGGGCCTTTTGGATTAAGGGGTGATTAGGGATGGACCAATGAGAAGAGGGTGGTGGACACAGTCTAGTCCCTTAATCAAATAGGCTAGGCATAGGCTTCCATGGTTTTTGAGTGCTCAAAGAGGAGAAAACCACCTTGAAGCCATGGTTTTGGTAGTGTGAATGGTTTTGAAAGGCTTGGGAATGAATTAGAACCCTTGGATTGGCTCAATGATCCAAAGGTTGAGGTTGAGTGGAAAAAGTCAAGGGATCTTCAAGTATGGGCCCTTGGATTTGTTTGATTATCAATGGCTAAGATGCATTTTCTCCTTCAAAATGCACTCGTGCATAATAGCCGTTGGATGTGCCCTTTAGTCCGACGATTGCCATTGAATCTAGCCCATTTTGAGCACCCAAAATTGGGGCCATTGGATCTTAAGAGGATCTAATGGCTGAGCATCAACCCCCAAAAGGAAAAAGCGCCTTTCTTTCCCCATCATTAGATTAGAGGCCCATCCGACGGCTCTTGATGGCAGCAAAAATGTGATCAGCCTCAAATCCGGTTTTCCATTTGATTTGCAAAGATCTAAGGGCTATAAAACGTGCAGAGCACGTGAAAAAAACGTGATTGGGATCATCATTACTGTGCAAACCATCAGAGCTTCTCTCTCTCTCTCTAGCTTTTAGACCATTTAAATTTAGTTGTTAGATCCAAGCATCCAAAGGCTAAGATAATTTCCATTTTAGAAATCAAACATGAAATCTTATCAAATACTATTTAAACTCAAATACCAGTAGTGGTTTTCTTTTGCTTCTTAATCTCCATGGTTTAGAATTTTAATTCCTAAAAATTAGGAATCCTTACAAGGCCCATGCAGGGCTCACTTTTTTTCCTAATGTATCATTAACAATGCTTTCTTCTTATTTCACACGTAGTTTTGTTGTTAATCGCATGCTAACAAAGCACCATCGCCTCTGTTGAATGCTTCTACGCAACATTTGGGTCTCATGAGATGCTCTTCGGATTGAAAAATATGAGTTGTGATGCTATTGGAAAACAATGTCACATCAGTCCAAAATCCATGTAGGGCAGAAACCCTAATTTTGGCACTTAGTCATTTTTGGCACAAAAATGGGTAAACTTTTTATGAGCCTATCTTGTAGAGCTTGAAGTGAGCTTTCCAATGGTATATGACATGCAGTCATCAGAGATTAGACTTGGGAGACAACCCTAACCCTAATTTTCTACTAATTTAGGGTTTTGACCTCATTTGAATCGGCATAAGGATCATAAAAATGTTGTCAGATCATTCATCAAGTAGTCAGAAGTGTGAAAAACTAGCTCAAGAAGGTATTTTTAAAGTTAGCTAAAAGCAACTTTAAAAATAAAGCAAACTTACTTAAAAAAAAAAGCAAAAGCAATTTAAAAAGCCATGCGATTAAAATAAAGAACTTTTTAGTGTGTTTTTTGCATGACACACTCAAGGCTATATAAAGAAGTATTTGGGTCACTTCTAGGATTATAATAGACCAATTGGCAACACTAGTTTTTGGTCCCTCAGTAGAGGTGGTGCTCTAGCACACATGGCGCGACCATGGTGCACTCTAGGAGCATGTTGAGGAGCAGCTATGGAGTTCTTCTTGGAGAAGAGTGTGCTCACACTCTTGCTTATGGAGAGGACTTACCTATCAACAGCTTGGTGGTGTGGATCAGCCATCTACATAATGCATTTGAAGATTGTCTTCTACATGAAGATTTTGGTGTACTTCAAAGACATTGGATGGAGCTTAACATAAGATTGCATCTTATGTTAATTATTCAGGTACATATTCTCTTTATGCACATAGGTACTACTTGGAGCTTATGGAGGCGTTGGCATCCATATCTAGAGGAGTCCTATTCAACAAACATAAAGGAGAATGAGTGCCTGCATGCTACATGCATTCAGATGAGGTGTTAGAGAAGGTATTTCCATATGAGTATAAGGATTTCTATCGGCAACATGTTAGCATTATTTGCTAATTTTGTAAGTATGTGAGTTTTCTCACAGACATCTCATTTAGGCTCTTCTATAGCCTAAATTCAGATTAGGGTTTTTTGAATATCAGTTTCACACTGATCTTTCCTCTTTTTGTCACTCATAAACACTCTTCTACAACCTATCAAGCCATACATCTCATACATATTCAGATTTATGTCCCTACATCTGAATGTTCTTGTAAATTTTGTACATACACTCTTCCATCTATTTCTGTTCACATAGAGTGGTTGAGATTTTGACTCCCACATTGTAATTTGACATTTGAATATATGATAGTATGAGTAAGCAGTGGCTTACGTAACACTTTACACATGTTGTCTAATCTTTCTCTCTATCTTTGTCTCATCATTTGTATGATTAAATGTGGAATGTTCATGTTTTGTCAATATTGGAAGATTTTTGAAATCTGTGTTGTAGATCCTAGACCTATGGAACGATGGACCTATGATATTAGTTATGGGCCTACTAAATTTCCAACATTTGGTATCAGAGCATTCAGGCTCTCAAATTCCCAGGTTCCCAAATTTCCAGGTTTACAAGATATGATTTAAGAGCATCTTCTAACATTTGACATTTGACATACACACTTAATCTACATGAGTAGAGATTTGAGAATTAGACAATTCAGTCACATGTTTATTTATCAGTGTGGAGTATGAAGTTGATGATCTGGTAGCAGCCGAATACTTTTAGAAGAGTATGAAAATACTTTACAGAAGTATTTCTTGAAGACCAAGGCTTGATAAAGAGAAGGCTACGTCAAATTCAAGGAAAAACAATGGTTTGGAGAAGATGAAGGAACTAGATCAACATCAAATCACAGGTATTAGTTTCTACTATCAGATTATCATTTGCAGGTCATATCGTAGAAGAGCAGTTATGAAGAGATTTGAATGATTGAAGAAGTGCTTTCAAACACTTTCATTACTTTGAAAGTTAAAGCATTAGCTACATCAAAACAATCAAGAACAAGGAGATTAGATGAGTTTTGATAAATCTCTTTCATGGCAAGAAAGCTCATCTAAGAAGACAAATTTGGAGATGAGATGAGTGTTTTTAGCCAATCTTGTGTTTTAAGTTGGTTGGAAGTTTTTTGATCACATTGTATACCTAGAGAGGTAACTACAGAGGTAATTCAACATTTAGCCAAAAGGTTGGTAAATTCAGTCATATCAGTCACATTTGAAGCAGAGTTTTGATTCAGAGATATGAGGAGATGGTAAAACATGATTCTATATTCACTTACATTTGTATACCATGTTTGTTTTTTCTCTTACTCCTAGCACTAGAGGAAGAGAAAAATTCATTCAAAGAAGTTATGAATGCTTGCTACTTCAAGATGAAGAGAACAAAAGGTATGGAAGAGAAGTTTGAAGATGTTGACATCATTAGGTGGAAGAAAGATGAAGAAGAAGAAATTCCAACATTTCCAAAGGGAAAGTAAGACTTCCTTTTCTCTTATATTTTCCATATACTTTTCCTAATTTATCCTCTACATCCAAAGACAATTCTTCGAGAACATCTTGTATGAAGAAGATAGTCTAAAGAAGAAGCAGTTTCTTGTTTTGCATTACACTTGGTCATGTTTTAGTAGGTTTTGACAAAGAATTACATTGAGAGAAAGAAAAACAGTAGATATATGTTTTGACTCATATGTGTATGAGTTATGTTTTAGTTGAAGATTTTGAGCAGGTAGCTGATATGTTCCCTCAAAGAATTCTTGGAGTGTCAATACAGAGCTACTTGATATATGAAAAGTTGTAGAGAAGTATTTTTCTTCTTGGCCTAACTCTTGAGGTAAAAAAGTATTTGTGCAGATGTTGGAGACTTGGAGCGAGGTTTTTTTTTGGAAACATTACCTCATATTTAGTATATTCAGTGTACTCACAAAATTTAGAGTTTTTTAGGATGAAAATTCAGTATTTTCAAAATTTCAATATTTTTAGAAAATTTTAGAAATTTCAATATTTTGAGAAAATTCAAAAAATTCAAAAAATTTTGAAAATTCAAAAACTTCAAAAAATTCAAAAAATTCAGGAAAATTCAGATTTTTATGTTGTACCAATCAGTTGAAGAATCTACTTTCTATGATTTTCTAGATTTTTGGATACATGCTTGTATTCAAAAAGGTGTTCCATTAGATCCTATCACTTGATTAAGAAGTGGAGTTAGCCAAAAGAAAGTCAAGTAGATACTATCACATTTCACCCAGGTAGAATATGAAGATATGAAGTATCAACTTGTAACTTTTAGAATTCTCAAGATGAGAATTTATCCACTTATGTTTGATTAGAATTTGCATTTTCTTGAGAAGGATTTAGTTGAAGAAAAAATTTATATGAGAAGCATGGACACTTAGAGACATTTAGGTAACAAATCAAAGATTCATCCATGAAGGTTTGATGAGAGCAGATTCTACACAGGTATTTTGTTAGAGTGAACTTGTAAGATCCAGATAGACCTTGAAGATCTTGAGTATTTATAAGTCAGTTGTCTATCCTTTGTTTGAAAAGCTCTTAGCATTGGAAGAAGTAAGTCAAAGCTTCAGATTCTATCAGATTTCTGTTGTAGAGAAAAAGAAGAAGATACTTGTTATGTTGTAGAAGATTATGGATCCTAAAATTTTGTTTCAGATATAGGTATTGATTATTGCAACTTTAAAAATAAAGCAAACTCACATAAAAATAAAGCAAAAGCAATTTAAAAAGAAATTTGGGTCACTTCTAGGATTATCACACACCAATTGGCAACGCCAATTTTTGGTCCCTTAGTAGAGGTGGTGCTCTAGCACACATGGGGCAGCCATGGTGCACTCTAGGAGCATGTTGAGGAGCAGCTATGGAGTTCTTCTTGGAGAAGAGTGTGCTCACACTCTTGCTTATGGAGAGGACCTACCTATCAGCAGCTTGGTGGTGTGGATCAGCCATCTACATAATGTATTTGAAGATTGTCTTCTACATGAAGATTTTGGTGTACTTCAAAGACATTGGATGGATCTTAACATAAGATTGCATCTTATGTTAATTATTCAGGTACATATTCTCTTTATGCACACAGGTACTACTTGGAGCTTATGGAGGCATTGGCATCCATATCTGGAGGAGTCCTATTCAACATACATAAAGGAGAATTAGTACATGCATGCTACATGCATTCAGATGAGGTGTTAGAGAAGGTGCTTCCAACATACATAAAGGAGAATCAGTACATGCATGCTACATGCACTCAGATGAGGTGTTAGAGGAGTTCTATCGGCATGTTAGCATTATTTGCTAGTATGTGATTTTTCACACACACATCTAATTTAGGGTCTTCTATAGCCTAAATTCAGATTAGGGTTTATTGAATATCAGTTTCACACTGATCTTTCCTCTTTATGTCACTCATAAACACTCTTCTACAACCTATCAGACCATACATCTCATACATATTCAGATTTTTGTCCCTACATCTGAATATTCTTGTAAATTTTGTACATACTCTTCCATCTATTTCTGTTCACATAGAGTGGTTGAGAATTTGACTTCCACATTGTAATTTGACATTTGTATATATGATAGCATGAGTAACAGTGGCTTACGTAACACTTTACACATGTTGTCTAATCTTTCTCTTTATCTTTGTCTCATCATTTGTATGATTAAATGTGGTATGTGCATGTTTTGTCAATATTGGAAGATTGCTGAAATCTGTGTTGTAGATCTTGGACCTATGGAACTATGGACCTGTGATATTAGTTATGGGCTTACTAAGTTTCCAACAGATACAACGTGAACACATAAGAAAGTATCTGAGTACACTCGAACCATTACCTAGCTGGACTACGAGTAGATTTCGTAACATTAGGAAATGAGCTTACAATATTTTCCTACATAACAATTATCTTTGGAGACACACTAAGGGTAAGTTTAAGAATCCACAACGAGTCCTAGGAAAATAAGGTCTTCAATTGCAAGTAATGAAGGAAATGCATGAGATATTATTGGTAAGTCATAAAGGATTTTTCGGAACATATGAAAAAATTAGAAATACATATTATTGGCCTAGGATGTATGTTGACATTAGTAACTATGTTTCTACATGTTCTACTTGTCAACTTCATTCATCAGTCAAACATAGAGATCCTTTGCATCCTACTTATCCACGTTGTATTCACTACAAGTGGGTAGTAGATCTTGTAAGTATGCCTAAAGGTATTAACAAAATGTGTTACATTGTACTTGCAAGAGAGAACTTAACTAATCATGTAGAGGGACGTGCACTAGGATCTAAGACCACTTACAATGTTTGCAAGTTCTTGCTTGAAGACTTCATAAGTTTCTTTGGGTACATAGAGAAAGTAGTTGCCGATCCTGGAGAGTTAGATGCGAGAGAAGCTAAAGAATTCTTTGAACATCATGACATTCGTTTGTCTCTCACTGCTACATATAATCTGAAGGCCAATGGTAAGATAGAGAGAGGGCATCCGTGTATTGTGAAAGCCATATCTAAAGCATGTAACTGTGACATTAAACAATGGCCTAGATTCTTTGCTTTTGTACTTTGGGTAGATAGAATGACGTGCACATGTACCACAGGGTATATGCCTGGTCAACTTATGTAGTGTCAAAAACTGTTGTTTCCAATTCAATCTCATATTTTTGCATGGTCCAATTTACCTTGGTCTGAAAACATGTCTACTGATGATTTTTTGAGTTTGCACATTAAATAGTTAGAACAAGGTAAATTAAGACTTGATGATGCCATTGAAAAGTTAAGGGAATCTAGAATTAAGAACAAGCTTTATTTTGAGAAAACTCATCAATTCCTTCCTATGTTGATTGAAGTAGGAGATTTGGTGCTCATTTATGATAGTACATTTGAGTCTCAATATGATGCATGCAAAAAACTCACTCAATGGTGGTTTGGGCCATACATTGTATCAAAATACAACAATAATGGTATGTATGCTCTTTGTGAATTAAATGGTGTTGCATTAAAAAAACTTTGATTGTAGGTAAAAGGATAAAGCTATTCAAGAAATGTGATAATGCCGAGTACATTTTAGATGAGGACATTGAAGAAGATGAAAACAATGAATCCGATTCATACACAAGAGTATCCATGATAAACGTTAAAAAATAAATAAAAATGAAAATATCATTTCTTTTCCAAGTTCATGTTGCTTTGTCTTTTCAAGTTCATTCCAACATTTTTTTTCCAATTCTTGCTTATTTTTTATTTCACTTCATGAATGTTCTTTTCAATCTTTGCTTTAAATTGCATATCCACATCACTTGATTCAAATGGGAAAATAATGATTTCTTTACTTGTTGTGTAAAATTGTATCGTAATTAATAATGTAACTACCAAGAAATCAACTATAATCTAGGATTATGAAAAGATAGGGCATGTAGATTTGGAGTTCTATTTTGGTAACATGACTTTCATATATAAACACACATATGTATCTTGTATCGAAAGCATAATTGTTGAAGGCCTAGCTTCTGTTACTGCATGTTTCTACATCTTTAGTCCACATCACAACACTTGTATCGGAGTTTAAACGACTATTCTCTGTCATAAAAAATGGTTGTACCTTGTATCGGGGTTTAATTTTTCCCCATCATAAAAAAAAAGATAAGCTACCATATGCTACTAGGAAGTTTAAACTTTCTTCCACCCCAAAAAAAGTAAATGTAACCATAAATTCATCAAATCATTAATTAAAAAAAAGGAAACTGAGTCCTACATGAATAAAGCATGGGCTATCTAGGTAGATTTATGCATTAGTGGAGTTTAGTCAGATTTCCTTGCATGTAATTAGAGAAATAGCATATTCATATTTATGTAGGAAAGATGTTGATATAAAATAACCTAAAGATGAAAAATGTCTCTTCAAAATCTTTAATCTTCATTTAAAATAGTATTCAAGGTAGATTCCTTTATGAAAAAGGTACAAATTTCTCTTCAAGATGGGAGCAACTGATGCCTAAAGCGACTCAATACAATCACTTTCACTTGATATTAATGCTTGTTTGTTTTCTTTCTTTGCATGTTCTCAATGTTGCCTGTTCATTCGCATATATGTTGTGTGTTTGTTCATGAATATTGCCTATTTCGATTCTTTCTTTCATGTTAATTTTGCTTCATGTCACATTACCTACTCATTCATCCATATAATCGATTTTTTCTGTTTCTTATGTTATCTATAAAAGAGCTTTATGCTTGGAAATTTTGGTTTTTCATAGAGACTAGAGTAGTGCTTTTGAAGGAATCGCAGGTTTAGTGGGGGCGAGTGTCATCAAGATTTTCTCTCCTCTCTCACTTATGAAGGCTAACAGGAAACACATTGGGTGAAGGTAGCCAAAATTCTCTAAGAAGTCCAAGATGGTCAAGGATGTCAAAGGGAGCTCACATGCAAAGTTTGGAAGAAATCAAGCAAATATAGGGTAGCAGTCAAAGCTGGTCAAATTTTGGAAATTAAGGCAAAAATTTCAATGTCACCAAATCACATGAAAATTCATACACCTGAGTTTCATATGTAAATAGATTTTCTAGCACATTGATATTCCATATGCATTTTGTAAAAATGTAATTTTTCCACTTAGACCCTACAAAATCTTATATAGGAATTTCTATTAGCCACATGGTCTGGCATGTATAAAGATCATATGTGGCTACAACTTCGTACAAATTTTGAAGGCTATCAGAGCTTCATAGACACCTTAATGCCACCTTGTAAACTTCCAAATGTAGTCAAACTTGTATAAGAGAGATTCAGATGGTAGATTTTTCTACATATTTATTTGGAGAGATTTCAAAACATAGCTCTCCAAATTTTTCATTTTCATCAAAGGATATTTGGAGGGTCAAAGAGCACAAAATCTAGTTTTCAGCGTCACCACAATTTTCTAGAATAACAAAATTGAAGGCTTGAAGGGTTGCCATATGACAAATGATTATTGAACCATGTTGCACGCTCAGGATGAGCTCACATTGAAGGGTGGAGATGCACCAAAGCTTAAAGCAAGGAGGATCCATGAGTTTCCTTTCATTGGAAAAGCTTATTTTGATGGTCAAATATCAATAATGCAAAGTTCTTCCAAAAATAGTACCTAATCTTATCCGAATTAATATCAACATTGATCTGATGATCCAAATCTTCCCCAGATCCAATGGTTGAGAATGAAGGCACCCAGTTTTCCCTCCTTTGCCATAGATATCATATAAAGAATCAATCGTAGCCCTCCATTTGATAAATCCAATGGTTTTTAATCAAAAGCAGTTGATCCTAGGGTTGATAGTTGATTTCTCTAGATCAAGGGGCCCACAGGGAAGAGTATCAAAAAGGCATCCTCTCTTCCCATTAAGCCTCTAATTTTGCATAGTGCTAAAAACCTTCTAATATGCTCGTCCGGATCTTCCTGAGCTAGGCCTTTGAAAGAAGGAAATTTTATATTTAATCTTGATAGTAGGGTTTCCAAGTCTACCTGACCAGCCATGCTCCTTACTGATGAAGTTGATGAAAGTGGACTAGATGATCTTCTAACAGCCTTCCTCCTTGTTTGCTTGGAGGTGACCCTCAATGTTGGGGACCGGGTTTTGGTCATGGGCTGTTCATAGTCCTCTTAGTATTAGATAATTTATAAGAATATGTACCTCTTAGTCCACTGAAGTAGTACTGTCGACACTTGAATAGTGCTTCTCCAACTGCAATATGTCTTCTCCTATGCTCGAATGTCCTTGGAAGTCCCACCGTGCGTGCCAAATTTTGTTGGGGGATTCTTGGACAAGAAGGGATTTGAGTGTTTGTAGGAGAAAAGGGAAACACAAGAAGAAAGATACACATTGGAAGCCTCTGCCGATTGATTATAATAAGACAAAGACAAGGTTGAAGCACAACACAATCCAATGCTTCTGTGAAAAATCCCACAAAGTGCTCAATTACAAAATACCAAATACCCAAGGTACTTGTTGCTGCCAGCCTCCTCTGCACCAAACCTCCACCTTCTCCAAGCCTGCACTTGTGCACACCTTGCACCAAGCTTCCACTAAGGGGGAGGGATGGGTACCTTCTATCGGCATGTGCACACTTCAATAAGACCTTGGGATCCTTGGGGGACTAGCTTAGCACTCTCTGCACACTTCCTTGGTCACTCTTCATGCACACCTTGCACTTCACTTCTTTGCATCACACACTGTGTGTCTCCTGCACTTCTCTCTCTTGCCTTGCTTAGATTATGTTTACTCTTGCTTACACTTTTGGATTCCCAAGAATAGTCCTTGCCTTGATTTGAGTGTCGATTCATGTACGCTCCTAATTGCAAGAATATCTTGGTGCTCACTTTGATGTCCCAAGATTTTCTTCACAAGTGGCAGCCAACGAATCCTTGTTTTATCCTGTAGTGACTTTAGGCTAAAAAAAAGATTTGAATTGGGGGGCCATACTTTCACTTCTGTGTACGCTGCCGCTTCACATACCTTCACATTTTCCTTTTAAGTCTTCACTTTTGCACATAAGAGAGGGTTCACCTGAACCTCTCAAAACACTTTAAAAACACTTTTGAACCTTAGGGAAATTAGAGAAATACCTCTGCAACCTGCAACCCACTTTCTCCAATTTACCCTTTGTGGACAATTAATTGTGCACTACCTGTGCACTTTGACACCTGCACTTCAGCACTTTGACTTTGCACCTATTGACTTTGTTGACTTTGACTAGTTTGACTTTGACTATAGTTGACTTTGAATGCAGTTGACTTTGACCAATATGACTTTTATGGGCTCAACATATAGCGCATATGCTATGCACCGAAAGATCTTGCAATGATCAAGGCTGGGTCTTCTTGCATTCCATGCTTCATAAGGTGTCATCCCATTGGATACTTTTGATCTTGTAGCCTCCACTGTGGTTCTATTTCTTTTCTTTACCTAGTTGTAATCTTTCTTTTGATTCCTCTCAATTGGAGATAAGAATCAAAGTCATGGGAGAAATATTCTCCCCGTCCATCTAATCTTAGCCTCTTCAAAGTCTTACGTGTTTGATTTTCTACAAGTGCTAGATATTTCTTGAAACAAGAGAACACTTCATCTTTATGCTTCATAAAATATAGTATTGTCCATCTGTGAAAATCATCTATGAATGACACGTAATATTTGGATCCAAAGATTGATGGCTCCTTGCTAGGCCCCCATACATTTGTGTGGGCTAGCTCCAATATGTATCCATGAATGTATCCCTTCTTTGTGAATGGTTGTTTCTATGACTTGCCGATTGAAAAGCACTACATTTGTAAATCATGTGTTGTTTGGAGATATTGAAGAAGCACACTTTGATCCCTAGTGATTTGCTTTAGAGCTCTTTCACCTATATGAGCTAATATCTTGTGCCAAATTTTCAATTATGACAAGGTTTGACTACCATACTTTAATAGTGCAATGTTCCAAGTATCTTGGAGCTCAAAAGTAAATAGTCTACTTGAGTTTTCAGAGAAGTTAAAAAACCTTATCAAAGTGCAAGATGTGCAAGAAAGATGTGACAAAGTGGGCATCAATATAAATGGGTATACTACAATGTACAACCTTCTGAGGCAAGACTTATAAGCACAAGGTATTTCTCAAAGTATATTTCCATGCACATATAAAGTATCTATCAAAAACAAAAACTTCTAATGAGGATGTGACTCGTACTATTGGACAATATTTATTCATAGAAGACACTACGCCTACTTCTGTTTATCATCCCAATATTCCCAAGAAGAAATCAAAGATCCTATCTACATAAGGATTTACTTACGCTAAATTCAACAATATATTTGTGGATCTTCAGAAGCTTCAACAAGCAATGGTTCACTTTTATAGCTCAACAATCAAAGGTACCCCTACTACATTTTATTTGGTGTTGTAGTTTTATTGCATTCAAGTGTCATATTAAAGTAATGTTTCCTCTTTTGTGCAGATTGTAATGATAACTTAAAGTTCATACTAAAGCTTGATGAAAGCCAATTCATAAAGGATCGACGTCTGGAAAGGTTAATGCTAATGAATGAAGTTATGGACCATACAATGAGTGATGAAACTTTAGGATCCACTTTTCATTTTACTTACAATGTGCAATCAAAGAGAGATATCTGGTGGTTAGGTCTATAGAAGTTCCCAAAGAAACAAACAATGTTATTTTGTGGATTTTTAATAGGACTCCATGGATACTAGAAGTAATCTCTTCTCAAATACATGGGCAAAAGCTTTTTGTAGATGATATAGATGTGTTTGAGGTAGAATGGCATTTGGGTGGAGACCTTAAGAGTATAAAATGCATGTTAGGTTGTAAACAAGGAGCATCTTCTCTTTATCCTTGCCCATATTGTACACAAGGTTACAAAGGATTTAAGAGACAGTCTAAACCTGCAAGGGCACTGATGAGAGTTGCTGACTCTGAAGAAATTGATGCAATAGACTCATCATTAGAGCGAAAAACGGCCGAAAAGGGGTTGTTTGCTAATGAGACATTAAGGAAATTGACAAATAGCATCTTTCCACGTGTACAAGAATATAACATTGCTGTCTCTTTTAACCGTATGAAGAATTTCTTTTTTTAATACAATTTTCTCTAAAAGCTCCGCTAAAGTGATGAACAGTCTCGTATTCAGTGTACAATTTTTCGGTTTGATGCAAAAAAGATACTTTTGCATACTATACAAAGCATATTCTCGAATTTCCAAGAAGGAATTGATTTTTGAAGATACAAAACATTTTTGGGTTCACAAAATTTCATGATCATTCAGCGACAGGGTTTACATCAAATCAAAGGTTTCCACGTGTACAAAGCCTTTTTCTCTATAAATACTGCGAAAATTTGTGAACGTCGATTTCTTGCTTTGAACATTCTTCTTCTCCTAAGTTCAAATGGCTTCTTCTTCTCGTCGTCCTTCCAATCGTGTAACTTCATGTGAGGTTTAAAACACAGGACATAGTCTAATAAATTCAATTCAGGACTGTAAAACCTTCTTTCCAAGAATCTTACAGCATTTTCAATCACTCTCCAGCCACATGATGTTGAGTCTCTCTACAATGGCACATGAATTTGTATGCATCCAAATTGCTTTTGTTTCATTCATTTTAGCAATTCCAAGAAAATTCTGATCAATATGCATCTTGAGAAGCTTTGCAGCATTGCATTGTAAAGTGAAAATCAGAATGGATGGCATGGCTTTAAAATAGAGAACAACAAAATGTATAGTAACTTACACTTTGCAATTCCCATGTTGTGATTGAAGAGAATTGAGGAAAAGAGCTTGATATGAATTGAAGTCCACAATAATCAAACTCCAATGGCCCCTGTCAATGAGTTGCATGTAAATATACTTTCTTAAATGAAACAAATATCTTTCCAAAATGAAGATGAATACTTACTTTTCAATATATGGGTAGATAACACATTCTACCTCTTCTGTAAAATCCTGTAGAAAGGACTTGGCATCTCCATGTTTATGCAAAAAACACTGTGTCACCAGAGGATCTAAAATAAATACTTTTCTTTGAACCACTTCCTCACATTGTTGAAGAAGAAATAAAAATGCAGTTAAGGAACTAGAAAATTAAGCAAAACAAAAGCATTTTAAGGCCTCTAGATATGCCTAAGTGAAATGTTGACCACACTATCTGATATTTCAACATGAAGCTCCCTCAACATTTTGTTGTCTTCAGGTCTAATGTCAAGAAACCAAACTTTTTGCCATGGCATTGCAACATTAACTATTATCTGCCCATCTCCTTTCTTGAGGAGCTCTTTATTTGCTTTGTGTAACTTTTGAATCTGGGTTAAGATGACACTTTCCTCTGTAAATAATTTCTGCTTTTTCCTCTCCTCCTCACTATTTGCTGCAGTTCTAGTTTCATGATCATGAGTGACCTGAGGGTTGATCTCTTCAATGACAACTGTTGTTTTGCGTGATCAATAGGAACCAGAGCTTTATCAAATTTATATCTTATTCTTGAAACAATAACATAATCCTTTTCCATTAGTGTTACCCTATGAGAATGAGTAGCACATAAATAGGCATCATTCATAAAATCAATAGCAAAGTCCTCTGCAGCTTCTTGCAAGCATAGCAGTGCTTGAGTTTGCCACCTCACATTGACAAAGGATGAGGTCTTCATCAAAGAACAGAGGTTGGCTGAGATCTGCTTGACAACTCTCATAAATGGAAGTCTAGGGATCAACAATCCCACAGACTTTTGAGCTCTTCTAATTTCCCTCAAGGACTTACATGGTACTTGAACCTGTTTTTTGAAGGCTTGTCTGGCACATTGGCTTGAACCTTCTGGGGATTTTGCTCCTGGCCATTTTCCCCTTGGGCATTTTGTTCCTGGGCATTTTGGTCCTGACCCTCAGGGTACAATTTCCTTGCTGTCCTTTTGGTCCTAGCCATACTCTGCACAAAATCAGAGTCTTTAGGCAAGGAATTAGGAAAAGTGGAAACTTACTCTCAAAAAGCTATGATCAATGACTCTTTCCACTGTCAAAAAATTATGATCAATGAATCTTTCCACTGTCAAAACTTACTCTCAAAAAGCTATGATCAATGACTATTTCCACTATCAGAGACACGACCGATGCAAGCGATAGGAGTCATTCGGAAATGCCTGGATGTCTCTGATCGCTTGCATCGGTCGTCCTTGAATTCATCATCAAATATCAATCAAATATATCTTACAATGCAAAATACTCAATTATCACTAAGAAAAACATAATTTGAAAGCTATGATCAATGACTCTTTCCACTGTAAGAGACACGACCGATCCAAGCGATTAGAGTCATCCGTAAATGCCCGGATGTCCCTAATCGCTTGCATCGGTTGTCCCTGAATTCATCATCATATTTCAATAAATACAAGTTAAAATAAAGGTAACAATGCGTAATACTCAAGCATCACTAAGGAAACCAAAATTCGCAAGCTATGATCAAGGACTCGATGCCATTTAAGAAACATGACCGATCCAAGAGATTAGGGTTATCCAAAAATCTCGGATGTACTGTGATCGCTTGGATCGGTCGTGTCCATATTACCTAACGCAGAGAGCGCTCTCTATAGAAATTGTGAAGAAGCTGAAAACTTGGTAGCGATGGAACCTCGACGCTTGGCAAGTGTTGACAAAAAAAAATGAAGGAAATGAATAGGGAAGCTTAAATAGGTCCCATAACTGAGTTGACCATTGGTGCCACATGGCATGCCACGATTGGTCCACATCATATAGCCGTTGTGAATTCCAACGTCTTTTGCCATGTGGCATGATTTGATTGGTCCAGGTCATCTATCCGTTGCATCAACCAACGTACGCTTTGACACATGGTAGTCGATGATTGGTCCACGTCATTCGATCGTTACTTCTTCCCTTATCGCCTATAAATAGCTACTTCCTTCACAAACTCAAATTTTGAACCATTAGAGAATTTGTCTCATTGACATGCGTATTTTTCTTTCGTCCCCGACACGACCAATACAAGCGATTTCCCCGTTTGACCTATGTTGACTCGCTCCAGTCGCTTGCATCAGTTGTGTTCTCCTAATAGACATACAGGAGAAGCTGCAGCTAAGATGGAGGGAATGAATGAGATCCTTAGTGTCTCTCCATTAGAGAAACTTCTTGATTTCATGGTTCAAGAGGGTTTAACTGTAGATTATTTTCCTGATGCAATGATGATATTCAACCCCAAAATTGATTTTGAAAAACTCCTAGAGAAATCGAAAAGTTTTCTTAAGGATGAGTGGGAGATTTTCTTGGGGTTGATCAATGGAAGGATCCTTAATATTTCTCAAAAAACCTATGTTCATCCTCACATCTTTGGGAAGGATCCAATAGATAGGGCTAAAATCACAAGAAAATGCAAAAGGATATCCCCTTTGCCAAGAAAGCTTGATTTATGCCCAGAGCATGAAAAGGACTGCTGCTAGCTCCCTTTAAACATTGCCTTCTTGATATGGCTTGATCATATCTCAGTTGAAAAGGAGGAAAATGTTCATGTTGAAGACAAGCCATTCTTAGAGCTGACACTTGAGGGAAGCTTAAAAACTATGAAAGGTGTCATGGAGATTGTTGAGGAGATCAATCTCCAAGCAGAAGAAGAGCAGGTCAAAGATTTTGATGTGGCCATTTTTAAAGCAGAAACTGCAATAAAGGAGCCAACTGAAGAAGTTCAAGTGTCTGAGAAGTCCCTACTTCTCCCAAATCTACCTTTTTACTTTATCTCTGAAAAAGAGTTCATACCTCTATTTTACATTCAGGAACTTTTCAATCTAAGGGAGGACTACTGCCTTGCAGCTATAGCTGAGTCAGAAGAAGTTGCAAGGAGATTCATCAATAAGAAAGGAGAAAGAAAAGAAGAATTTGTGCGTCTTGATTTGGATTTGTCTAATGAAGAATTCAAAGATTCATCACAAGCTCTTTCAAAATGCTTTGAGAAAGCTATCTTAGAGAAGCCAAGACTTGCTGATGAAGAGTTTGATGAGCATCAGAAGCAACTTGGAATATACTCTTTTGGGCGCGGCTATTCATTCTTGGATGTTGCTGAGGACAAAGGAACAATTTGTATTGACTAAAAAGAGCTCATTGAGGAGGAAGATGAGGTCAAGGTATGTTGGTTAATATATTCTTATGAATTAAAGGTTTTGTCCGAGATCTCCATTTTTAGTGAGAAATTGACCACGACCGATGCAAGCGATAAAGCCCATCGGATAATTTCCATTGGGCCTTATCGCTTGCATCGGTCGTGTTCGGACTTGAAGAGGAAGATGAGGTCAAGGTATGTAGTAAAATATATTCGCATGATTTTAAGGCAAAGGAGATGAGATGCCACAATCGGTTTTCTCCAAGGCCTCCATTTACACGGAGAAGTCAATCACGACCGATGCAAGCGATAAGGCCCATCGGATATTTTCCATTGGGCCTTATCCCTTGCATTGGTCGTGTTTGGACTTGAGTAAGATGACGTCAAGGTATACAGTTAACTATAATCTCAAGAATTTTAGGTTGAGGATATGAGATGGGACCGATGCAAAATCACTATCTTGTGTCAGATTTGTCCAAGTTCTCCATTAGAAGTGTCAGAAGTCGATCACGATCGATGCAAGCGATAAGGCCCATCGGATATTTTCCGTTGGGCCTTATCGCTTGCATGGGTCATGTTTGGACTTGAGGAAGATGACGTCAAGGTATACAGTTAACTATATCCTCAAGAATTTTAGGTTAAGGATATGAGATGGGACCAATGCAAAATATCTATCTTTTGTCAGATTTGTCCAAGTTCTCCATTAGAAGTGTCAGAAATTGATCACGACCGATGCAAGCGATAAGGCCCATCGGATATTTTCCGGTGGGCCTTATCGCTTGTATCAGTCGTGTCTAGGAGTTGCATGCAGCATTGATAATAGATATCTGCCTTGTAAGAATTCCCCTCATTCATCAAATATTACCTGTTTCTAGGTAGTTTGCAAAGAGATATTGATGACGACCGATGCAAGCGATAACGACTGTCTGAATTTCTCTAAAGACCCTAATCGCTTGCATCAATCGTGTCTCTTGCTTTTTTTCTAATTGTTTCAAGTTACTTCTCATGACTCCTAAAGTGTGCTTGCACTTCAACTAACCTTGCTTTTCATTTTTACCACAGTTAACTTTATTGGATGAAGACAATTACCTTGGCAGGGGCAAGGGAACAAGAAAAGCCATAGAAGAGAAAGGAAAAGTTGGATATTCATTCTATTATCCACTATCTTCCAAACTTGAACCCAGACACTTTTTGTGTTATTCACAAGCACTATAGTGAGGAGCCAGACTTTGCATTGTTCTGCTTGAGGACTCTATCAAAATACATGGGTTTTACTCCAACTTCCGTATGTTAAGTATACAATCAATAATGGATTGTTTTATAGGTATGGAGAAGAGCTAACACTTAGAGGTTGGAGTGATGCTGATTGGGCTGGTTCTATTGATGATAGAAGATCCACTTCGGGGTATGTATTCATGCTTGGAACAAAGACTATTTCATGGATGTCAAAGAAGCAACCTACGGTGGCATTGTCTTCAACCGAGGCTGAGTATAGAGCATTAGCTCTAGCTACATGTGAAGCTATGTGGCTTTAAAAGCTTCTAATTGACTTGGATGTGCAGGTTGGAACAATCTCCCCTTATGGAGATAATATGTCTTTTATACACTTGGCTTATAACCCCATGTATCATGCTAGAAGTAAGCACATTGAAGTGCATTACCATTATGTAAGAGAAAAGGTTTCTACTAATGAAGTAGATGTTCATTTTGTGACCACAAAGGAGCAGGTTGCTGATCTATTCACCAAAGGATTGGATGCATCAAAGCTAAGAAAGTCCAAGAACATGATGAGCTTGATGGACATAGACACTTCCTACCTAAGCTTGAGGGGGAGTGTTGAAAAAGAAGGAGCAAGCTTACTGGATAATTTTGGTAATTTGGATATTCCAAATGTGCATAATTACTTGGATAAAGGTAAATCTACGACTCCTTATCCATTAGGAGTCAAAGGAAACATCAAAAGTCATTCAAAGGAGTTGGAACATCAAGAAAAATGCATTGAAGAGTCAAGAGACAAGGATGGGGTAGATGAAAGGTCATACCCTCACTCATACAAGCATGAAGCCACATTTTAGGGACATCAAGACTGAGGAGAAGCATCTAACAAGTGCCGAGGGACAAGAGGAGCATTCCCAAGAAGTTTCAGCACCAGATCATTTCTGTAAGTGAGGTTTTGGATCAGTTTCTCACACTAGACCCTCTCTCTCTAGTGTAGCCTGTCAGACATACCCAACTTGTAACAAGTGTTGCTCTCTGTGTATAACTCCAAATGCAGTGATTCTTGTCTTCAATGAAATCCTATTTTTTCTACTTTCTTTGCAGCCATTTTCACAGTGTTTGCATAGTGCTGCGTTGAGATATTGGTGTTTTACTGTGACTGAAAAATTTGCACAGGTTGACAGACAGGTAATCTATTTGTTAACAGTGAGTTGCCTGACTTATAATCATCCAGATTGAGTGTTTGTTGACTTCTTGGAAAGCTAACAGAGTCTACTAAGTGTGGACAAAATCTTGGAGTCATTGGATTTCAGGTGGTAGGTCAAATTGCTTGATCCACGTCAGGTACTTTCTAGGAGTAGGCTGGGAGACCTACTTGGGCTCATTGTGCTTTTGTTGTGCATATAGAGGATTTGATCCTCACATACTCTCATCTAGAGTGAAGGATTCCCTCAAAATACAAGTAAGAACAAGCTCAAGGAATCTCTAAAGTAGCCCTATTCATGATTTTTACACAAAATTGCAGGAGCTATTTTTGACTAGTAGTCATTTTAGGGAAGGGATATGAAGCGGGATTTTTCATAAATTGGTAGGAAAACTTATGCAAACATATAGTATAGTTCATGGAGGTCCATATACAATCAAGAAATTCAAGGATTATCTCAGTATGATGGGAGTTTGAAGCTCCAGAAGACTGCCTTCCATCATTGTTTGAGAAAAAAATTCATCACTTGAATCTAAGAAATTCCCATTTTGGAAGAGGGAAAAAGAGGTGCACTAGCTATGGATGGATTGGAAAAAGTATATATACTGAGAGTATGGCATATGGACTTCATAATGGAATCATTAGATTCATCAAAATGATAATTGAAGGAGGAACTTTACTTCCTCAAAAACCCCTTTCCCGTAGTTTTTGGAAAAAAGTTTAGATGCTAGTTTGTGCCAAACTCCACTTTTGAGAATAAGAAAATGACTGTTTTAGAGGCTTCCCATGGGTTAGTGCATACATACATGAATTATGGTGTATGTATTACCATGAAGAATGAGAAAATCCAAGAGAAATCCACATTTGGAGTGGATTAGAAGCTTGCTAAAAGCTCCCATTTAAGTTTTTGCAGAAAGTAGAAATCTTGATTTGGGCTTGTTTTGGGGAGCAAATTAGCATGCACGAAGGGAGGATTTGGAAAGGTAAAAATAGGCCCAAGCATCTTCATATATTTCTCTCTGAGATTATGGAGAGAAGTTTAGGATTTACATGATGGAAGAATGTTTTTGTGCACTCCAAAAAGCACATTTTCACACTTTTCCAGCCCCTCCAACAGTCCACTAGTTTAGCATGTCCCGCTTGCAATGGACATATCTTGGGCTAGAAAACTCCAAATTGAATGTGCTATAGCTTGTTTGGAAGAGCACAAGATCTATTTTCAGTTTATGAAAAGGAAGTTTGGAAAATAAGTATTTTTTTAGGTCTCAACAAGTTTGCGAAGTCTGAGCAGTTTTTGGCAACTACCTTCCGAGAGCCATATCTTACAAACCAGGAGGGCGATTGAAGTAATTTCACTTAGAGATATTTGATAATGCTATATGTTTCATTTTATGATCATTTTCAGGTCCTTAAGTGGTTTTTGCAGGCAAATGCATTTTTGGCTAAATTTGCATTATTTTGGTAATCACCTGACCATGCTTTATGTTTTGGGAAGTGATCCGATGTTTTCAGGAAACTTCAAATCGAGAAGGATTGGATGCATGTAACTCAAATACCAAATCATTCAGGGACATATGCTTTATGTTTTCAAGCATCTTACTTTGTTTTATGGCATGTTTTGTATGTATATGCATGGATTGGAGTGCATATATCCAAGTTGATCATTTTTTCAATTCTAAAAGTATGGATCAACATGCAAGAAGTACAATTTTTGATTGTTTGCAGGAAAGATGGTTGTAGAAACAACATGGTTATGCAACAAAGAGATTGTTGCTAGCATTTGTTTTTATGTTTTTGCAGGTTATGGAGTCCATGTATCAGTTTATGGCATGCATTCCATGGGCCTGTCAAGCCCTATGTTGTTGGATGGCCTTTGTGCCATTGCGTTTATGGTTAAAATTGTTTTTGGGACTCCGTTTCCTTGGGAAAATGCTATGGAAATGTTTCCCACCTCATGGCATTATATACACACTTACCTTTAGGTAAGAATGTTATGGCATGATAACCTGACTTTTCTGCAAACATCAGTGAGGTGTTAGCATGCTTGTAAGCATGTATTTGATGGACTTAGGACCATCATAATAGTATAGATAAGGCAACTTCAGTAGTAACAGGATCCCTACACATAATCCTTATGGATTTAGACCATAGGATTGCTAAAGGGAAGGACATGTACCTTCACCATTAGGAATGTGCACAAGCAATCCTATAGGTTATAGGAAGTTGGATATAGGCATGGGAGATACATATATGATACTCTCCAAAGAAGTGAAGATTTACTTATCTCCATAAGAGTCTCACTGTATGATTAGGAGACTATGGGGTATTATTAGGAATACCCAAAGAGTGACTAGTTTCACTTATGCACATCACTTGAGCAAGTAGTAAAGCATTTCTGCTTCACTACTAAGGAAACAAATTAGATGGGATCACAGAGCTGGGTTTCATGAGACAGCATCGAAGGGTGCTTATGTGATTCGAGTGATGGTTAGGGAGGCCACAAGCATGGCACTGGCTCTATGATTTAGAACATAGATCCCTTAGTTAAGAGTAGTTGGGGCACCCAATACATAAATGTATATCGAGATCTACAAAGAGGTACCTAGGCTCAATCTTGGTACCTAGGAACAAGTTGGTTTGGAACAAAAAGGGATATCCATTGTCACACATTGAGTAGAACCAAACTAACTAGTTTGAGGACGTGGGACTCATTTGAGTCCACCGATATAAGTTGAGGTTATGGGATTCATTAGAGTCCATCTACATAGTCCATCACATATATATGGAATATATATTCGGTTTAGTGTAAGTATGACACCATGAATTGGAAGAAGGTTCCACTGGTATGGGATGGTGGAAACGACTTTCCTTTGAGCACTCTTCTTCTATGGCCAAGGAGAAAAGGACTCATCATTCATGGCGTCATGTCTCACTAGATCACAGGAGAGCTCTTAGTAGACATCTCCATAGGATTGAGAGTTATCCTTCATAGCTTAGGAAAGATTTATTCTTCTAGTAGAGAATGTGATAGGTGATTTATCAACATTGGTATCACATACTCATTTTGAGAATAATTCCATTAGTTGATCGGATCATATAGATCCATGGGCAGAGGATGGTTGGCATAGATAGCTCTTTAGAATGGATACACGTGTTTTTGGTATCATGTCATATTATTGCTGACCATTTTAGCAAAGGGCTTTGACCCTCATAAGGAATTTATTTTCTCCACTCTTCATTATATACACATCCATTAGTCAAGGAAGATTTGTTCTCCATCTTCATAGGGATGTCTGTAATGAGGGATTATGTATTAGTCATGGAAGAGAGGAGCAGATGAACTCATAATTTTCTCTTTTAAGGAAAGGAGAAAGAGGGAATTACCTTAGAGATCTGGGAGTGATCTCACTCTATCTTAGAGATTCCACTTTAGCTCATCTTCCTTATATGGGAAACGGAAAGGAAAATATGATTTCTTCTTTGGAGAAGAAAAGAGTATATTTTCCTTCAGAGATAAGAGATGTTCACAAAACATCTTTGAGTTTATTTTAGAAGGAATTCATTTACTCTATTTTTCAATGTAATTTTCCTTCACATGGGAGTTTGATTCTCCATTATTTTGGAAGCAAAAATATGGAGAATGTATGTGCATATTCTCAATTATGGATGAGTAGAGCAATTGGATTCAAAAGGATTTCTTTCAAAGGTAAAGGAAAAGTGAAATAGATCCACCACTAGAGCTCTTTTCCTTAGAAGAGATTACAGAGAGAGATAGAGAGAGTTTCACTTCTCATTTTGGCTTTTTAAGATAGAAGGGGCACTTTTCTATCAAAGAAAGAGGGAGATTAGTTAATCATGGTGGTTAGATTGAGTCTCATTTGTAGATCCCAGAGAGAAGTGGTTATGTTTATTTCTAGTGATGCTCCTTGACTAGATGAGATGATCTAGTTGTTGACATTAGTGAGACTAGGAATAGAGTTATGACTTCTCTCTTTAGGGTTTCTAGGAGATAGGGATCTATCTAACCTACTAGGGTACCAAACTCTTAGTTGATGCTTCATCATAAGGATGATGTGTGAGCATCAGTTAGGAGAATGGGTACTTAGGGATCATCTGAATCTCAAAGGGAATGGTTTTGCATTCATATGGAAAACTATGGGGAAGAAAATATTTTAGAGTTTGCACAAGTGCCAATAGATGCTCTTCCAATAGAACTTAGTCCAAAGGTAAAGGATGACAAACCACAGACTTCTAGGTTGGTGAAATGTAGAGATTACATTTTACTATCAAGAAATCCTTATATATGAGCTAGATGATGGATTTGCATAGTTCACAAGGTAGTTTAGACAAAAATACTACTTGTGATTACACTCAAGGTTAGCAAGACCTAGAGTGATATGAGGGAAATCTATCATGTACTCCTAGATGGGTTTGAAGTCACTTTTTATGGGACTTTGTTCTATACTTCAGAGGATTCTATGGTTTATTATCCCCATTATGGTATGGTCAAGCTTATAAGTTTGGCACTTTTACACTTGCTTTACATATTATTACTCCATAGAGGATACATCATATGGATTTAGGTCATTTTGATGATGTTATATGTGATGGGAGTGATAATTTGGAAGTTGAGTGTACATGGGAGATAGTAGGCACCACTCAGATGGTTTCCCACCTTTGAGATGACCTCCCATGAGGCTTCTTAAGGGGAAGGATATGGGGAAACAACACACAAAGATGACCCTATACATAGAGTACATTGAGTTCAAGGGAGTCCGAGCACTTCATTCTACCATTACGGACATTCATCTATATTTTCGAGGACAAAAATGCTTTCAAGGTGCAGGAAATGTCACATGATGTATATATGGGGGTCTTGAAGAGCATGCCACATGGCATCATTTGGATTGACTCCACATTTGGTAGAAGATAGAGTAAAAAAAACTCTCATAAGAGAGTTTTTTGAGTAGAGATTGAAGCTTGGTGGCTAGGAGGAAGAACATACCAAACACTCTATGTTTGCGTGGTCGGCAGCAGCTCGTGAGTAGCCTAGGTAAAAGAAGATCAGAACGAACACAAGAGCTAGGTAGAAGGATTAGAGGGAATAACCCTTAACATTTTTACTCTCTTGTTTGGAGAACTTTTTGTATATCCCAAATGATTAATATAATCTTCTTCTTATTATATTTTCTCTCCCAAGTGTTTGTCTCTTTGTGTTCATGTTTTGAAGTCTCTTTCTCCTATGGATCTAAAAGTGTCTCTGAAGTCATTGCACATGAGTATCCTAGTCTTCCACACATCTTATCAATTTCATGAAATATTTCATGTACATGGGGTATTTATTTGCTGATTACATTGCTTGCAATGGCCTAGAAATGCAAAAAAAAGGCCTACCACAAAAGCGTGGGGATGGGTCGTGGAAAACATTTGGCGGGCCCATCCCCATGTTTCTATGGTAGGCCTTTTTTTTTGCCATTTCTAGGCCATTAAACTATATGCCATGCACATTTGAGCATATGATTTGTCTTAGATAGGGTGCAATTTATGCAAACCCTATGATCGATAGAGCAACAATTGATAAACACTCAGATGTACTTATAAATTGCTGCATGCTTATATGCACTCAGAGGAGTCTAGATATTCTCTAATCATTACACATAAGAAGAGTCTTCCACACTTCCGCAAGTTTAGGTTGTAATTGAGGGACATAGACTTTCAATATTTGGAAACTAGTGCATGCAATGGCCTAGGAATGCAAAAAAAGGCCTACCACAGAAACACGGGGATGGGCCCTGCAAAAGTTTTGTAGGGCCCATCCCTGCGCTTCTGTGGCAAGATTTTTTTTTTTCATTCCTAGGCTAGTACAAGTATTTTGGGCAAAAACACTTAAAAGAACTACTGGAAAAAGACTGATTAAACTGTGCAAAACTTACGAGATTGTCAAAAACATAAAGACGCAATAGACAATTGAATGTACATGGAAATTTAAAAAAGAATAATTGGTATTATAAAATTTTTACAATTGGCTCTTAGTAGTGAGCCTCTCCACTACATTCTTTCTTCTATGAAAAGATAGTGGCAATTGGTAAGTCAAAATTGATTGGGATATTAAATGGGGGTCTGTCAATCCAAGAACTAAAGTTATTCCTATTTGACCTAATATTTTTGCTCTAAAGTTAACTCCTAGGGTAGTAATGACAAAGGACTTCCTAACCAAAATTACACGGTTGGTCCCTTGCATTATTGTAGATAGGAACAAAAGTTTTCTCAAGGCCTTCAGACACCAAGTCATGAAGTGTCCTTGAGGGGAAAAGTCCAAGGAAGAGCCACTGCCACGGGCAACACGATCACCACCACTGCTTGCTGCAAATTTATTGACTTCAATTGCTTCTTCCACATAGATAATCATAAAATTCATTAGATACTTGCATCTTGTACGAATATGAGACAGTCATAAATCTCGTAGATACTTACATCTTGAAGCCTATCTTCATCCTCTCCTCTTCCCATTGCATCTAGTGGAATGGAAGAGTGGGCCATGCTACTTTGTTTCACAATAGGGGATTTTGGAATCTTCTTCTCCAAAATTCTTTCCCTTGCTGTGGCCAGATATTCTTCAGTGGCATTTTGATAATCACTCAAAATCTCTTCACACACGAATGCAATGATGTCTGCAATTGAATCACCAAATGGAATGGTTGTCTTTTAAATTCTGTCAGAAGTGTTGTCCATGGGAACATCCAAGGTTGAGCAAAAAATACTTAGGCATTCGTTGAGGAGTAGACCGAATGCCTTCTCAATATTGTGCAGGAACAAAAATTCTTCTCTGTCGACAAATACCAATAAAAACATATCCAACTCTACCTCTAGTAGAGTGGGTTCCATGGGCTCTAAGTTGGAGGGTGGACTATTCTGTGCACTACTGGCTTCCTTCAATTTGTCCAATACCCCTTGTGGAAATTGTCTACAAATTTTATGAATCTCTTCTAATAAGTTGAGAGCTTCTATCTGGGGTTCCTTTTTGTCATCTACAAAACCCTAGTGACAAGATGGCGTAGGTCCATGGGTGTAGGTTTCGGCTCCTCATTAACAAAACAGATTGTTGTCGCAACATAGGAAAGATATTTCTTCCCATCTTCCTCTTCTATTAGGGACTCTACAGACTAGGTCATACAAATCTGTACGACCGTTGTAGTTTGTATCCAAAAACTCCATGAATAGATCTTGAGGAGATTGGATGGGAGTGGAAGTGCTATCAGTCATTGCTTGCACGCGAGAATTCTATTGGTTGATGTACGCTTTCTAGGTCTTTGTGAGTGCAAATGTGAGAAATGAGCACATAGAACCCATTTTTATAGCAGTTTCAAGTTTTTAAAGTGACTGGGACCACTTTTAAAAGTACATAAAAAAATAGTGAAAGTTCAAAAAATGTGTTTCTGATGACAAAATAATGCAAAGAACCCCAAAGCATATGAATTTTTTTGCTTCAAAGCAAATGTTTAAACATAACACAACAAAAAACATGACCAACCACATTTCAAAGTAGTGAACATAGACTTTTGACATTCCAAAAGTTTTGAATTTATCATTGCAAATAAAAAGGTATATACAATATCTAACATGAATTGTTTGTCCTACTTTTTGCAAGTTTCTTGAAAGTGCAAAAACCATGAGATACAATGACTAGTACCCAAAAACTGACATTATCAGGTTGCAAAAGAACTATGACAATGAGAGTTCTATTCCATCTTTGCTCCAATCTACAGGGACTTTCATTTTGTATTCCAATCTTCTTCCCACTTGTAATCAATTTGCAAGAAATTGAAGTTATAAAAGTAAAATAAGCAATAGTGAAAAGATCTCATTCTAATAGAGTTTTCAAGTTTCATAGTTGCCATTGTAAAAACATGTTGTACAATACCAACCATCCCATTGTCTCTGTGCTTCTTGAAGCCAAGTAACTTTCCCTTCCAATGAAGATCCAAGTTTCCACGATCTCTAACTCGATGAGGCCCAACTCTAGAGGGTTGCATGTACACCCATGCACCTTTGGAGTAGTCATGTGATAGCCATTGTCCATCTGTAGCTTTGGTATTGTGACATCTTAATGTGAGGATTTCATCCTTCGGTCGTGTAGAAGCTTTAGATGTTGCCATTGAAGCTAAAGCTCTTCAAGATACAACAATAATTCTCGATAGGCGGTGGAGGTAAGTTGGAATGTAGAAACAAGAGCTTTAATGGTGTGCTATAGAGTGAAAGTAGTGGAAAAAGATGACTTTTTGGGACCTGGGTATGAAAATGTGAGGTTTAGGAGGGAAGTAACTCTTTTCTGAGTATTTTTAGAAAAAGCCATTTTTTTCAGCTCAAAACATGCACGGATTTTGAATTTGGGGTCAGAAAGAGTACTTTTGACCCTAAAAAGTAATGAGGGGTCCATTATCAGGTGTTATGATGAGTTTTTTAACTTTTTAGAAATTTTGAATTTATAGGCCCAACTAAGTTACGAGATTCCTTCTCTCTCTAGAGGTAGCTCATTAAATAAGGGAAAAATATGTCTCCTCTCCCCCGTTCAGCCTAGCATTTTATAGGGTATAGACTGTGGCCATCACCCTCTTCTGATTGCTCCATCACTAATCACTCCTTAATCTAAAAGGCCCATGCAGGGTTCATTTTTCTCCCTAATGAGGGTTCTTAAATACTTTCTTGGGATTGAAGTTATTTATGTGGAAAATGGCATTTATCTTGCTCAAAGGAGATACTTGCTAGATGTACTTTATAAGTATGGTATGAGTGGATGTGCTTTAGCGCTTGCTACATGTGAGATCATGTGGCTTAAGAAGCTATTCAAAGACTTGGATGTGGAGGTCAAAGAATTCACTCTATTTGGAGATAACATGTCAAGCATTCATCTAGCAAGCAACGCTATGTTCCATGCAAGAAGCAAACACATAGAGATACATTATCACTTCATTAGAGAGAAGGTAGTAGCAAAGGAAGTGGACATAAAGTACCTCAACAAAAAGGAGCAACTTGCTCATATCATGACCAAATTCTTGGATGCAAGCAAGTGTTGATATATTTAGGTAGTGATGTGTGTGAACACACTAGGATTGCTGGGGCACTTTTTTCCCTCTTTAGGAGGTTTTTTTCCCTGGCTAGGATTGCTGGGGCACTTTTTTCCCTCTTTAGGAGGTTTTTTTCCCTGGCTTGTATATATGCCTATTGCCCTAACGCGCTACTTATCTTTGTACATTCTAGTGGTAATACATTGAGTATTATGTGTTGTGGTCCAAGCTTCTTCTTCTTCCTTGTGTTGTTCGCGTGCTTCCACAGACGTCTAACTCCAACAATTGGTATCAAGGCAGGTCGCCACTTCATCTAGGGCATCATCGATACCTCTTTCGTTGAAGTCTCAAAATCGCACAAATTTTGGTGAGCATACTCAGCTTGTTTTCGAGATCAAAACGACTTTGCTTTGTGGTGCCAAAATCGTGATCTGGGCTCGTTTCGACCTCCAAATGCACTATCATAGCGGTTGTGTAGGCTATTTTGCCTTTTTATGCCAAAGCTATATACCAGTTTTCGGTTTGCCAGTATAAGCATCTCGAAGTTTGTTATAGGTTTAGTAGAATTCTTCTCGGCAGTTTTGTTCAACTTTTTGAGATGTAGTCAATTTTCTGCATCAAGGTATTTTAGTCACTGGCCATGGCTGAAAGCAGTGATGTATTTCATATGTTGGCTATTGAGGATAATTTGGATGGTACCAACTACCCGTTGTGGCATTATATGATGTGACATGTATTGGTTGCAAAAGGACTGTGGAACATTGTGCAGGGTGTTGAAAAACATCCTATCACACCTGCAATTGTTACAATTGCAGGTACTAAAGCTGATGCACAAGGTGTCGAAGATGATGATATTCTGCATATTCATGTTCATGCTATGGTTTTTGTTGCACCTACTGTAGAGAAAATTCCTTGGGATGGCAGAGATGCCCAGGCACATGCATTGATAGCTTTGTTTGTCAAACAAACCATTATTCCTCACATTCGCTCTTGCAGAATAGCTAAGGATGCTTGGGATACACTTAACACATTGTACCAAGCTAGGAATGAGGCTCATGTTGCTTACCTCCGAAAATAGTTGGAGAGTGAGCACATGAATGAAGGTGATTCTATGGATACTTTTCTAACAAAGATCAAAGACTTGAAGGAAGAGTTGACTTCTGCTGATGAGGTTATACCAGATAGCTCACTTGTGCAGACTGTTTTGAATGGTCTTCCTGATTCATATCAAAGTTTTTCTTCTACTCTTCGGTTGATGATGAAGGCAATCCAAATGCCTTGTCATTTGAGGGGTTAGTCTCTGTTCTATTGTAGGAGGATCATTCCAAGCAGAACAGGTCCATTATGCGTATCGCAAATCAAGGTTTCTTGGCTAGTCAGAAGGGCAAAGGAAAATGGAGGTCATCAATTAGTAAGCAAAAATCTGCTAATTCTTCACAATCGATGAGGGAAGACAAAGATGAAAAGAAATCAGAGAAGCAAAATGTTTTTTGCAAGTACTGTAAAGGAAATGATCATATCATAAAGAACTGTCCAAAACTCGCTGATAAAGAGGCAAAGAAGAAAGAGGTTGAAATGATTGTTGTAGAGGCCTCTACACCGAAAACAGAGTCTACTAATCTTGTGCACAAAGAAGAATGTGTGTTTACTATTGTTTGCAGTTTTGACCCATCTTCTCATGAGCAGTGCATGTCTGCAGTAGACTCAGATGTTTGGTACTTTGACAATGGGGTGACCAAACATATTACCTCGTAGTGCAGTTTCTTCTCTTCACTAGAGCCTTCCCCTATAGGGAATACTGTTATATGCGCCAAAAACTCCTCTTATCCTGTTATGGGAGTTGGTAAGATCATTTTGACTACTGTTGATGGTAGTTCTTTCACTTTGTCAGATGCTTTGTTTGTGCCAAGGATCAAGAAAAATCTATTATCAGTTTTTGCATTAGCCAAGATTGGCTTGGTTGTGAAATTTGTTGTGGACAAATGTACAGTTCATGATCTGTCAAATGGTGACTTGATTATTGCTTCTCGCATTTTATGTCTAGTGCTATATAAGCTCATAGGCTATGAAAGATGTGTAAATGATTTGACATGTGTAGTACATGATTCTCAGGCTATGTCAAATGCAAAGCTTTGGCACACACGCTTTGGTCATCTAAATTTTGCTAATATGTATACAGAAATCTGAAATGGTGTCCTCTTTGCCAAAACTTGAGGCACCTAGAAAACATGTTTGTGAAGGCTGTGTTTTGGCCAAAATGCAGTGTTCCTCCTTTCCAAAAGATGGTTTAGTTCGGGCTGCTAAAAAATTGTAGCTTGTACATAGTGATGTCTGTGGTCCTATGCAGACACCTTCTTTTGGAAATTATCTTTACTTCATGATTTTCATCGATAATTTTACTAGGCATGCCTGGGTATATCCATTGTAGGAAAAGTCCGAAGTGTTCATGTGCTTCAAACAGTTTTTGGTTTTGGCTAAAAATCTGTCAGCATGTAAAATGGGCACCCTCCATTCTGATCGAGGGGGGAATATATGTCTTCTGATTTTAATGCATTTCTGTCAGAACGTGGGATAAACACCAGCGTACAATGCCGTATACACCTCAACAAAATGGAGTTGCTGAATGAAAGAACAGGGCACTCATGGAGATGGTGAGGTTGCTCATCCGTGTGTTTTTGGTTGTGTGGCATACACATTAGTGCCTGAACAAAATCGCAGAATTTGGATGATAAAGCAGTAAAATGTATTATTGTTGGTTACAGTTTTGAAAGTAAAGGCTATGGTCTGTATCATCCACACACTAAATGCATTTTGGTTAGTTGTGATGTTGTTTTTGTGGAAGATGTTATTCAGCCATTGCTTTCAGCCTTTGTAGTTTTCATGTGATGATGTAGATCATCCCATTTCTGATGCAGATTTACATGATGCACTTGTTGATGAGAGAGCTAATATTGAGGAGGCAAAAACTATGCCAAAATGGCTGGTGCAGACTTTTCGTGACAATAAATTAGATGCACCTTTGTCATATCATTCTCAATCAGGCTCTCATAGTGCCTCTTTTGCATCAGATTGCTATGCTATGGCTGCATCTAGTCTCTGTGATGAGATTGAGCCTGTTTCGTTTGATGAAGCACAAAATTCAAAAAATTGGATGACTGTTATGCAATTTGAACATGATGCTATAATGAAGAATGGTATTTGGTCTTTATGTGACTTGCCTCTTGGCAAGAAGCCCATTGGCAATAAGTGGGTATACAAGCTGAATTGTAAACCTGATGGTAGAGCTGACAAGTATAAGGCTAGGCTTGTTGCAAAGGGTTATGCACAGGAAAGAGGCATTGATTTTGATGAAACCTTTGCTCCTACTTGCCGAATGACTACAGTTTGTAGCATCTGTGTACTTGTAGCTCATCACGGTTGGAATGTACATCAGTTGGACATTAAAACAACTTTTTTGAATGGTGGCTTTCATGAAGAAGTGTATGTTTTTCAGCTCCGTGACTTTGTGCGAAAAGGGCATGAAAACCAGGTGTGCAAGTTAAAGAAGGCATTATATGGTTTAAAGCAAGCACCACTTCTTGTTATGAAAAAATAAATTCCTATTTGATTTCACATGGTTTTGAGAACACTCCAACTGAAAGCACCTTATATGTCAAGCGTGCTAATGATGTACTTCTGATCATTAAGGCGTATGTTGATGAAATGCTGCTCACTAGTCCTCATGAGAGGCATATTGCTGATTCTAAGGCTGATTTGCATCTTTTATCCCACATTCAGCCAGAAATACATTAAAGTCAAAAGACATATATTTCCCCCTAGAAACTGTTTGAATCACATAAGAACGTTGGACTTTGCTTTCAATGGATATACCCATGCATGCCTAGAAAAATCATCAATGCATGTCACAAAGCAAAGATAGTTCCCAAAAGAGGGTGTCTGCATAGGACCACAAACATCATTGTGAACAAGTTGCATTTTCTGAGTAGCTTGAACTAAAACATCTTTTGGGAACAAGGAACACTGCATTTTGCCCAAAATACAGCCTTCACATACATCTTTACCAGGTGCCTCAAGTTTGGGCAGAGAGGACACCATTTCAGATTTCTACAGGCGTAGCAAATTAGCAAAATTCATATGACCAAAGCATGCATGCCAAAGCTTTGCGTCTGACATAGCCTAAGAATCATGTACTACACATGCAAAATCATTCATAGATTTTTCATAGTCTATGAGCTTATACAGCCCATGACATAAAATGCCAAAAGCAATAATCATATCACCATTTGACAGATCATGAACTGTACATCTATCATCAACAAATTTCACAACCAAGAAAATCTTGGCTAAAGGTAAAACTCATGACAGATTCTTCTTGATCCCTAGCACAAATAAAGCATCTGACAATATAAAAGAACTATCATCAGTAGTATTCAGAATGATCTTACCAACTCCCATGATAGGATAAGAGGAGTTGTTGGGGCATGTGAAAGTATTCCCTTTAGGGGTAGGCTTGAGTGAAGTGAAGAAACTACGCTCTAAGGTAATATGTTTGGTTGCCCCACTACCAAAGTACCAAACATTTGAGCCTATTATAGACATACACTATTCAAGAGAAGATGGGTCAAACCTGTAGACAATAGTAAAAATCCATTCTTCATTCTCCACTAGATTAGCAGACTCTGTTTTTGGTGTATAGGCCTATGCAACAACCATTCTAGCCTCTTTTTCTTTGCCTCTTTAGTAGTTAGTTTTGGACAAATATCAATGAAATGATCATTTGCCTTACAATATTTGCAAAACAATTCCTATTTTTTTGTTTTCTTCTCGTCTCTGGCATCCTTCTTTGATTGTGCAGAATTAGTAGATTTCTACTTGCTAGTAGAAGAGCTCCATTTATCTTTGCCCTTCTGACTAGCGAGGACAACTTGATCTGCAACATGCATAATGGACTTGTTCTACCTAGACTGATCTTCCTGCAATAGAAAGGATCTGCACATCCTATCTCTAAAGGCTGAAGAGAAAATGCTCTTCCATGTTGCTCAATCATTTTCAGAAAATACTCTTTTTCTGTTGGAAGAAGGAAACCACTAGCATCTAACTTAATTTGATTTAAGGATTCTTTAGTAAATACATGGCCAATATTTGTCGGATCTCTAAGGATTGGCTCATGACTTACATTCCTTATAATATCATTACTAAATTTAGGTAGTGGTTGTGCTACGGGCTTAACCTTCTTACTAACAGCTTTATATTAGATCTCCACTAAGGCATCATATTCTTTATCAATATTAGAAGCATATTCATGAATGAATGCACACACATCAAGCGAAGACAGAAGAATATGAGAATTAGAATTATTCTGACAACAAATTTCTAGTTCTTCTAATGTTGAGAATAAATGTGTGGTTTCAATAACATATTCAATATTTTCATCCGTTAACAGATATCCTTTGTTTTTAAAATGTTTTTCATATGTTTTTATGAGTTTTCTAGGAATTTGTTTGAAATGCAAAATATTTAAAGCAGTAGATGGAAAATAAACAATCATCTTATCTAAATTATGTACAAGAGTTTGCAAGATCTCAAACCAAAGTCCACCGTCATCTCGCTCAATAGTGGCATTTACTCGAAATCCTGCTCTAAATGTGTCAAAGGGTTTTTCCTTAAAGACCTACGATTGCAAGGATGATTAATGCAAAGAATCATAAATTGAACAGATTTTAGGCCATCACGAGAACGAATTCTAGCGAAAGCACTACCATCAACAAGTACTTTGGTTTCCATTCTTTGTTCACAAATGAATGGCTACCCTAAAATAATTGGGTATGAGCAATCCTCTCTAAGATCTCCAATAGTGGTTGGAACATTTGCACATGCTCCAAGTAAATATCTAGAAGCATTATTAGTTGCTTTCATTTTCCACCCATGGTCTCTATCTATAGGCCATTTTCCCTCACTATACAACTCCCTTGACACTACATTAATTTCAGATCCTGAATCTATTAAAGCTATTTGTGGTTTATTATTATTTCCAATTTTAACCATAGTTTCAGTAGTTCCCCTAGCCCAATGTTTTTGAGTAAAGTGACTATTTGGGACTCCATTTCCTTTTTCTATATGACCAATTACAAGGCCCAAATAATTCCAATGTTCAAATGGTTCACGATATTCAGATTCATTAATTTGAACAATACTAACTTTAGGTTCATCATGTTCTTTCCTCTCTTCCATTTCTATATCCTTAGTTTTATATTCTATGGGTTCTCTTCGTCTTTTTATAATACTCATAAAATCTTCTTTAACATTTGTTCTTTAAAATGATAACCATTCTTCTAATATCATAGTCACCTCTGCTTTCATAATTTTCTCATCCATAACCTTTCGAATGTCTATTTTTTCTGTATTTGAGAGATCAATCGGAAAGTAGGCAGTTTCTTTTTGGATTTTTCTTCTTTAACACTTTCTTCATGTATAGGTTGAGTTTCATTGAATTTATCTTGACATCTTCATTTGTTGCTTTCTTTTCTAAATTTTCTACCACTTTTTTTACTTTTCCCTTATTTTGAGGTTTCTTATCCTGTTCCTATTGTTTAGTTTCTTGACTAGGCTCTGTTCTAGGTGGTTCATTAATTGACTCAGTAGTCTCACTTTCTTTTCTAGCCCTAGTTGTATGTTTAGATTTCCCCTCTTCATCGCGCTTCCTTTTCTCATCTACATTAATTTCATGAGTGTAGAAAGAGAACATATCTACTGGCTCATTCCAACATGTCTTTGCTCTGATATCAGAATTCATAGCATATAAACACTGAACTATCAATTTCCCCCTACTAACAATATCATAAACTTGATTCCAAAAGTCACAATTAGAGTCATCACTTTCAAGCCTACAAGCATATTTCATTTGTATGTACTAAATAAATTTACACAATTCAATGAAAAATTCTAGTAATCATATTGGATACTCATTCCGCACATGTGGATGTTTACTGAAGGTAATTTTTCACTAATGTGTAGGGATAGAAGCATGTTGAGCTTGGTCGCTGAATTATACAAGCCTAGTATAACGGTAAGTGATGTCTTCTGTGGAAAAGAGAGATGCTTACTGGTTGTTAGCATATTGGAAAGATTTTATAAATTTTGTGTAGTTTGAAGTGGATAACTAGTACTAACAAAAAAAAACCCAAGAGTAAGAGTGGTGTGTGATGAGAGGGCATGCGAGGGTTCAGTGTTTTTGTAGAGACTTGTTTGTACTGTTGACCGCATGCAACCATATTGCGTGCATTTCATCAAGCTTTCAAGCGGATAGTTGTGCTTTATCTGCCAAGTTTTGAGTGGTTGTTCTTCACGCTCTCCCCTGGAGGGGGAGGGGTTTTTGCTTCAATGGCTACGAGAGCCTTCTGCGTGAAGCTGATGGTGTCCATTCGTATCCCAAGTGCCCAACATCCCTCTCAGGAGGCATTAAGTGCTAATGGAGAGTTTCGCCTGGCTTCTCCCCATCGTAATCTCAAACAAGGAACTCAACAACATTGTGGAAGGTGCAAAAACGAGAGGCATCGGTTTGGTTGAAGATTCAACATTCAACTCGGGCCTCTTCCCTCACGTAGGGTCTCTTTCTCATACTATTATTCTGCACCTTGAGCAAGGTAAATATTTTTGGACCCTCTTTGCTCTTGAAGTATGCAGTCATCTTTTGCCAGGCTTCCCTTTGCAAAACTGTGATGTCGTCAAAGGTAAGTCGCCTATACAGTACACTCCCAATTGTTTCTTCAAGGAAATGTGCACTAGTACTGGTCGGCTTGACGATTGTACACTTGTCATTGACCCGGGGTGTTTTGCTCAATGGCAAAGTCAACTGTCAGAGTGGGTAGTTATCACCCTATGTCACGGTCCTCGACTGTCTCTGGATGTGTTGAAACATTGGATCAAATCAAACTGGGAATCCAGAGGGCTAACAGTTAGGCAAATTCAGTGTATGCCCAATGGATATTTTTTGTTCTTCTTTGACGATTCGATTAGTGCGCTTAGGGTCATCACGGAGGGCCAATGGATTATCCGTAACACACCTGTCTCATTCTTCAAATGGTTTCTGGGATTTAACCCGCGTGGTCCTTAACCCGCTCATGTGCTTGTTTGGATTGAACTACCTGATTTTTTGGTTCACTTTTATCCTTGGATTGAAGGTCTATGTGATCTCGTAGGGAAGGTCCTTGGTCAGTGGCCTAGAGGCACCATGAATCCCAAGTGGGATCCCTAGATTCTTTTAGAAATCGATATTAATCTTCCACTTAAAGACTCATTGAAAATCAATGATTCGAAAGGTCGTCTATTGCATGAACAAAACGTTGTTTTCAAAAACTTGCCTAACACCTGTTTCAAATGCAACAGATTAGGGCACAGGGTTCAGGAGTTCCATCTCCTAAAAATGGGTAAAGTTAATGAGGAAGCTAAAAGTGCTAATGATGAGCCAGTACAGAGAGGGCCAACAATGTCTACGGTCAAAAAACCTCCTTTTAAGCATAAAAAAAGGGATAAATTGTGGGTTAACACTTTTGATGTGTTGCTAGAAGATGTTTCTAAACTGCTCTCTATGACAGAAAATAAGCATGAAGCTTCTGAGTTGATTCCGGATGGAGCAACGTTTTCCTGTGATGACAATGGTCCTGTTGGCATTAATGTTGAAGATTTGTCAAACAAGGTGGACTTGGTCTCACAAAAGGGTTGGATGCTTGTTCAAAAAAAGAAGCTCTATTTTGTCTAATAATTATTCGAAAAATTTTGGTTTTTGCTCTAGATTGGAGACTAACATCTTGCAGCCCCCGATGATGGCAGATCCATTGAGGAGCTTGCTAAATGTGATGAGGCTGAAATTAATAGTCTACTATGTCATGGTAATGATGTTGATGTTCTAAATCTTTGCAAAAAGAGAACATAGCTCCTTCAGGTCAGAAATTTTCTAGGTATAAGAGGAAAGATAGTATTTTGAAATAAAAAAGGAAGGCATCCTAAAAACTTCGTTTTCAATGAACAGAATCGCCAGGAATCTTAAAAAATGACTATGTCTGCCCTCTCTGGTTCGATTTCCTTTTGTATTTTGACCATGAATAATCTTAATACCATTTTGTATAATATAAAAGGGATCTCTGATCCAGCTAGAGCTAAGTGCTTTAACAAGTGGATGCATGACCTGTCTCTGTTGCCTAAGCTTATTTGCATTCAAGAGCTTAAGCTTTCAGGAGCTAAGTTGAATTTTCATCTTAAGAGCGTGTCTTCTAACCATTACTGGTTGATTTCATCCCACGCTCAAGGTAAGGGAGGGGGGGCTATAGGTATTAATAGTAGGTATAATCAATTTGTCAAGGAAAAAATCTAGAGCCCCACTCATCAATGGGTTGGTTTTTCCCTATGCAAGCCTTTTGACTGTTCGATTATCAGCCTCTATGCCTCGAAGTATCCCCATCAAAGGTCCCTCTACTGGTCAGAGTTGTCCCTTCTGATTGGCCCCCTTATTGTTATTGGGGACTTCAATATGGCCACTGCCATTAGTGATAGATTTGATAAAAAAAGGTACTCTTATAGGTGGTCAAGAGTGGTAGGAATGGATCAGACTTATTACTACGCAAGATTTAATTGATATTTCTTCCCAAATGGGCTTCATGCGAAATAATAGGCAGAAAGGCTCCCATTTTTGTGCAGCTAGACTTGATCATGCTTATATTAACCTTGCTTTATCCCATCAGTTTTGGGACATGAAAATTGATCTTGACCAATTGTTGAGCATATGGGATCACCTTCCTTTAAGGTTTTCCCTTAAGCTTAATTTTCCTGAGACTAGATCGGGCTGCTGTCACTTAGATCCCACCCTTCTTAAATTTCCTTGTGTGCTAGAAAAGTCAAAGGGCCTCATTACCCATTGCTTTAGGCAGTACTCTAACCCTTGTGTTGCTTGGGCTCACTTGGCTAGAAAAATCCAAGCTCTTCTCACCCACTACAAGTCTCTCAAGAGAGCTGCTAGAGCTAAGAGAAGAACTCATACAGTCAAGGAGATAGACCTTTTGGGCTCCTCTCTTAGACCTGATAAAATGGATTTGATTTTATCCCTCCAGGAGAGATTGAAGTTTGAAGAGTACCTTGACATTCTGGTTTCTCCCCACAAGTACTCCCCTATGGGTACTGTTCTTTGCTGCTGAATGTGGCAAGCTTAGATGGAGGTTAAAATGTTGTGTTGTCCAAACCAAAAATTCTTTGATCACTTTGACTTCTTTTTGTAGGAAAATATTTGGACACGTTGGCTATCTCTATGGAATAATGGCTATCTTGGGATGAGAGAGCACAAATGTTTCAAATTGGGTTTCACTACCTAGAAGGATTTCACCCTAAATGCTGAAATCATGTCTGAAGGTCATATCTCAAATATGCATTGCTCTTCTAGCTGTTTATAGGTCCTCTTGAAGCATAGGATGATGCTGATTAGGAGGGTGGACCTCAGTGTTCAGAGGAAACCTATCAAGTTAGAAGACATTGCTCAAGACATGCTAAAGAACTTCAAATCCAAGAGAGGGAGAATCACTTTGATCTTGCCAAAGCTTAACAGACTCTTGAAAGTTAGTTGGAATGCTCAAGAATGGTCTCATAGATTTCAGTATATTTGGCACCTGTCTGTGAACATCAAACACTCCTTTCTCCTCTGGCTTATTCTACACAATGCGGTGTGGTGTTGTGCTAAGGACAAGAAGTTGAACATTAATAATGGTGTCTGTATTTTTTGTGGCAATGTGGAAGATCTCCCCCACATTTTTATCAACTGTTTACATGCTCAATGTTTTTGGAGTTGTATCCTACCCTTTTGTCAGAAACATAACTTTCAGCCTGGTTACAAAGAACTTCTGCTCGATGTCTACAACAACTTTGATTTTGTCTTATGGAGCATGTGGTGAGCCAGTATTCTATGGAGTATATGGAAGAGTAGAAATATGGATGTGTTCAACAACAAGAACTCCACTGGTGCAGATATATTCTCTTTACTATCAGCACTGAAGGCTTTGAGCATCAAAGCTCTTGCTGCCACTATTGATACTACTAATTGAACAAACTTTTTGTATCCAAGTTTATGTACAAACACATGCATACATACAAAAATACATACATACATAGATAAATACATGCATACATACATAGAACATACATACATACATGTATACATACATTCATACATGCATACATAAGCACATGCATAAGAACATAAACATACATATATACATAAAAATAAACATACATTACATACATACATAAATACATACATACATACATACATAAAAACATACAAACATATATACATACATACATACACACATACATACATACATGCATACATACACACATACATAGATACATGCCTACATGCATACATACATATATACATAGGTGCATACATACATACATGCATGCATGTATCCATCTATCCATCCATCCATACATACATACATACATACATACATACATACATAAATACATACATACATACATACATAAATACATACATACATACATACATACATACATACATACATACATACATACATACATACATACATACATACATACATACATACATACATACATACATACATACATACATACATACATACATACATATATATATATATATATATATATATATATATATATATATATATATATATATTTATGGATACATACATGCATGCATACATACATACATATATACATACTTGCATACATACATATATACATACATATGTACATATATTCATGCATACATACATAAATGCATACATACATACATACATACATACATACATATGTATGCATACATACACATGCATAAACATAACATACATACATTTCTGCACACATACATGCATAAAAGAGTGTTTTTTTTGGCGGTGCAATGTTTTTTTTTGTAGGTGGAATGCTTTTTGTAAGTGGTTGAATGGATTTCATTCCTTTTTTTCTTGAAAAAATAAAGTTAAAAAATAATTTCAGGAGAAAAATTACAAGAGAGTTAAAGATAGGTGCAAAGCACATGGATGATACCATCATCCCCTTCGTGCATAATCCACTTGCTTTAAAGCTTGTTGTTCTCTAGAAATAAAACCCTATGATCTTTTAGGTAAGGGATAATTCTATAATTTTGATATTTCTACCTATGAAACGGAGTGATTTTTCTATCTTCTAGTGTTATGGAGCCTCCTTGAACTTGATTTGACATCTTTCCTTCCAAATTCTCCACAAGGCAGTACTTGTTCGCATTCAAGGGAGCCACAGAGCATCCCATGGCATCAGGCTGTCATCGAGATTTTCTCTCCTCTCTCACTCATGAAGGCAAATAGGAAACACATTTGGTGAAGGTAGCCAAAATTCCTTGAGAATTCCAAGATGCATCAAGGATGTCAAAGGAAGTTCACATGCAAACTTTGACATAAATCAAGCAAATCGAGGGTAGCAGTCAAAGTTCATCAAATTTTGGAAATGATGGCAAAAACTGCAATGTCATTAAATCACATGAAATTTTATGTACTTGTAAAGCCTATCAAAGGCAGTTGTTAGCCTGAATTTCACATGTGAATGGATTTTCTAGCACATTGATATGCCATGTGCATTTTGTAAAAATGTAATTTTTCTACTTAGACCCTAGAAATCTTGTATAGGAATTTTTATTAGCCATATGGTATGGCATGTAGAAAGATCATATGTGGCAACACATTTGTACAAATTTTCAAGGCTATTAGAGCTTCCTAACCTCCTTAATGCCACCTTGCAAACTTCCAAATGTAGTGAAACTTGTATAAGGGAGATTCAGATGGGAGTCTTTTTGCATATTCCTAAAGGATAACTTTAAAAACATAGCCCTCCAAATTTTCATATTCATAAAAGGATATTTGGAGGGTTAAAGAGCACAAAGTTTTCAAGGTCACCACAATTTCCTAGAATAAGAAAATTGAAGGCTTGAAGGACTGCCACATGGAAAACAATGATTGTTCCATGTTGTACAGTCACGATGAGCTCACAATCAAGGGTGGAGATGCAGTAAAGCTTAAAGCAAGGAGGATCTATGAGTTTTTTTCATTCGATAACCCTATTTTGATGGTCAAAGATCAATAATGCAAAGTTCATGCAAACATAATAGCCTATCTTATCCAAATTGATATTAGCACTGATCCGACAATCCAGATCTTGCCTGGATCCAATGGTGGAGAAGGAATGCGCCTATGTTCTATAAAGAACCAATCCTAGCCATCCATTTGATAAATCCAATGGTTGTAATTAAAAGTAGTAGATCTTAGGGTAAAGAGTTGATTTCTCTAGATCCACGAGACCAAATTCATTAAAAAAACCATAACCCCTCCTCCAAACTCATAGAGCATCATTGTTAGGCATCCATAGGGCCCTTGCTAGCACATGGTTTCCTTGAGACGATCACCATCGCTTGAGCATGTGAGGATCCAAGGTTGGTTGGTAAGAGCATAATTCCTAGAATCAATTCTAAGTTAGACTTCCAAACTAGCATAGGCTCATAAACCCAATGGTTTCTCTATCTTTGCTCACCATCACTGGAGCGTGTGAGTGATTTAGATTTGGTTTTATGAGTCTTAGACTTCTTTAGTTAGACTTTATGCTCCCTAAAAGATATAGGATCAATGAAGTGGAACCTATGCTCTTATGTGTAACATTTGGTAAAACTTTCATGGTGGGAGGGTCGTGTGGACCGCCTTTGATCAGTAGATTTCTTAGCTTGACGTATCACAACACTCATGTACATGTCTTTCATTAGAATCTCTTTTAATTCATGTCTCTTGTCTCTTATTTTATAGTCTCTTATATGTTTTTACATGTCTCCTTCTATCTCTTTCTATGTGTGAGAAGGCTGCACAATCTTGCATTGAACCAACGAGGGTTATCCATTGAGAGTGAGAGAATAAGTTTCTATTTATTCATAAATCATGACCCACATGCATTCATACCATCCACAAACACCCATGCATATGTTTCGCTTTCAAAAGTGTATAAGAAGCTCCATTCTTGTACCATTCTTCCTTTCGAAACCGATTCAGGTGTGTGTTTTCTTTTTTTCTCATCATGCATACATCCACAAGAACCCATGCATATGAATTAAATTTTGAAAGTGTATAAGAATCTCCATTTTTTTACCATTCTTCCTTTCAAAATTGATTCATGTGTATGATTTTCTTTTGTTCTCATCATTCATGATCATGGATTTATATTGCATTCATACATTCCCCTTCCCATAATAAAATTATCACATCTCTCCTCTCCATGCCCAACTTCACCTTCACCTTCACATTTTGATCACATAAACCTTCCAACGCTCACTAGTTGTATACACTGCGTGTGCCGTGATCGGACCCGATCCACCTAGATTGCGATCACCTCCACATTTGAACCTGATGTGACTTACTTCATGGCATTTGCTTTTGATCTTGTTGGGAGGTTGTGATCCATATCCTTTCTTGCATATTTTTTATCATCATCATCATCGTCATCATTCTTGAGTGTTGCACTGGATTTCTCGTAATATCATGCACATCTTCGTCGTTAAGTAAATGCATTTGAGAGAGATCTAGAGCATCATGCATCACTTGCATATTCAATTAAGATGAAGGAAGGATTCAAATCCCTTATTGTTGAGAAATAAAGCCAAAGAATAGTCTCTTCTATGTTGAGAGAGAAGCGAAATTCAATGGCATCAACATTACAAGCCACTTAGATTTTTTTGAAGAGCAAGCTATGATTTTTGGTCTTCCCGAAGATCTTTTGATAACATTCTTTGAATGAATTGTTGATAGCTCTATTATAAACCGTGTCATGCAATATGATAGTCTTCCTTGGAGTGATTTTCAGAAAGGAGATGCTCAAAGAATTCTATCTTGAGGAATATAGCCAACATAATCGGGATGGATTCTTATGATGGGACAATTCCCCAAAACCAAGTAGCTCTATTACTCACTTACAAAATGAGTATATTAGACGCTATGAACAACTTCTTGATGAGGGTAAGATAACTTTTGAACCTAAACTTGTGTTCAATTTTCTTAAGCTTCTTCATCCTCAAACTCGTAGGGTAGTTGAACAGCGATTAGAAGAGCTGGATAAGCGCTATGGTCTTCCTCAAAATTGGCAAAAAGTATGTAGAGTAGTAGAGGTTGCAACCCATAGACATCAAAGACAATCCATGCTTTATGAGCAAACTAGTCTTCCTCAAGCTAGCCTTCCACAAGCTAAGGAGCAAGTTAGAGAACAATCCCAAGCTATGCTTTTTCCCTCCACTCCTATTCCTCAAATGATGGATCCTATTCAAGGTTTTAAAGTAGATCCAAATATAAGCGTAGGTGACCATTCTCAATTGGGAATTCTCACTAAGAAAATGGAAAGTCTTGTTGCTACACAATCCAATTCAGCCAAGACTATAGATGCTTTACGATCTAATTACATCAAAACTTTTCAAAATCAAATGAAACCAATGTCTTTTTAATAGCCTAATCAACATGTTTTAGCTCCAAATCAAAATCCACAAGTTGCTCCTACTCAAGCATATCAAGTTCCTCTAATGCATAATCCTTCAATGCAAAAACCTCATCCTCATGTGCAAAATCCTCAAATGTATCAAAACATGTATCCACAAGATTCTCAAACAAACCTCAGAGGGAAATAGAAACCATTGTAGAGCAAGGGGAAACATCACAACTCAAAGATAAAAAACAAGAATCACAACCCAATGAACAAAAACAAGGGTGAAACACAAAGGTAAGAAGACTAAGCAAAGGAAAATTGAACCAAAGCCTTTAGAGAAACAAGAACAATCAAGACAAACTCAAGAACAAATGCAAGGACATCATCAAAAACAAGATCTTGAGCAAAAACAAAAGAAACCAAATAGAAAACCTAAAGCATCTTGATTTCCAAAATTGAGAGAAAAATAGATCCCATGGAGATTTTAGATGAAATTTTGCTTAAGAGTTAAGTGATTATGTCTTTAGAACAAGTTTTCTCTATTGCAAAGCCTATTTTTAAAGATAATTTTATCATCCTAATTAAAAGGAAGAGGTTTTCTACTTAATCTAGGAAGAGGTTTGTCAGATAGTGATCCAGAGGGATCAGTCCATTTGATCCACAAGTAGCGGAGTTGTTTATCGAGCATATCTTCAGATTGCATGGGTTGTCGACATCCATAGTCTCAGATAGGGATGTTAGATTTACAGGACCACGCGGGTCAACCAGTTTTTAGAGGATATGTTGAGGGCATATGTGTCTGAGAGATAGATAGATTGGGGTAGTATTTGACACTAGTTGAGTTTCCTTTTGCAATGAACTATGGTATGAATCCCAATGCTCTCAGTACCATACGCATGTCACAAAAATATCCTAGTGCTTCGGAGTTCTCAGCGAATGTCCAAGAAAATTTAGAAATAGCTAAACCCAAGATGCAACAAGCAGCTGATAGGGCTAAAGAGTATGCTGATAGGAAGAGATCTTCTAGATCCCTAGAGGCAGGAGACAGAGTCTTTCTTGAGGTACCAGCTAGATCTACTTCGCTGTCCACAGGGAAGTGTAGTAAGCTATCACCAAGGTTTTGCAGACCTTTGAAGATATTTAAAAGCTAAGTGAAGTTGCACACCGATTAGAGCTTCCTCTAGATTACAGATTTCATCCAGTGTTTCATGTTTCTAGGGAGGATAATCTAATAGAAGGTATTGTTTGAGAGTGTCAGACATTGGTCTACAGAGATCAATCCATGTGTGTGAGGGACAAGGGCTAGCTAGCCAAGGTCCCAAGCTCGGGGGATATCCTAAAGTTCTTTGGTAGTAATGGGAACTGCTTTGGTAGTAATGGGAATAAGTGTTGCATGATGGCCAACATGTTCACACTAGACTATTCCAGATCATTACTATTTTTAGAGTATACCATTGCTACTTTTAGAGTACTTGAGGGTATATATGGATGGGAGGAGAGTCACACACATCATTCAAGTAAAGAAACAATACCTTCTATTAGAGTATCCTCCCTAGAAACATGAAACACTGGATGAAATCTATAATCTAGAGGAAGCTCTAATCGGTATGCAACTTCACTTAGCTTTTAAATATCTTCCAAGGTCTGCAAAACCTTGGTGATAGCTTACTACACTTCCCTGTGGACAGTGAAGTAGATCTAGCTAGTACTTGAAGAAAGACTCTGTCCCCTGCCTCTAAGGATCTAGAAGATCTCTTCCTATCTGCATACTGTTTAGCCCTATCAGCTGCTTGTTGCATCTTGGCTTTAGCTATTTCTAAATTTGCTTGGACATTCGCTGAGAACTCCGAAGCACTAGGATATTTCTGTGACATGCCTATGGTACTGAGAGCATTGGGATTCATACCATAGTTCATCGCAAAAGGAAACTCAACTAGTGTCAAATACTACCCCAATCTATCTATCTCTCAAACACTTATGCCCTCAACATATCCTCTAAAACCTGGTTGACCCGCGTGGTCCTGTAAATCTAACATCCCTATCTGAGACTATGAACGTCGACAACCCATGCAATCTGAAGATATGCTGGATAAACAACTACGCTACCTGTGGATCAAATGGACTGATTTTGTGGATCACTGTCTGACAAGGTTTCTGCTTAATCTAGGTTTCTGCTTAATCTAGGTTTTTGCTTAATCTAGACCAAGGTCAAGCCATGATTGAAGCCTTAAACTTTGATGAATTTGATGAAGAGGACATTAATGATGATGAAGTAAATGCTAATACAATTTTCTTAGGACCTATTCAACCTGACCGTGAAAATCATGAAAACAATTCAAAAAGTCATTTTAAAAGAAAATTTTGGTCTAGTGGTATATCAGAGATGTGTGTCAAAATAGGCAATGATAAGAATGCTATCATTGCAAATGCATTAATAGATTCCAGCTCCAAATTCAATGTGATTTCAAGAGAGGTCTATGATAAATTTTGATGGCCTATAGATAAATATTGTGGATGGCATATGAGAATGAGTGGAGGGGGCTTGCGGGGGTGTGAGGAGGGGGGAGGTGGTGGGAGGTGAGGGGGCTCACGGGGGTGTGAGGAGAGGGAGAGAGAGAAAAAGGAAAGAGACCGAGAGGGGGAAAGAGAGAGGGAGAGTAGAAAAAAAAGAGAGTGAGGGATGAGAGAGAAAGGGATAGAGTGAGAGACCGAGAGAGGAAAGAGAAAGAGAGAGGGGAAGAAAGAGGGAGATAGAGAGAGAAGATAACAAATCAGCTGAGGGAGTAATGAAATGAAAGCAATAGCTGCCCGAAACATAAGCATGTCCAAGAAATGGAACGGCCATTCCCCGAAGCTGCAGCCCAAGCATCTGACAGCCCAAGGCATCTACTACAGACCCCCACATCAAGCTTTTGCACCATCCCCGGTGCAATTTCTACCTTATTAATGAGATCTAGTTATTCTGCAATTACTGAAAGAAACATGATATGTACAAGGGATAGAATGCTTCCACTTTGTCCTAGTTACGATACTTCTTCACCCTGGAGATGTTGACGAGGGGCATCCTTTTACCCTGCAGATCTTCCAGATGCACTGCACCATGTGGCAATACCTTGATAACTTTATATGGTCCTGACCATTTGGGGGCCAATTTAGTTGAAATTGCCGGGACTTGATGCACTAAAACCATGGACCCTTCTTGAACTTCATTCGATCTCAGATACCTGTCATGTAATTTCTTGCGCTCTTCTTGTGTTACCCGAAGTTTCTGCACTGCCCCTTCTCTGTACTCTTCTAATGCCACCAATCTCTGAATCGGGGGTTCAATTCCAATGGTTTTGATTCCTAGTTCCTTTCTGATAATGAACTCGAATGGTGCCAATGCTTCTTTCCCATATACTAACCGAAATGGAGTTTCGCCTGTGGTTCCCCTCTTTGTGGTTCTGAAAGCCCAAATTGCACCAATCAGTGCTAGTGGCCAAGAGCTTTGATGATCAAAAGATAATTTGTGTAGTCCGATCAAAATCTTATTGGAACTCTCTGCTTGGCCATTTGCCCTTGGGTAATAGGCACAAGATTTTTTATGGAAGATTTTGTACCTGTCAAATATAAACTGGAGCAATTGATTTACAAAATGGGTGCCCCTATCACTAGTAATTTCCAGTGGGCAACCAAATCTTGAGAAAATACGTTTATACATAAATTTAGCTACTGTTAAAGCTGTGCAGTCCACAGTAGCTTTAGCCTCTATCCATTTAGTGGCATAGCATGTGGCCATCAAAATATACTTTTTACCTCCAGGTTGCCCAGTTGGGCTAATTGGCCCTATGAAATCAAGACCCCATCGTTCAAATGGAAGCCATCCAGTAGATATGACTAATGGTTGGAAATTCAATCTGGTTGGCGCGGGAGCACACCTCTGGCAGATGTGGCATTCTTTAGAAAACTTGATTGCATCCTTGAAAATATGAGGCCACCATAAACCTTTGTGGATGATTCTATGAGCCAATTCTTCCCCCCTTAGATGTCCTTCACTGTGTGCAGCCTCCAGCAGAAGATTTACCTCCTCTGAATAGACACACCTTCTCAATATATCATCTTGACAGTATTTATATAAATTTCCATTTATAAGAGAATATGCTTTGGTTTTCAGGAGCAATCTTCTCTTTTCTACAGGTGTCAAGTGTTCTGGGATCTTTCCAGTAGTCAGAACATGGAGAATTTCATCATACCAACCAGTCCGAACTGCTACTAGAAAAAGATTGCTATCCACCAATTCATCATTAATACCTGTTGCCTTTTCGCTCATTGCCGTCCTGGACACTTGATCTGCCATGTAGTGCTCTTTTCCTGGCTTAATATGAATATCAAAATTAAATTCTTGAAATAGGAGTAACCATCTCCAAATCCTTCCAGCTACTCTAGGCTTGTTTATCAAATACTTCAAGGGCTGATGATCAGAAATAACAATGAAATGTACACCAAGGAGATAATGTCGGAACTTCTGAAGAGCAAATACGATAGCAAAACCTTCTCTTTCCGTTGTACTGTAATTTCTTTCAGCTTGGTTGAGTAATCTGCTGGCATAAGAGATAGGTCTATCCACTTTGTGAGATGATGGTTGAGCTAGAACTGCACCAACAGCATGAAGACTAGCATCTGTATGCACATGAAATTCCAATGACCAATTAGGAACACTTAAAAGTGGAGCAGTACATAGCCTCAACTTTAGTTCACAAAATGCTTTGTCAGCTTCAGCACTCCATGAGAAAGGGATCTTTTTACTGGTAAGCCTTGACAAGGGCTTAGCAATTTCCGAATACATCCTAATGAATCTTCTGTGATACCCTGCATGGCCCAAGAAACTTTGCACTTCCTTTGGGCTTTGTGGAATTGGCATGGAAAGAATAGCTGTAACCTTTGCAGGGTCAACAGTTATGCCCTCAGCAGATACTATGTGACCAAGAAGAGTGCCCTTAGTGACCAAAAAGTGACATTTATCAGGATTCAATTTCAAACCTGTTTTGAGACATTGCTCAAAAATTTCTTTTAGATTTTCCAAATGGTCATGGAAATCTTGAACTGCTGCCCTTCTATCTGTACCTGAAAATACTGAAAAGTCATCCATGAAAATGCGTAGAAATGTTGTTAACCATTTGCCCAATATCAGATACATCGTTCTATTAAATGAAGCCGGTGCATTCTTCAAACCAAAAGCCATTCGAGTATAGACATAAGTGCCCCAGGGAGTGACAAAGGCTGTTTTGTCCCTATCATCAGGATGGATCACTATCTGATTGTAGCCACTAAAACCATCCAAGAAACTATACAAAGTGTGTCCGGCTACTTCTTCAAGCACCTGCTCTGTGAATGGTTGAGGAAAGCCATCTTGAATAGTTACCTTATTCAAGGCACGAAAATCAACGCATACTCTTATTTTGCCGTTTTTCTTTGGTACAATGACCATGGAAGAAAGCCACCGTGAGTGTTCTACGGGAACAATAATGCCTGCCTTTTCCAGTTTTGTTATTTCTAGCTTTACTGCTTCTGCATACTTTGGATTAAGTCGGTAAGGCCTACTTCTTGCAGGTGAAGCTCCTTCCACTAAGGGTATTCGGTGTAATCCAAGCTCCTCTGGTATCCCTGCTAGGTCTTTATAGGACCATGCAAAGACACTTTTATAGGCAAAAAGTAGGGAGGTTACCTTCTGCAATAAAGAGGGATATTGCCATAACCAAACAGCCAAGTGAACTATCTGAGGATCCTCTTTGTCACCAAGATTTACTTCTTGAACAAACTTTTCAGAATTGGACTTACTTGAAAGTTCATCTCCATTGTATGCAGGAGCAGAGTTCAATTTATGATCCACAATCTGTTCCTTGATCCATCCTAAAGGTATATTTGAGAATGGAAGTTCTTGAAGGTCACACTTAGCTTCCTCCGATGCAGGCACAACTTTGTCACTTTCTAGTCCTGCAAGCATAAAATCATCTGATTCCTCATGTTTACCTGCCTTTTCCTTACATATCATCTTAGTGGCGCTAAGTGTTGAATTTTGATTATCTGACTCATTTAGAGGTTTCTGTCCTTCAGGAGGTGCCTGCAAAAGATAAGCTTGACTTTCTTGCTTACTCTTTTCTATATTGTTCAAGTGAAGAACATCAGTTTTTTCCTCTTCCCGACCTCCTTGTTTTGCTTCTGCAAAATCTTCATTTACCTCACATATCTCCACTGTGCAGCATTCTGCACTTCCCATCATCCAACTTAATAAGGCATCATCTTCTGAAGGCATTACCTGGGTTTCCATTGCATACCCAGTAGCCTTGTTGATGTCTGATCCTTCTTCCAAATGTAACTGTAAATGATTGTTAGTACTTGTGGAAATCCCGGGCCATAACTTGTTCTTTCCCCAATCCTGTAGAGCCTTTGCTTGCCTTAACCAAGGCCTTCCCAAGAGTAGAGGGTATGAGGTCTCTTGTGGCAGGGCTATAACGACAAAGTCTAAAACAAAATGACACCCCTGCACTATCATAAGTACCTTTTCGACAATGCCCAATGGTGCAACCCGACGTTGATCTGCTAATGTGACTGTGAAGGGTGCTGCCTTTGTGGGATTCAACCTTAGTTTCTTCATAGTGAAATCAGGCATCAAATTGATGCCGGAACCTCCATCTATAATAACACCTGTGAGAGCTTCATCCTTGATAAAAACAGATAATCTTGAGCTTTGATAATCAGCCAGGGGTGCAGGAGGAAAGTCCACCATAAAACCATCTATGCTAGGAGGTGGGCACAAGCATGCAGAATGTATAATCTTTAGCAGATCACTTCTCACTTTAGAATCCATCTTTATGAGTTGGTACAGACTAATCTTATGGTGAATACCTTTCAAGATTTCCTCAATGTTCACTTCTTGCGTGTCTTCAAGAGTACTTGTTGGTCGATCTTTTAACAAGGTAGTCACCCTCTCATAAGCCTCTTCCATGTCTTCTTGGTCCTTCCATCCCACCCTCTTTTCTGCATCTCTATCTTTGGGTCCTTGTTGTTCCTCCTTATGGGCTACTGCCGCTTGCCTGGCTCTAGTCATCATTGGCATGGATGAAGATGAAACAGCATAAGATTGAGCGGTCATACCTTCTTCTTTTGGAGAGACTGAAATCATGTGGATTGGAGTAGGACGTCCTCTTGGGCAATCTTTGGTATAATGATCCTTTGCCTCCGGACAATGTTGACAAGGAGGTGCATCTTCTGGAAGAGAACACCTATTCTGCATGTGGCCGTACTCACCACAACGGTAGCACATCAAAGGTCTATTATATCTAGGTTTCGCCGGCCGATTCTCTTCTCTATTAGCTGTATGTGAAGTACTAGCATAATATGTATCCAAAGCTTGATGGTTACCTCGTTGTTGTGCTCCCTTGAGGTAGTAGCAGTCTCTAGCTTCATGACCATCTTTGCCACAGAATTGACAACTGACCCTGTTAGGACAATTAACATTGGAATGTCCACTATTGCTACATATTGTACACCAAACCTGTCTTCGTATGTCCTGTGTGGTTCGCAAATCTTCGAGCTCACGACGAAGTTGAGCTACTTCATCAACAGTGTGGGGCGGGGGCAGCGATACAACCTTCTCTTCTTGGCGAATTTGCTGCATTCTTAAGGCTTCCAACTCCTTCCTGAGTTGCCCGATGGTATCCAAGTCTGATGCATAATTTGATTGGGCCTCCCCTTCAAAATGTAGTCTAGCCTCCTCAATGTGCGATGCAGTTGCAACAAAATCATCAAGTGTTGCATCCAACCTAAGAGATTCCCGAAGCTTCTGCTGAGATGACTTGGGCAGAGCTTTCTCTATCCATTTTTTTACCAAGAAATCACCTGGAGCATGTGGCAGACGTGAAACAAGTGCTTTTGTTCTAGTGTGAAGTTCGTGAAATGATTCACCTGATCTCAATTTTAGGTTCTCCAGCTGATCTAGAGCTCTTTCAGAGGAGTTGCTTGGTCGGAATGTCTGCGAGAATGCCGTCTTCAGTGCCTCCCATGTGGTGAAGTGTCCATCTGCATATTGACTATACCATTTGTCTGCAAGGCCTTCCAATGTAGATGGGAAGAGTACCAACATTGCATCCTCTCGGTTCTGCAATCCTCGTCCGCGGCATAGTGAGACGAATCTCCTCACGTGGTCATCCGCATCCTCATAAGCCAATCCCTTAAATGTAGGGAACTTGATGTTCAACCTAGAGAGTAAATGAGAAAGTTCCTCCATGGGCACTAGTGCTTCTTCTGAAGTATCAGAGGAAAAATCCAACGTCCTCCTCAGTTTCTCTTTTGAAAGCGGGGTTGAAGCCAAATCGATGGACAAATTTAAGGGTAGAGGGGTACTAGCCGAAGGTAGAGCTGACTTCTTGAGGCTCTTTTGTACACGAAGGGGCTCTCTGTCTACTCGAGTGTGGGTCATGTACCCACTCACAGAATGCAAAAAATCAAGAAATTAATGCAATGACAATTATATAGTGCACACTAGATACCTCCCACAAAAATGCAAGGTCCCACCGGGCGTGCCAAAGTATAGAGGAGGTACTGGGGTATCCACTTTTATAGAAAAACAAACACTTCCTGTATGTCGCCTACTCAAGGGGGGTTCTCTTTAGGGAAGTATACCCTTTAACATTTCTGTGAGCAGGTAGATAACATGGATTGCACAGAGTGGTAAATTCTTCAGAAAATGTGAACAATAAATGACCAAGGAAGACCGTACACTTCTTGCTTCAAATCAGGGGATTACAATGTCGGGCAGAGTGATGCCCAAGGTACAACTTAAGGACTAACAAGCCACAAGCTTAGAGCTAACAACCACCTTAAAAGTAAATACTCCAATATACAGTTTCTTCCTATCAGCATAAGGACTACTGACATGCAGACTAACTCAGAACAATATAAATGGTAAGATCTTCTCAAGAGAATAGAACACAATCAACCACGCTGACTCACGGAAAAGAAGAAGAATCCAAGCTACTCTTTTACACTATAGTGCTCATAGCCCTTCACTGAGAAGTCTCCCCTCTGTATACACGACAGAGTAGCTCCCACAGTAGACTTGAAACCACCAAGTGCAAGAAAGAACCTCTGCACGTACGCACGAAACCACTGTGTCTATCCAATTGTTGTGTGAACATGTACCCTCAGTGTGTACCCAAATGAGCACAAATCCCTTGATTTTATAGGCCTCAATGAGTCAAGAGAGCCTTGCCGAATCTTCACGTCCACTGATCACGCGCCGGTTAACCACCCAAAATTGGAGGGGTAGGTCAATTATTCCCTTGATTTGAATTGGATCCCCAAAGATAGGTAGTCGTCGTGAATGGTTGGCGGCAACATTTGTTCATCCACTTTTACTTTTAACAATTCACTTTTACCCTTTCACTTGCCATCTGTGATTCCCATTTTGTGTTGTTTTGTTACTTCGTCACCGATTTTCCCGATTGGTCCAACTATTTATCCAGCCATGATATTCTTGTAGTGGTTCATTCATGTGAAATTTCATATTAACACGAAGCAAAAAGTCATCAAAGAGGCCATCTTCTAATCAGTTCCAACATTAACTGTATACAGTGACTTCGAATGCTCTTTCTCCACCTGTGGTAAGGTCTCCTAGATTTCTCTTCCGGATCCTGCTTCACATCCCTCACCATCTGGAGTGTTTTAGGGGCCTTTATGTGTGTGAATGCATGGGGGTGCATGTGTGTGTGTGTGAGAGAGTGAGGGGGCGGAGGTGTGAGGGGGAGGGGGCGGAGGTGGTGTGAGGGGATTGGCAGGGGGTTGGCAAGGGTGAGAGGCGGGGGTGGGAGGGGGAGGGGCGCATGGAGGGAGTGAGTGGAGGGGGCTTGCGGGTGTGTGAGGAGGGGGGAGGTGGTGGGAGGTGAGGGGGCTTGCGGGGGTGTGAGGAGGGAGGTGGTGGGAGGTGAGGGGGCTTGCGGGGGTGAGTGGTAGGAGGCGGGGGAGAGTAGTGGGAGGTGGGGGTGAGTGGAGGGGGAGGGAGTGCGTGGAGGGGAGTGGGAGGGGCGCATGGAGGGAGTGAGTGGAGGGGGAGGGAGTGCAAGGAGGGAGTGAGTGGAGGGGCGCATGGAGGGAGTGAGTGGAGGGGGCTTGCGGGTGTGTGAGGAGGGGGGAGGGAGTGCGTGGAGGGGAGGGGGAGGGGCGCATGGAGGGAGTGAGTGGAGGGGGCTTGCGGGTGTGTGAGGAGGGGGGAGGTGGTGGGAGGTGAGGGGGCTTGCGGGGGTGAGTGGTAGGAGGCGGGGGAGAGTAGTGGGAGGTGGGGGTGAGTGGAGGGGGAGGGAGTGCGTGGAGGGGAGTGGGAGGGGCGCATGGAGGGAGTGAGTGGAGGGGGAGGGAGTGCGTGGAGGGGAGGGGGAGGGGTGCATGGAGGGAGTGAGTGGAGGGGGCTTGCGGGTGTGTGAGGAGGGGGGAGGTGGTGGGAGGTGGGGGTGAGTGGTAGGAGGCGGGGTGAGTGATGGGAGGTGGGGGCGAGTGCGTGGAGGGGAGGGGGAGGGGCGCATGGAGGGAGTGAGTGGAGGGGGCTTGCGGGGGTGTGAGGAGGGGGGAGGTGGTGGGAGGTGAGGGGGCTCACGGGGGTGTGAGGAGAGGGAGAGAGAGAAAAAGGAAAGAGACCGAGAGGGGGAAAGAGAGAGGGAGAGTAGAAAAAAAAGAGAGTGAGGGATGAGAGAGAAAGGGATAGAGTGAGAGACCGGGAGAGGAAAGAGAAAGAGAGAGGGGAAGAAAGAGGGAGATAGAGAGAGAGATAGAGAGAGAAGATAACAAATCAGCTGAGGGAGTAATGAAATGAAAGCAATAGCTGCCCGAAACATAAGCATGTCCAAGAAATGGAACGGCCATTCCCTGAAGCTGCAGCCCAAGCATCTGATAGCCCAAGGCATCTACTACAGATATGAAGAGTTAGGTCTCACATTTTCCATATAAAAATTTGTTTTTGGTGTCAACGAGGTTCTTATTATTGGACATTTGTATGATCATTATGGTCTAAAGCCATACCCACAAAAAGTTGATGCTATTAGCAAGATTTCTAAAACATGTAACAACGTGAGTGAGGTACGCAGATTTCTTGGTGCTTGCATCTTTTATGTTATTTGGATCCAACACTTTTTTCATGTTACCGATTGTCTCTATGACTTGTTGAGGAAAAACCAAAAATTTATTTGGACTGAAAAACACACACAAAAGATATGCATGAATTGAAGAAATTATTACTTGAAGCTTCCGTCCTTAAGCATGTAGACTATTCTATTTCCAAACCTACTATATTGACTATTGATACTAGTTCTTTTGGTAGATAGCTTTGAAAATAGACAAAGAATCTTCCATAGGTGCAAATGTGAAAGTTGAGACTGATTGTTTGCCTCGCATTGGAATGATAGCCAACTGTTCATCTCCTGATATAGCCATGCTTAGATGGATCTCGTATATTAAGTTCATAAATCCCGAGTTAGTTCATATTTCAAGTAAGTCGAATTCAGTTGTTGATATGCTATCAAGAGCTAGATTTGATGATGATGTTGAAAGTGATCTAATAAATAATGTGACCTTAGTTGACTATGTTCCACATGTATACGAGTATGAGCAATTTCATGAGACCTAGTACGAAGATGAATGGAGAGACATAGGAAAGTATCTGAGTACAATGCAACCATTATCTAGCTAGACTAGAAATAGATTCCATAACATTATGAAACGAGCTTACAATTTTTTCCTAGTGTAGATGATTGTGAGAAGTTGTTTATGGTCCAACATCACATGATGAATATGGTGTCTATTGATGTTTCAAAATTGAATGGTAATTTCTGGTATATTGATTGAGGTGCTTCAGAGCACATGATCAGTCATGCAAAATGGTTTAGTAGTTCACAAAAATTACCAATTACTAGATATGTTGAAATAGCCAATGACACATCACACCCTATCAAGCATACATGAAACATAGCACTATCTATGGAGGATAGGAAGGTAAAACATCTTGATTATGTGTTGCATGTTCCAAATATAACAAAGAATCTAGTTTCTGTTGGACAAATGGTTGACAAGGAATTACAAGTTAGGTTCAATGCTGATGGGTTATATGTAGAAGAGTACAAACATGATGGAATATTGATTACTAAAGGAAAAAAGTGGGTAAGATGTTCACCTTAAAAGTGCAAATTCTTAAAATGAATGCATCCATGTTTACAAAAGGTGCAAAACTTATTGCTGATATAGAGATTTGGCACAAACAAGTTGGACATGCAAACTTGCTGAGGCTCAAATTGATGTAGTCAAAAAACATTATCAATGGACTACCAAATTTCAAGGTTGTAGAGATTCAAAAGGTATGTGCAGCATGTCAATTTTATAGACACTCAGGAGCACGATTTCGACATGACAATAAGGAAGTACCAAGCTATCTAGAAATCACTCCACAAAAGGAAGTAAGCCCAAAGCTTTGCAGAAAGCTTCAAACTTCTCCCTAGGGAGAGCCTTCGTGAAAAGGTCTGCAATGTTCTCCTATGTGGGCACATATGCCAACCTGATCTCCTTAGCAGAGAACCTCTCCTTGACATAATGATAATGCACCTCAATGTGCTTAGTGCGAGCATGGAACATAGGGTTCCTCATAACTGCCAATGCGCTCTGATTGTTAGTGAAGATGGTGGTGGCAGAAGATTGACCAACACCCAAATCAGCCATAAGCCATCTGAGCCACACACACTCAATAGTCACTATGAAAGCTACCCTATACTCAGCCTCACAGTTGGAAGTGGCCATAGTAGGCTGCTTCTTGCTCATCCAAGATATAGATGAGCTACCAAGCATGAAGCAAAAGCCACTAGTGGACACACGAGTGTCATAGCAACCATCCCAATTAGAGTCAGTAAAAACATGCAAATTTGGCGGTAGTGATCCCCCCTTGGGATAAAATAACCCAAGTAGCTGAGTACCACTCAAGTAGCGAAAGATGCGCTTAACCACTTGACAATGCTTGACTCCAGGGCAATGCATAAACTTGCTCATCTATGAGACAACAAACTGAATATTTGGCCGAGTAATGCATAAGTAGATCAAGCATCCAATAGCCTGTTGATAGAGAATAGCATCAAATGCATCTCTAGCATCACGAAGACTCAGTCGCAAACCTGTTTACCTAGGAGTGGCAATAGGTTTACATTCTTCAAGGCCAAAACACTGCAATAATGTGTCAATATATTTCGTTTGACACAAAGCCATTCCACCATCAACGTACATAAACTGAATGCCCAAATAATGATGCAAATGTCCCAAATCAGATATCTCAAATAAGGCAAATCAGCCTCAAAATCAGCAATATGCTTCTCAATAGGACCAATGAGCAGCATGTCATCAACATAGACAACAATGATCAGAAGCACATCATTAGCATGCTTAACATATAAGGTGTTTTCAGTTGGACTGTTCTCAAAACCATGTGCAATCAGATAGGCATGTATCTTCTCATACCAAGCACGTGTTGCTTGCTTTAAACCATATAATGCCTTCTTTAACCTGCACACCTGGTTTTCATGCCCGTTCTACATAAAGCCATGGGGCTGAAAAACATACACTTCCTCATGCAAGTCACCATTCAAAAATGTTGTTTTAATGTCCAGTTGATGTACATTCCAAGCATGATGGGCTGCAAGTGCACAGATGCTCCGAACAATAGGCATACGACATGTAGGTGCAAAGGTCTCATCAAAATCAATGCCTCTTTCCTGCGCATAACCATTTGCAACAAGCCTAGCCTTATACCTGTCAACAGTTCCATCAGGCTTATGCTTCAGCTTGTAAACCCACTTAGTGTCAATGGCCTTCTTGCGAGGAGGCAAGTCACACAAAGACCAACTACCATTCTTCATTATAGCATCATATTCAGATTGCATAGCAGCTATCCAATTTTTCGAATTTTGTGCTTCACCAAACGAAATAGGCTCATTCTCATCACAGAGACTAGATGCAGCCATAGCATAGAAATCCGATGCAAACGAGGCACTATGAGAGCATGAAGGAGTACGATATGATAGAGGTGCATCTAATTTGCCATCACGCAAAGTCTACACTAGCCATTTTGGCATAATTTTTGCTTGCTGAATATCAGCTCTCTCATCAACAAGTGCATCATGTAAATTTGCATCAGAAATGGAATGATTTGCATCATCACGTGAAACCTACAAAGGCTGAGAAGTTGCCTCATTAGGACCAGCACTAGACTGTCCATCTGTAAAAAGAGGCAGGAAAGTATCATACATGTCTTTGGAGCTAACATATGTCTCCTTAGTACATGAAAGTAATGGGTGAATAGCATCTTCCACAAAAACAACATCACAGCTAACCAGAATGTGTTTAGTCTGTGTATCATACAAATGATAGCCTTTACTTTCAGAACTGGACCCAATAAAAATACATTTTACTGCTTTATCATCCAATTTTCTGTGATGTTGTTCAGGCACTAATGCATATGCCAGACAACCAAAAACATGTAGATGAGCAACAGATGGCTTGCAATCATGCCAAGCCTCATTTAGAGTGATAGACTATAGTGCTTTAGTGGGACACCTGTTAAGTACATATGCTACACACATGATATCCTCAAGCCAGAAACTATGTGGTAAAGCCTAACTCTTGACCCTACACCTCGCCATCTCCATGAGTGACATGTCCTTTCATTGAGCAACTCCATTCTCTTGAGGTGTATACAACACTATACACTAGTTTTTTATCTCAGGTTCAGCTAGAAATGCATTAAAACCACAAGACATATATTCCCCCCTCGATCAAAATGGAGGGTGCCCATTTTACATGCTCACAGGTTTTCAACCAAAACCAAAAATTGTTTGAAGCACATGAACACTTCAGACTTTGCCTTCAATGGATATACCCATGCATGCGTGGAAAAATCATCAACGAAAGTCACAAAGTAAAGATAATTTCCAAAAGAAGATGTCTACATAGGACCACAGACATCACTACAAGCTGCAATTTCTGAATAGCCCGAATTGAACCATTGTTTGGAAATGAGGAACGCTGCATTTTGTCCAAAATACAGCCTTCACAAACATGTTTTCCAGGTGCCTCAAGTTTGGGCAAAGAGGACACCATTTCAGATTTCTGCAAGCGTAGCAAACTAGCAAAATTCAGATGACCAAAGGGTGCATGCCAAAGATTTGCATCTGACATAGCCTTGTGAAGAGATGGATAGGTATGTTCTTGAAGATGAAGAGGTGTTGCAATATCCTTGATCTACACCAGCCAAATGAACTCCAAGAGTCTGTGGTGGGCCCTTTTAGCTTGCCAATGGATGTATTAGAGACCCTATGTACCTTGGAAGATCACTCTCAAAAAGATAGATCAAAACAAATAAGTTGGAGTTAGCTCAGAGGTGAAGAACTTGCTATTTTGGTTCATACGCCTATCGAGTGTTTTGCATAATTCTCTGAGCACAACAGCAATTAGCTTAATTCCTTTTGGGGAAGTCTAGTTAACTTAAAGAGCTAACTTTCAAGAGTAATCTCATAAAGAATCATGAACCACACGCTAAGAATGATGTGTAACAACTGATGACATCATCCCGATTTTCACGGGCCGCTATAGTAATGAGACTAATGAGCAGAAAATTGAACATAACTCAAGATTTAAGAATCCAATGAACATAACTGAAGATTGAAACACCCAAATGAAATGAAAATTGGTGAGCATATAGTTGACTTATAGAGCTAACTTTACCAAATTAAATCACTGAAAATGATGCACCAACTCATAGAAATCATCTCTGCAATCTGACTGAGAAAACTGAGAGATATGGCAGTGAGTAGTACACTTCACAAGAACATGGAAATATGAGCTCAAATGATCATGAAAATGGAAGTATATTGATTGTACAATACAATGGACTTACTGATACATATGTGTGCCTTAGAATCACACCTTGATATGGCATAAAGCTCAGCTCTTCGAGGTCTTCTCTAAGGTCTCTCTAACCATGACTAAAGCTGCCATCTATTTATAGTTGAGCTTGGGAGGCTAACTTCCCTCAATCACTCTCCAAACAATTAGTGATTGATTTGATTCTCTATCTACCACAAATCCTGAATTCGTGGCTCCTCTTTCCCTTTTTGATCAAGTGGACTCAACCATGTAAGATTCTTTCACGTTTACATTAAGTAAAGTCTTCAAAAGTTACAAGACGTAGTTCACAAGTGAAATTTACATTGTGTTCATTTTAAGGCTTCTTCTTTGAATTTGTGGGACTCGAGCCAATACTTAGGCTTGTCATAGACTTGCTCCAACAGCTCACCCTCAAGCCAAGTATGCTTGAGGTCTTCAATCTTCCAAGATTACATGCAAACCTATCATAGCCTTGAATTTGCAAAGCTTTGTACCATCCAATGCTTTGCTTAGAATATCTGCACATTGTTGATGAGTGGACACATATAATATTTGAATCTCTTTGCTTAGAACCTTCTCTCACACATAGTGATAATGAACTTCAATTTGTTTAGCCCTTGCATGAAAAATAGGACTAGCAACCAAATGAATAGAACTCATATTGTCACCAAAAATAGTTGGAGTTCCAAACTCCAATCCAAGATCTGTGAATAATGACTTCATCCACATAGCTTCTTGAGTAGCTATGGCAAGACCTCTGTACTCAGCCTCTGTGGAAGAAAGAGCAACTGTAGCTTGCTTGTTGGATGACCATGAAATAAGCTTTCAACCTACAAAAGTAAGATATCCTATAGTGCTCCTTCTATCTTCCTTGGAACCAGCCCAATCTGCATCAGAAAATAGCTTCAACCCTAAATCAGATACATAAGGATAATAAAGTCCTTCATTTACAGTTCATTTGAGATATTTGAGTATCCTCTTAGCAGCATCCATGTGTGGTTGGTGTGTGCATGAATTGACTTAGCACACTCACACTATAACATATATCTACTCTTGTCAGTGTGGCATAGTTGAGACTACCCACTAGACTTTGATATGATGTGATGTCCTCTATGAGTTCAGCTTCATGTGAGCTCAATTTGTGATCGACCTCCATTGGAGTACCTGCAATCTTACAATCTTCCATCTTGAATTTTGCCAACATGTCCTTAATGTACTTTCTTTGAGTGAGAAAAAAACCATGATCTTTGTAGACAACTTCCAAACCTAGGAAGTAGGTAACTGAACCCAAATCACTTATCTTGAACTCTTCTCTCATCTCATCTTTGATCTTCTTCATACCATCTGCATCATTTCCTGTCAATATAATATCATCTACATATACACATAGGTAGATGATCTCAAAATTACTCTTTTTAATAAAGAGTGAAGCATCTGCCTTGCTTGGTTGAAAGCCTTTGTCCTGCAAGAATGAAACAAGCCTGAAATTCCAAGCTCTTGGGGCTTGATTGAGACCATACAATGCTTTGCTAAGCTTACACACATAATCAGGATAAGCTTGATTCTCAACACCAGGTGATTGTGCCATATATACCTCTTTTGTTATCCAACCATTCAAGAATGCATTCTTTACATCTAGTTGAAGTATCCTCCAATTCTTGGAAGAGGTAATATTAAGCAAAACCCTAATAGTAGGCATCTTTGCCACAGGAGAGAAGGTCTCCTCATAATAAATTCCCTGATTTTGTGCAAAGCCTTTTGCTACAAGACTTGCCTTATACCTGTTAATGGAACCATCAGAATTCTTCTTGAGTTTATAGACCCATCTTGAGCCTATTACCTTCATGGATGAAGTCTTGGGCACCAAATCCCAAGTGTTGTTTTCCTCAACTGCTTCAATCTCTTCCTTCATTGCATGCTTCTATTCTGATTTTGCTTTGGCCTCTTCAAAGGATGATGGCTCCTCTTGATTTATGTTCTATGCTATGTAAATAGAATGTTTAGTTACTAATGAGGTGTCAAACCCATACCTTTCTGGTTTTTTCTTTCCCTTACAGATCTTCTTAAGCCATGTTGTGATGACTCTGCCTCATGTCCAAGTTCCTGCAATTTTGCTTTACCTTTAGACTTCCATGCTTTGATTTTTTCCATCTGAGTTTCTTCATCATCTTCTCAAGTATCTTGTTCTTCAATCTTTGGTTGATGTTATCTGCCAAGCTTTGGGAAATTTTCTTCAAGGTCATATGGCAATTTGACCTTCTTGCATGAATCTTCATACCATGAATTGTTCTCATCAAAAACTACATCTCTGCTTACCAAGAATCCTTTGTTGGTAGGGTTGTATAATCTGTAACCCTTTTGATTGTTGTCATACCCAATAAATACACACCTTTCTGCCTTTGGATCCATCTTGCCTCTAACCTGTGAAGGAACATGAGCAAAAGCAATACATCCAAAAATTTTACAATGATCTAAGCTAGGTCTTCTTCCATTCCAAGCCTCATATGGAGTCATCCCATCAGGGGATTTTGAAGGCAACCTGTTAATCAAGTAAGTGTCTGTAGATACAGCCTCAGCCCATAGATAATTAGGCAAATGCTTTTCATTTAACATGGACCTTGCAGCTTCAACAATTGTCCTATTCCTCCTTTCTGTCACTCCATTTTGCTCAGGAGTGTACCTTGTAGTTACCTCTCTTTTGATTCCTCTTTCTTGAAGAAAAGAATCAAACTCATGGGAGAAGTATTCTCCCCCTCCATCTAACCTTAGCCTTTTTAGTGATTTACCTCTTTGATTCTCCACAAGAGTCAAATATCTTTTGAAACATGAAAAAACTTCATCTTTGTGTTTCATAAAGAATAGGATAGTCCACCTGTTGCAATTATCAATAAAGGAGACATAATACCTTGATCCAAATATTGAAGCTTCCTTGCTAGGTCCCCATACATCTGTATGAACCAACTCCAAGAGATCTCCATGCATATAACCTTTCTCATGAATGGTAACGTGTGAGACTTTCCAAATTGACATGCACTACACTTATAAATCATATGTTGTTTTTACAAGTTAGGGAGTCCAAGTACACTTTGGTCCCTGCAAATTTGCTTTAATGACCTTTCAACAATATGTGCTAACCTTTTGTGCCATCCTTCCAATTCTGTGAGTGTCTGACTACCATAATTAAAGATAGCAATGTTTCTAGTGTCGTAATTCAAATGTGAACAATCTACCTGTCTTTTCACCTTTTGCAATTCTTTTGAATCCTTGACTTGGATCTTCAAAAAATGTTCCTACTTTTGTGAACCTGACTTGCAACCCTTGCTCTACTATCTGCCCAACACTTATCAAATTCTTTGTAATTGTAGGGACATAGAGTACCTTACTAAGTAGGATGATGTTTCCATCAGGTGCTTTGACATTGCCTATTTTCTCCACAGGATGTCTTGTGTCATCTCCTGTTTGTACCTCATGCTTATTCCTTGGATCTTCCAAATCTGATAGGAGAGCTACATTCCCTGCCACATGATTGGAGCAACCTGAATCTATGTAGAAAACATGCTCATCAGATTTACCTTGTGGCATAGCCATGTTCATGATCAATAATGAATCCTCTTTGTTTGAGTCTTCTATGTAGTTATTGAAGTCTCTCCTTCCGTTGTAACCTCCTTGATAGTTTGAATGATTGTAGTTGTTGTAGTTGCCATGATAATTGTTGAACCTTCCTCTTGAGTAGCCATATCTTCCTCTATTGTATCCTCTACCTCTTTGATTCCTAGAATTCCTAAAGCAATTTTTAGTTGTATGATTAGTTAATCCACAAATAGAACATGAGTTGGATTCTTGGGATCTCCCCCTCCCTTGTCTACCTCCTCTTCCTCTACCTCTGCCATGTCTTCCTCTACCTCCATAGTTAACTTGATATGTACCTGCTTCATCATCCACTTTGTTTGCCTTTCCTTTGTTATCTTTGGACTTGCTTTTATCAGTGTATAAAGTTGAAGATTGATTACCTTTAGAGATTTCTCCATTTTTGATAGGCTTTCCCTCTTGAGTGAGTAATTGTCCAATGAGTGTATTGAAATTAGGTACATGCATGTCCATGTACAAATCCATAGTTGTGGTGAATGCTTCCCACTTGTCATCTGCTTTCAATCCATTGATGACTCACCTTACAATTTGCTCTTCATCTATTACCTCTCCAATGCTTCCCAACTGATCTGCTATTTCCTTGAGCTTTGTGACAAAACCAGTCACATTTTGTTTGGGAGCCTTCTTGAGAGTTGTGAAATCCAGCCATAGTTGATGCTTCCTAGCTTTAGTACTTCAAGAGAAGAAAGCTTCAAGTGCATCCCACACTTCTTGAGATGTCTTACAACTTCTAATGTGAGGCAACAAAAAATCTGAGATAGAGTTGAGGAGATAAGACCTTGCAAGTGCATCCTTGGAGCACCATGTGCTCAATCTTTCTTGCTCTTCTTGTGTTGGTTGACTTTTGTTCCTGAGACTTTGCATAACTTCATCTCCAGCCACATAATCATATACACTTCCACCTTCGAGAGAAGCTTCCATTCTTAATGACCAAGCTGAGTAGTTACCTCTATCCAATTTTTCAATTGATGAAGGAAATCCATCTGCCATGTTGTCCAACCTTGTTTTGATACCACTATGAAGAGATGGATAGGTATGTGCTTGAAGATGAAGAGGTGTTGCAAAAACCTTGATCTAAACCAACCAAATAAACTCCAGGAGTATGTGGTGGGCCCTTTTAGCTTGCCAATGGATGTATTAGACACCCTATGTACCTTGGAAAATCACTCTCAAAAACATAGATCAAAACAGATAAGTTGGAGTTAGCTCCAAGGTGAAGAACTTGCTATTTCGTTTCATACACCTGTCCAGTGTTTTGCATAATTCTCTGAGCACAGCAGCAATTAGCTTAATTCCTTTTGGGGAAGTCTAGGTAACTTAAAGAGATAACTTTCAAGAGTAATCACATCAAAAATAATGAACCACACACTGAGAATGATGTTTAACAAGTGATGACATCATCCCAATTTTCATGGGCTGCTACAATAATGAGACCAGTGAGCCAAAAAATGCACATAACTCACGATTTAAAAATCCAATGATTATGAGAGTTTGTGTGCTTATACTAGACAATATGCTGAATCCAACAAGCTTTAAATCACTGAATTTGGCTAAGAACGCACTGTGAAACGGCTCTGACAAGGTGGGTAAAAAAGTCGCATACCTGACACAAAATGAAATTGAACAGACAGGGTTCACTTCAACTCAACATAACTGAAGATTGAAACACCCAAATGACATGAAAATTGGTTAGCATATAGTTGACATATAGAGCTAACTTTAGCAAGTTAAATCATTGAAAATTTTGCACTAACCTCAGAGAAATCATCTCTGCAATCTGATTGAGGAAAGAGAGAGATATGGCAGTGAGTAGTACACTTCACAAGAACATGGAAATATGAGCTCAAATGATCATGAAAATGAAAGTATATTGATTGTACAATACAATGGACTTACTGATACATATGTGTGCCTTAGAAGCACACCTTGATATGGCATAAAGCTCAGCTCTTTGAGGTCTTCTCTGAGGTCTCTCTAACCACGACTAAAGCGGCCATCTATTTATAGTTGAGCTTGGAGGCTAACTTCCCTCAATCACTCTCCAATTAATTAGTGATTGATTTGATTCTCTATCTACCACAAATCACGAATTCGTGGCTCCTCTTTCCCTTTTTGATCAAGTGGACTTAACCACTTAAGATTCTTTCACTTTTACATTAAGTAAAGTCTTTAAAAGTTACAAGGGGTAGTTCACAAGTGAACTTTAGATTGTATTCATTTTAAGGCTTCTTCTTTGAGTTTGTGGGATTCAAGGCAATACATAGGCTTTTCATAGAATTTCTCCAACAAGCCTGAGAATCATGTACTACACATGCCGAATCATTCAAAGATCTTTCATAGTTTATGAGCTTATACAGCCCACGACATAAAATGCTAGAAGCAATAATCACGTCGCCATTTGATAGCTCATGAACTGTACACCTGTCATCAACAAATTTCACAACCAAGCCAATCTTGGCTAATGCAGAAACTGATAACAGGTTCTTCTTGATCCCTGGCATAAATAAAAGTGCAACAAGACTACAATTATGACCACCACATGCTAGAGAGATGAATCTCCTCCCAACCAATTGCCTCTATATATAGCTCTCTCCAGGGGACTGCCTTCTTGGGCAGGTGGATACTAGCCAGCCATGTTTTGCCCATGTAATTGCATGTGTGCCAAGTGTCCCAGTCAACTTGAGTTATCTCAAGTGGATGCTTCTAGAAGGCTCTAGATCTCTTTGGGAAAAATACTCTTCCCATGTCCCCCATGGGGATTGAACCCAACACCTCTTCCTTCACATCCTTGAGACTTAACCACTAAGCTAAGTAGATCACTTGTTCAAAAGAGCACAATACCTCCTAGTAATTCTAAACTGGGGATCTTTGTTCATACACACGGATGACCAAACGGTGTCCGATTTCAGATCTGTCTGAACAGGTCGGACCCCTAGATCATAAACGTACTTTATTACATTCTTCCCCCCTTGGAAAAATATTTTCTTCCTCGAAAATACAGCTATATATCTACTATAGGCAACCCTCGAGCCTCATGTTCTAAAAGAGGAAGAACATGGTCATGTTCTAGAACTGGAAGAACATGTCTCATCTCTGTGGTGGTATCCCTGCCCAAATGATTCAAAACACTATCTCATCTTGCACTTTGATGAACTCGTCAAAGTAATAAGTAGTGAATGAATAATAGGGATGGATCTAAAACATCCCTAGCCAATTCATAGTTTCTTGATGTGCGATCTAGGAACAATCATGTGAACTGGGTGGATTCAAATTACTAGTCCATTTCTGGGCATGACGCGTGCATGGACTTAGTAACAAAGCCGGGATTCTTATCCCTCATAAAACTTTGAGAACTCTTGAATCACTTGAATTTGATTTGAAAACTTGAAGTTTGGTTGTCCCCAACATCTAACTTGGATGTTTGTACAATGGTTAACTCCTATCAAAAAGCTACTTGATTTTTTCACCCAACTAGAGGACTACTTTGTCCTAATGGGTTTAGAAATCCTATGTAAACTGTAGGAGAAAGTCTTCCATTTTTTTTATTTAACCATACTATAACTTGACCAATTCAAATTCAAATGAAAACTGTCCAACTTAGGATACTTTTCTCATAGTCTTGAGCTAAAAGTTCTTGGGAATTGTCAATCTGTTGAGCAATTCCTAACTTGTCTATTCTAGAGTATACTAGACTCTAGGAAATCATTTATGCTATAACTTGAAGCAAAATCAAATAAATAAGTTCACTTAGAGTTATCATCTTTCGATGTTTGAAAATATTCTTGTACAAAACATCTATCTAGGATGTTTAATTTAGTTACCTGGTTCTATTCAGCTAACTCTTGGCTTTTATGAAAAGAATCAGATATCATATCTGAGTCAAATCCAAAAGATTTGAAAAGTGGAAAGAAAGAACTAAACCTCTGTACAACCAATTCAAACTTCAAAAATATGTAAACTTGCTATGAGTCAAAGTCTATATGACTAAGGACTTTAACTTCTCAAAGATCTGTTTTAACAGGGTATTGAAGCATTTTCTTTATCTTTAAGAGAAATAAGTTGGATTCTTAAAACGATTCGGAGCAACTCGAAAACATCATCCAACCACAAGATACTAGTGTGGTTACCAACATCAGTGTGTCGACCCACTGAGGTTCTGTTGATGAGTTTTGTATTCAAATAATGCTTCACTTGAGACCAAGTTCAGGTCACATTCAGTCTTTCTGACTCCTTACTGGGAATGCAATTCTTGTGCATTTCTTTGAGTCAAAAGAGTGAATTTACCAAGTTACACTAGGAACTTGATACTTGACTTAGTCAATCAAATCGTTAGTTGAAAAGATCAACTCAAAATCAAAGTCCAACTTCTTTCAGAAATTTATGAAATATTTTTGATCGATAACACTTAAGCTTGAAGTGTTCTAAGAAGATCTTGGAAGTTACTTACTTCATATCTTCAGTTTTCTTGATCTTGAAGTTATCTTGAAGTTATGTTGAATTTATCTTGAAGTATTACTTTTATCCTCCTTGAATTGAAACTCCTTCTTTGAAGTTTTAACTCCCTTGAGGATCAAACCTAACTGCAAGATCCAATCTAGGACTAAAAGATAATCAAATCAACTCACGGTCCGATGTCCCATACCATCTTTCCTACATCAATCTGAGTATAAAATTAGGTGTCACATACCATCCTATTTTATATTCACATTAATGTGTGGGTGATAGTTATCCTAAAGTCTAAACATATCTTGATAGAGTACCTTCTTACTTCAATTCTTTATGAAAGCTTTGAAGTTTCAGGTATTACCTCTAACTAGATTTTCTAGGTTTTGATTCCTTCACATGATTGTCTTACAATCACATGCTTTGCCTTGGAAACTTGAAAAACCTCTTGATAGGATATTTATTCCTCTTTTCTAGGGTTTTCAAAATGAGAACGAGTTAGAATTCCAACTACTTGAATTTTCATAGATTCAAGCTCAATTGGTTTATTCTTGACCAATTTGTAGTGACAAGAGCTTTTGAATTCTTTTCTTAAGATTCCTTTCTTACTGATGCTCTAGGTACCTATCTCGGCCAAGACTTTTACAGGAGTCTCTCTACTGCTTAAGTCTAAGCATCTGCTCATGCTCTCTCGATTTGTACCAAAATCCCTTTAAGGATAGGCAAACATTATGTTTTACCTTCCATAGACTTAAGTACCATCTTCACGGTTGTAGACTACATTCTTTGAATTTTATCACTCTGTTCAGACTAGGAACAACGTACTTTTTTCACATTTTTCCATTAGATAAATGGAACTTGAGTGAATAATTCCCAAAAGGAATTTTTTTGCCAATACTTAGGCAATCTACAGAGTAGTTCCAATCGCACATTCTTGGACAAGTATGGCCAACTTTGATCAAATTTGGTTGATCTTGCGACTAAAATAAAGACTTAGCCTTTATTATGAAGATCTCTTAAACTAACAAAAACCATCTTTTTTGCTTACCCATGGGCTTTTAGAGATCTTTTCCCTACCAGGTCCAGGCATGCCCTGATGCCTCTTGGATTCCAAAGCTAAGAATCTTTGATATACCTTTGGGTTATATCACTATTTGGACTTAAGTAACCATATCAAAGGTTTGGGAACTGTTGGGAACTACTTGCTATTATACTTTTTTGAAAGATTCTAGTCTCACATCTAGGGAGAGCTTTTTCTTTCAAGAACTTTTAGATTCCTACCAAGGAATCAAGTAATACTAAGCCAATGATTCATCTTGGAATCTTTTGCTTTCTAGTCCAATGATTCATCCTGGAATCCTTAGTTTTACTAGAATCATCTTTCTAAAAGAAATCTTGACTATTGAACAAGAACAAGACTTAAGGCTTTATTGCTTGTCCAAAACATATTCCTTTTTAAAAAGGAAATAGTTAACTAGGTTATTTCCTTTAGTGGCTTAACATTTAGGAAGTAGCTTAATTCCTAAAGACTACTTTGACATATCTTTTAGAAAACATCTTGACTCCCAAAGATTAATTTGACTTGGGTTTTTTTTTCTTTAAGCTCTAATTGGCTTAAACAAAACCAAGCATACTTTTCTTATCCTTAGAAAAATTCTTAATAAAGTTTCCATATTCTTTGAAAACTTTGCATCTTGATTTGAGATGCAGTCATGAAATCTAGCATCCGACTATTGAATAGTAAAGTTCAAGTGATGCTAAAGTTTATTCATCTTTTTGATGTTCATCACTCGTCAAGATGAAATCAAAGAACAAACTTCAAAAGTTCCATAATTTTTCAAATTTGGAACATATCAACTATCCTTTTAACTTGAAAGTATTGAACTTCTTAGCAGACAATCATGCATATGTAAATTACTATTTTTGCATGAAAATGCATGTGAGTGCATGCATGTGTTGGCATTCTCCTTTCATGCATCAAACCTAAATCAAGTAATTCTTGAGCTTGATATATGTGCATCCAATTATTCATGCACAAACAATCTATCCTCTACCTTACAAAAGGTTATAAATATACATGTGCACAGACTTCAGTGCATCCTATTCCTTTTGCAAGCAAGAAGAAAATGTGTATGGTGCATGAAAACATTCTTTTGAAAAGAGAGATGCACCAACAATCTTTCATAGATGCATGCCTATGCTTGTGTTTAATGAGTGTTTCAATGTATTTAGGCTCTTTCATGTGGGTTTCGATAATTTGCATTAAGTTTATCAAGAATGAAGTTTACTACCATACTTCAATGGTAAAAATGCATCCTACATGAAACCAAAGAGCAAAAACAAATATTGAAACCAATCATTAACTTATAAAATACTTATCTCCAAATAGAGCTACATCCTTCCCTTGATCCTCTTGGAAGAGCCATTCTCCATCCATGAGGAAAATTACATACTCTTTCTAGAATACCATTGCTTCCTACAAATTGGTGAACTCCAATGCCCTTCACTTCAAGCAAGTTTGAAATGAAGCAAACAACGCAAAAGTCAAAGCTCTTTTGAGGTCAAATCGATGAAGAGTAATCGTTCGGGACGACATCGGTCCAAAATTGGATCCACTTGACTATTGTGTATCATATACATGGTTTGAAAGCCAATGTATTCAAGAGCCATAAGCAAAAGGTTGCATAGATGTAGCCTTGCAGTTTGTCTCCATGGATCTAGGTTGGAATCTTAGCTATGATATGAAACAACTCTACCTTTGCCTCACAAGCTTGTTATTGTAGTGACTAAACTAGAATAGTGAGCTACTGTTAGTGGGAAGGCATCGGCTGCTAGCTACCAACCGCTCGCTCGATACCTAGCAGAAGCTCTTCTTTTCGATTTATCTCTGATAGCTAGAGTTTATTATATTACTTGATTGCTGTAGTCAAACATCGAAAGTCCTTGGAGGAGCGGTTCAGATTAATGCACTCAGTCGAGCAGGTCAAGAGATCAAGTCCCGTTTAGGCATGGCCTCCTCAGTTTGGTTTATTCTACAAGTTTAAAAAGTCGTAGTACTCACATACAGACTCAGTTTGCTCAAAGTGGATAGAGCATGATCCTCTATCGTAGATGTTGCAGGTTCGAGCCCTAGAACCAGCACTTTTGTGTCGATCTACAATGGTGGCCTCCTGATTTCAAGCCCTCCCATTAACAGCTCAAAAACGGTTCTCTTTCCTTCTTGCCATCTTGAGTTTGAGTCCGCATAGCCTCCTGTAAACATTTTTCCTTTCTGCAGAGCACCTTTTGTTTGTGGACAGCTAACATTACACACCACAAAGGTGCCATGGTGTACTGGGTAAAGCTCCTTGAGCTGGTTGGTAGTGAGTACGAATCCTGTGTGCAGCTGACTATGCATAGTAATCAACCTTTTGCTGTTCTAGATCACGAGCTCAAATTCCAATAGCAGCATCATGATAAAGTTTATCATTTGAAGTGACTATATTGCTATCATCCCTAAGTCGGCAGAGGATGAGGAAGATGATGAACTCCCCTTGGATAAGCGGATGACCTCAGAGGTCATCCGTTTTTGAAGATTCAGAGATCGAATCCAATTGGCTGTCGTCTCTGGCTCTCTAGTAAACCGTAGATGAAGGCCCCTTTGTGACCGGCCTTCTCTTTTATTTGTGATGAAAAGGTTTCAACAACGCTTAATTATCAGTATAATTAAACCT